>CM071914.1:29271329-29648829 GCA_036785865.1 Coffea canephora | reverse complement strand
TATGGCTGGAGAGAGGGGAGAAAGAAGGAAGAGGGATGGGTTGGGTGGTTTGAGAAGAGAGAATGTAATTAAGAGATTTGGGTTCATTTTTTTATGGGCAAAACTGTTAAATCCCATTTATAGTTAAACAAATGACCAGATTTATATTCATTTTTTCTTTAAAAAGTAGGATTTGATCTAAAATGTATTCATTTTTTCAAAAAAAAAAAAAAAGAGATTTGACATAATATATATTATCAATAAAAAGTGAAATCTAATTTTTTTTTGTACATAAAAAAAATGATTGTATATTGGTCACGTAGTGATTTCAGACTAAAAAGTAGTCAAAAACTTTGGTTGAGACTAAATTTTGCTAACTTGAATTTATGAGGTACATAAAGTTAATGTTTTAAAAGTGAAGGATAAAAAAAATATATTATACGAAATGTCAACGATATTTTGAACAATTTTTTTAAAAAAAATTAGAATTATGGAAACAACATATACCAGCTACTTATGTGGTTTGATGTTTTAGTTATTTAATTGATTTTGTGTCACGACATACAACCAAATTACACTAATTAACGTTAAACAACTAAGGAAAATGGTCAAAATTAGAACAGGTACAATTGAATTTTGTTGCAATTGTCTAGTTATTATATTTTTTACATAATATAGTTTACTCTTATACAATTTTGTGGTACTTCAAATTTTACTCGTGTTCATCAACTCATGCATAAATACATGAGCATTTGTAAATGTACACTATGTTGTAAATGAAGTACAACAACTACCCTAAGAGCTCAAACGTACCTCCCTCAATTCGGTCAAATTCCACACAAAAGCAACTTCTCTATGTGGGTTACTTTAATGATTCATGATATAATATAGTGCTACAGAAAAGAAAAATAAGTCTACTAGTACTACAAAAGAAATGAAGACGCGTGCTTTGGAAACTTTTTTCTTGCCAGTTGAAATATTTCGGTGCTGATCAATTTTCCCGTGAAGAATCTGTAGTTTCCCATCTTTCAGTCTTATCTCCCCTTTCAAGTTTTCAGACTTTTTGCTCGTTGCTTACCTACACAATATAATCCGGAGAAAAAAAAAAAGAAGAGTGAAAAATGGCACTGATAGAAGTCTTTCTTGGTGCAATCATCAACGTGATATTTGACAAGCTTGCTTCTGTCGATTTGAAGAAACTTGCACGCTCAGAAGGCTTAGATACTCAGCTGAAACGATGGAGCCAAGTGCTATCCCTGATTCAGGCAGTGCTTGATGATGCAGAGGACAAGCAGAATATGAGGATTGCTGTGAAGCAGTGGCTAGATGATCTTCAGGATTTGGCATATGATATGGATGATGTGATCGATGAATTCTCCACAGAAGCTTGTCGAAGAAAGTTGATGGAAGCTCAAGGCTCTACTAGCAAGGTAAGAAAGGTTAAAATCCCTTCCTGTTGTACAAATTTTTCTGTTAAAGATTATAAGTTCAACAGAAAAATGGCTCCCAAGGTGGATGAAATAACTAGAAGATTGGAGAGCATCAAAGAACAAATCAAAATCCTCCATTTGGCAAACACTGTAGCAAAGAGGCCGAACAAAACTAGGGATAGATTGCCATCAACTTCCTTGGTGGAGTCTTATGTTTATGGTCGAGAGAATGACAAAAAAGAGCTGCTGAAATTGCTCCTTTCAAATGAATCGAGTGATGATCAAGTGGTTGTGATACCAATTGTTGGCATGGGAGGGGTTGGTAAAACAACTCTTGCTCAAATGGTGTACAATGATGACAGAGTCAACGAAGTTTTCGATTCCAAGGCTTGGGCTTGTGTTTCAGATGATTTTGACATTTTTGGGGTAACAAAGACAATCCTCAGAGCAATCACAGCAGGTGGCTGTGATTATGAGGATCTGAATATGGTTCAAGTGAAACTGAGTGAGGCCTTGACCAGAAAGAGGTTTCTAATTGTTTTAGATGATGTTTGGAATGAAAAATACGAGGACTGGGACATCCTGCGCCGCCCATTTCTAGTTGGTTCATCTGGGAGCAAGATAATTGTCACCACTCGGCATCATAGGGTGGCATCAGTAATGTCTTCCACTGCTGGATATAATCTGAAGGAGTTGACAGATGATGAAAGCTTATGGTTACTGGCAAGACATGCGCTAGGAAGGACAAATTTTGACAGGCACCCCAATCTAGAAGGCATTGGTAGGAGTATTGTAAGGAAATGTAAGAACTTGCCCTTGGCCGTGAAGACTCTTGGAGGGCTGTTGCGTGCTAGATCGAGCCCAGATGAATGGACGGATATACTGAACAGTGAGATATGGGAAATAAAAGAGGATCAAAGTGATATTCTTCCAGCACTAAGATTAAGCTATTATCATCTTCCTGCCCATCTAAAACCGTGCTTTGCTTACTGCTCCATATTTCCCAAGGACTATGAGTTTGACAAATATGAGCTTGTATTGCTCTGGATGGCAGAGGGTTTTCTCGAGGAATCAAAAGCAAGTGATCTTATGGAGGACATAGGGGACAATTATTTTAGGGAGCTACTAATGAGGTCCTTCTTCCAGCAGTCAAGTTCTACTAGTTCACGTTTTGTGATGCATGACCTTATTAACGATCTAGCCAGATATGTTGCCAGAGATTTTTGTTCAAGACTGACAGACGACTTGGAAGAGAACATCAAATGCACGATCCTTGACAAGGTTAGGTACGCATCATTCACAAGTTCATGGTATGAAGCTTCACAAAAGTTTAAAACACTTCAGAAAGCAAAACATTTGCGGAGTTTCCTACCCGTTTCTGGCAAGTATGACGGCGACTTTTACATCGCTAAAAAGGTCATAACAGAACTTTTGCTGGAAATGCGATACTCAAGGGTGCTATCATTCAGTGGATATGCTATCTCTGATCTACCAAATTCCATTGGTGAATTAATACATCTAAGGTACCTGAATTTGTCTGGTACTTCGTTGAAAGTGTTGCCTGAATCATTGAGTAATCTTTGCAATTTACAAACACTATGTTTGCGCGACTGCTGGGGGCTGATTAACTTACCGGTGGGTATTAGAAAATTAATTAACCTGCGCCATCTTCAAAATTCCAATACTAGTCAATTGCATGAGATGCCTTCAGGGATTGATCAGTTGACGAGCTTGCAGACACTATCCAAAGTGGTTGTGAGCAAAAATGGTGGGTTCAGGCTGAATGACTTGGGGAACTTGTCCTTACTGGCAGGGTCACTCGCCATTTTGGAGTTGCAAAATGTTACGAATGTTCAAGAAGCACGGGATGCCAATTTGAAGAACAAGAGGGACCTTGATAACATAGTATTGGCATGGAATAGTGAATATGATGGTTCTCTGAGTAAAGTTCTTCAACAAGATTTGCTTGAGGCACTACGACCACACACAAACCTAACGAGTCTTGAAATTGAGTTCTATAAGGGAGACAAATTCTCTTCCTGGGTGGGGGATTCTTCATTTACTAAATTAGAAGAAGTAAGCCTTAGAGGTTGTACACACTGCAAGTGTTTACCATCACTCGGGCAATTGCCTGCGCTCAAGGATTTGAGCATTCAAACCATGCTTGAGGTGAAGGCAGTGGGTGCGGAGCTATGTGGCAAAGATTGCTCTTGGGAATTTTCCTTTCCATTGCTTGAAAGTCTAACATTTGATGACATGCCAGAATGGGAGGAATGGACTTGCTTAAGTTCAGCAGGAGAGAACGAATGCCACTTCCCTCTGCTCCAAAAGCTCTGTATAAGTAGATGCCCAAAGTTGAAAAGCATTCCTGTTTTGCAGCTTCCTTCACTCTCTGAACTAAAGTTGCTAAAGTGCTCGGTGGGAATTGCAAAATGTTTATACAATTTGACCTCATTAAACAATTTGGATTTTCGGCAGATTATAGGGCTTGCATCCCTCGAGGATGCGTTCATGCAGTTCCCATCAGGCCTTGAAGATATCACATTACGTGAGTGCCATCAACTGAAGAATTTGTGGGGCTCAAGTAATACTGTAAACCTTGTGAAGCTAAAATCTTTAGTTGTTTCAGAATGTTCACAGCTTTCATCCTTGGAGGAGCTTGCTGTTTTACCCATGCTTAAATATCTTAAGATAGAAAGTTGCAGTGCTCTCCAGTCTTTGCCTACATTATCTGGTCTTAACATATTGCGAATAAGCAGTTGCTCAGCCCTCAGTTGCTTGCCAATGGACAAGTTGCTCCTCCCTCAGCTTAGGAATCTTGGGATCAGACATTGCCAGAAACTGAACCTTCCTCCGGAGATTGTCATAGAGGACACTAGCACATCGATTGAGAGTCTGGAAATCGTTGGCTGCCCATGTCTGAATTTGAGAACAATGCTTGGTTCAGTGTACAGTTTTGCAAGTCTCCGGTTTTTGGATATTAGGGATTGTGATTATGATCTGGATCAATTGCCCACTCCAAGTTTGAAACGTCTTTCCTTGTGCAGATGCAAAAATGTTAGTTACTTGCCCAGTGGTTTGGGACGACTAAGATCTCTGTTGTTGTATTCTTGTTCAAGCCCTTTGTTATTTCCACAAGGAGATTTTCCTCCCACTCTGAAGTTTCTTGACATAGAGGCAGGAGAAAACTTACAGCTGAAGCCCCTGTCAGAATGGGGACTAAACAGACTCACGTTTCTTGAAAGGTTCTACATCCGTGGTGGATATCCAGAGCTGGAATCATTTTCTGGTAGTGGTGATGATGGATTGGCTTTGCTTCCTCCAACTCTTAGGTCCGTCGCCATTGGTGACTTACCAAATCTGAAATCGCTCTCCGCGTTCTTGCGAGGTCTTACAGCTCTTCGATATCTGCATATCTTTGAGTGCCCCAAGCTTGGATCCCTACCAAAGGAATCGCTGCGTAATCCGCTTCAAACTCTAGTAATTAATAAATGCCCACTTCTTCAGAAAAGGTGTTTGATGGATAGAGGAGACTACTGGCCCATGATTGAAGACATTCCCTGTGTGGAAATACGCAGTGATGGCATCAGGTACGCAGAGATTTTCTTACTGATTCTCACTTAAAATTATTGTCCAAAATTTTTTTTGTTGACTCCAACAAATTTCTTTTGAATGGAGTCAACAGAGTCGAAATTCAAATAGAGGAATCATATTACTTTTATGTGTCATGTGAAATTTATATTAGTAATTTCCTCCTTTAAAGCCCAGTAAATAATTTTTCTCACTTTTAACTAGCTTGAGAAGAAGCTAGCTTGATTCTTTGACCTTTCAGCCTGTGTCTTTTTATGCAGATCGGGTTCGATGCACTTTTTTTCTTATCATTCTGATTAAGCTGTGTGCACTCTTTTCACTTAAGATGGTAAGGTAGTATATTCGTGTTCTATGATTTCTTTGCATTAGCTTATCAAGTTGATATTTTTATTGCATTAGCTTATTGGGAGGGCACTTAGTTTATAGTTCGAATCCTGTACCAGTCAATTGGGATAGGAAAGGCGTGGTGGAAGGATTAAAAAAAAAAGTGTCATTAAAAGCTGATAAGTGACAAGTGACATCCCGAACTTGGGTTTATTTTTCTTTTTCAGGTAAAATATTTGTTGGCACGTTGACGTAGGCTCAACTCGCTCGGCAAGCCTATGCGCCTAGAATGCAGATTGCATTTTGCTAAGTCCCTACCGTTCCTGCCTTGATGATATTGTAACTCTCTTTGTTGGGCCTTATTCTGATTTGTAGAGATGGGTTTGGACGGATTTGAATAACATAATTGAATTGTGACTAACATCTTTAATATTTGCCACTTTACAATTGCCACTTTACAAAAGATCGAATGTCACCTTTCACAAGGAAAATTCTATCGTTTTCTGTCCATATCTGTGCACGTAATACAATGTTTAATAGATGTGTAACTTCAGGATGCAAAAAATTAAAAATCATGACTCAAAGGAGAAAAGTAAAAATAGCTGATAACTCTACTGAGGTAAAAATAAAATAGTTGATCCATCATTTATGATAAATATGGGAGTGGGACTTAATAGGAGGGAAGGCGTAAGAGGATTTGAACTCATGACCTCTAATTTTTGGGATCTTGATCTTAATCACTAGTTCAAGATCTTCCCCAACTGGTATAGCCAACCTTCTAAATATACTACGTACAATTGCCATTTTTCCTTATTTGCAACTTTAACATTTACTTGGAGCTTATTCTCAACTACGTTTGAGTAGTTTTGGAATTCAAATATGAAATAATTTCAAAACTTTGTTTGAAACAATGAAAAATCATCCTTGTTTTCAATGTTTTGAGAAGTTAAAAGCTGTTTTGAGAAACAATAAAAAATAATAGTTTTACTTTCACAAAGATGTTTATAATTTGTTTTAAGTAGTTCAAAAGACTCTTACTAGCATCTTCTGCAAGGGAAGCTTCCCAAAAAGCCAAAATTTAGTATTTTTAAAGTTAAAAAAGCCAAAATTATGTATCCCTAAAGTTAAATCTACACCCTTTCATTTTACATCCATACTTTATATATGGCATATTTTATCAATGTTCAAAAGGGAGGGGGGGGGGGGTTTCATTTAGTCCCTCTCTTCCCCGCAACTTCATCTTTCTTAGTGTAAATTACTAATAAGCCTAATATATTGTTACATGACTCTCCTAAGGTTTTAACATATTCATAATATTCCTCTGTAATTTTATGTAAAGTAAAAAATGAATGAAAATGCTATCGAAAATGCTCTAAATATACGTGTGATAAAATCATAATATTTGTTTACCCTCTCGTATGATTTAGTGAAATATATATTTTACTCTTCCGTAGTTTTTACATTTATCTACATAATTTACAGGGGATTATATGCAACAACTTCAGAAGAAGCCCCACTCGGATGTACCAAAACAAATTAACGCGTTAATGTATGGCCCTTGCTTGACTTATAGGGTTGGCTCTCAGCAAAGTCAAGTCAACTTCCAATATAATTTGATATTGGAAGCGCGGTTTGGCTGGGCAAGGATTGGCGGATTGGGACTGCAAAGATTATCCAATGGGTTCTTTGAGGGGCTGCTGTGTTAGAAGTCTCATTTGTATGCATAAGGCTCCGAAAAACCCAAAATTATGTGTTCCTCAAGTTAAATCTACATCCTTTCATTTTAAATCCATATTTTGTACATGGCATATATTGTCAATGTTCAGAAGCGTGGTTTGATTAGTTCTTCCTCTGCCTCCCCACCCCCAACCGCATCCCCGGAAACACACACACACACACACACACACAACCACACACACACCAAAACCCACCCCAACTTTGCAGGTAACTTCAATTTTCTTTGCATAAATTACTTATAACCTAATTGTGATTTTCTCCTTGTAATATTTTACATTTATCCACATAATCATTCAAGAGTTATATACATGAAATTATTAGTAATTATCATAGAAGTTATTAGTAATTTACCCATTTCTTAAGGCTGTTTCTTCATTTGTTCAACAAGTCTCAGAAGACCCAACCAAAAGATGTATTCAAACAAATTAACACGCTAATTTCCATTGATAATACCCTTGCTTACCAAAAGAAGGGTTTTGGTTAGAAGCTTTATCTTTTTATTTAATTTATCTTATTTTATAATTCATTGGTAAAAGGAATAGACAAATGCATTCAATTAAAGAAAATGCAAATCTGATCAAGGATCCGCTGATGTAATTAATCACCTTTCCTGTTTACTAATCAATGGTTACTTCACATCCTTACTTCAAAACGTTAAGATATATTTTTGTCCAAATTGATGAAAAAAACATTTTGGAAATAGCAAAAGGAGAAACTGTAACTAATAAAATGAGATGGAGAGAATATTAATTTTGCTAATTCAGATGGGACTTTCACAATGTTTCTAAATTTCTTTCTTTATAGATATATCACAAACTTTATAAATATATCCCTCCTTTTGTATAGGTGGGAGATTTGAAACCCTCGCCTGCTCTTGAAGTCCAGGATTTCTAGGAAATTCTTCTAATGGGTGCAATTGCACGCGTCCAGTTCAGACTTCAGAGGTGATAGTCTCCTCTGAATTTTCAACAGCTCAAGTAATGGCCCCATTGGACGTATACTATTGGAGTAATTGTAGGATATTGCCCTTTGGCATATAAAATAACAAGGAGGAAATCGTTTAAAACGTTTTTCACATCTCGCTAAATGAATTTTTTCATTCCTCGCATAGCCCACATATGGTTGGGGAGAGGGGAGAAAGAAGGAAGAGGGATGGGTTGAGTGGTTTGAGAAGAGGGAATGTAATTAAGAGATTTGGGTTCATTTTTTTTAAGGGCAAAAATGTTAAATCCCATTTATAGTTAAACAAATGACCAGATCTATATTCATTTTTTCTTTAAAAATAGGATTTGATCTAAAATATATTCAATTTTTTCAAAAAAAAAAGTGAGATGTGACATAATATATATTATCAACAAAAAAAGTGAAATCTAATTTTTTTTATACATAAAAAATAACTATATATGAGCCAGGTAGTGATTTTAGACTAAAAAGTAGTTAGAAACTTTGGTGGGACCAAATTTTGCTAACCTGAATTTATAAGGTACATAAAGTTAATATTTTGAAAGCGAAAGGCGAAAAAAAGTATTGTACAAAATGTGAACGGCGTTTTCAATAATTTTTTTTAAAAAAAATTAGAATTATGGAAACAACATATACCAGCTACTTATGTGGTTTGATGTTATTGTTATTTAATTGATTTTGTGCCATAAAATACAACCAAATTACACTAATTAACGTTAAACAACTAAGGAAAATGGTAAACACTAATTGAATTTTGTTGCAATTGTCTAGTTATTATACTTTTTACATAATATAGTGTACTCTTATACAATTTTGTGGTACTTAAAATTTTATTCGTGTTATGCATAAATACAAGTGCATTTGTAAATGTACACTATGTTGTAAATGAAGTACAACAACTACACGTAAGAACACCAATCATTCTATGTCAAAAGTACCTGCCTCCCGTAAACTTTAATGATTGATGATATAATATAGTGCTACAGAAAAGAAAAATAAATCTACTAGTACTACATAAGAAATGAAGACGCGTGCTTTGGAAACTTTTTTCTTGCCAGTTGAAATATTTTGGTGCTGATCAATTTTCCCGTGAAGAATCTGTAGTTTCCCATCTTTCAGTCTTATCTCCCCTTTCAAGTTTTCAGACTTTTTGCTCGTTGCTTACCTACACAATATAATCCGGAGAAAAAAAAAAAGAGAGTGAAAAATGGCACTGATAGAAGTCTTTCTTGGTGCAATCATCAAGGTGGTATTTGACAAGCTTGCTTCTGTCGATTTGAAGAAATTTGCACGCTCAGAAGGCTTAGATACTAAACTGAAACGATGGATCCAAGTGCTATCCCTGATTCAGGCAGTGCTTGATGATGCAGAGGACAAGCAGAATATGAGGATTGCTGTGAAGCAGTGGCTAGATGATCTTCAGGATTTGGCATATGATATGGATGATGTGATCGACGAATTCTCCACAGAAGCTTGTCGAAGAAAGTTGATGGAAGCTCAAGGCTCTACTAGCAAGGTAAGAAAGGTTAAAATCCCTTCCTGTTGTACAAGTTTTTCTGTTAAAGATTATAAGTTCAACAGAAAAATGGCTCCCAAGGTGGATGAAATAACTAGAAGATTGGAGAGCATGAAAGAACAAATCAAAATCCTCCATTTGGTAGAGACTGTAGCAAAGAGGCCGAACAAAACTAGGGATAGATTGCCATCAACTTCCTTGGTGGAGTCTTATGTTTTTGGTCGAGAGAATGACAAAGAAGAGCTGCTGAAATTGCTCCTTTCAAATGAATCGAAAGATGATCAAGTGGTTGTGATACCAATTGTTGGCATGGGAGGGGTTGGTAAAACAACTCTTGCTCAAATGGTGTACAATGATGACAGAGTCAATGAATTTTTCGATTCCAAGGCTTGGGCTTGTGTTTCAGATGATTTTGACATTTTTGGGGTAACACAGACAATCCTCAGAGCAAGCACACCAGGTGGCTGTGATTATGAGGATCTGAATATGGTTCAAGTGAAACTGAGTGAGGCCTTGACCAGGAAGAGGTTTCTAATTGTTTTAGATGATGTTTGGAATGAAAAATACGAGGACTGGGACATCCTGCGCCGCCCATTTCTAGTTGGTTCATCTGGGAGCAAGATAATTGTCACCACTCGGCATCATAGGGTGGCATCAGTAATGTCTTCCACTGCTGGATATAGTCTGGAGGAGTTGAGAGATGATGAAAGCTTATGCTTACTGGCAAGGCATGCACTAGGAAGGACAATTTTGACAGGTACCCCAATCTAGAAGGCATTGGTAGGAGTATTGTAAGGAAATGTAAGAACTTGCCCTTGGCCGTGAAGACTCTTGGAGGGCTGTTGCGTGCTAGATCGACCCCAGATGAATGGACGGATATACTGAACAGTGAGATATGGGAAATAAAAGAGGATCAAGTGATATTCTTCCAGCACTAAGATTAAGCTATTATCATCTTCCTGCCCATCTAAAACCGTGCTTTGCTTACTGCTCCATATTTCCCAAGGACTATGAGTTTGACAAATATGAGCTAGTATTGCTCTGGATGGCAGAGGGTTTTCTCGAGGAATCAAAAGCAAGTGAACTTATGGAGGACATGGGGGAGAATTATTTTAAGGAGCTACTAATGAGGTCCTTCTTCCAGCAGTCAAGTTCCACCAGTTCACGTTTTGTGATGCATGACCTTATTAACGATCTAGCTAGATATGTTGCTGGAGATTTTTGTTCAAGATTGACAGACGACTTGGAAGAGAACATCAAATGCACGATCCTTGACAAGGTTAGGTACGCATCATTCACAAGTTCAGCGTATGGAGCTTCACAAAAGTTTAAAACTCTTCAGAAAGCAAAACACTTGCGAAGTTTCCTGCCATTGCCCATTTTTGTCGAGGATGGCAGGGAGTTTTACGAGTTTCACATCCCTAAAAAGGTCATAGCAGAACTTTTGTTGGAATTGCGATACTCTAGGGTGCTATCATTCAGTGGCTATGTTATCTTTGATCTACCAAATTCCATCGGTGAATTAATACATCTAAGGTACCTGAATTTGTCTGGTACTTGGTTGAAATTGTTGCCTGAATCATTGAGTAATCTTTGCAATTTACAAACACTACGTTTGCGCAACTGCAGGAAGCTGATTAACTTACCGGTAGGTATTAGAAAATTAATTAACCTGCGCCATCTTGAAAATTCCAATACTTGTCAATTGCATGAGATGCCTTCAGGGATTGATCAGTTGACGAGCTTGCAGACACTATCCAAAGTGGTTGTGAGCAAACATGGTGGGTTCAGGCTGAATGACTTGGGCAACTTGTCCTTACTGGCAGGGTCACTCGCCATTTTGGAGTTGCAAAATGTTAAGAATGTTCAAGAAGCACGGGATGCCAATTTGAAGAACAAGAGGGACCTTGATGAACTAGTATTGGCATGGAATAGTGAATATGATGGTTCTCTGAGTAAAGTTCTTCAACAAGATTTGCTTGAGGCTCTACGACCACAAACAAACCTAACGAGTCTTGAAATTGAGTTCTATAAGGGAGACAAATTCTCTTCCTGGGTGGGGGATTCTTCATTTACTAAATTAGTAAAAGTAAGCCTTAGAGGTTGTACGCACTGCAAGTGTTTACCATCACTCGGGCAATTGCCTGCGCTCAAGCATTTGAGCATTCGAAGCATGCTTGAGGTGAAGGCAGTAGGTACCGAGCTATGTTGTAAAGATTGCTTTCCATCGCTCGAAAGTCTAACATTTGATGACATGCCAGAATGGGAGGAATGGACTTGCTTAAGTTCAGCAGGAGAGAACGAATGCCACTTCCCTCTGCTCCGAAAGCTCTGTATAAGTGGATGCCCAAAGTTGAAAAGCATTCCTGCTTTGCATCTTCCTTCACTTTCTGAACTAAAGTTAGAAGAGTGCTCGGTGGGAATTGCAAAATGTTTTTACAATTTGACCTCATTAAACAAATTGGAGTTTTGGCAGATTATAGGGCTTGCATCCCTCGAGGATGCGTTCATGCAGTTTCCATCAGGCCTTGAAGATATCACATTGCGCAACTGCCATCAATTGAAGAATTTGTGGGGCTCAAGTAATACATGTGTCTTACCTATGCTTAAATATCTTGAGATAGAAAGTTGCAGTGCTCTCCAGTCTTTGCCTACATTATCTGGTCTTAACAGATTGCGAATAAGCTTTTGCTCTGCCCTCAGTTGCTTGCCAAAGAACAAGTTGCTCCTCCCTCAGCTAAGGCATCTCGAGATCTTTTATTGCCATAAACTGAACCTTACTCCGGAGATTGTCATAGAGGACACCAGCACATCGATTGAGAGACTGCAAATCATTGGCTGCCCATGTCTGAATTTGAGAACAATGCTTGGTTCAGTCTACAGTTTTGCAAGTCTCCGGTCTTTGAATATTAGCGATTGTGATTATCATCTGGATCAATTGCCCACTCCAAATTTGGAACGTCTTTGCTTGGACAGATGCAAAATTGTTAGTTACTTGCCCAGTGGGTTGGGAAGACTAAGTTCTCTGTTCTTGTCTTCTTGTTCAAGTCCTCTGTTATTTCCACAGGGAGATTTTCCTCCCAGTCTGGATCGTCTTGACATAGCGGTAGGAGAAAACTTACAGCTGAAGCCCCTGTCAGAATGGGGACTCAACAGACTCATTTATCTTAAAAGGTTCAGCATCCGTGGTGGATATCCAGAGCTGGAATCATTTTCTGGTAGCGGTGATGATGGATTCGCTTTGCTTCCTCCAACTCTCAGGTCCGTCGACATTGGTGACTTACTAAATCTGAAATCGCTCTCCACGCTCTTGCGAGGTCTTACAGCTCTTAAAGGTCTGCGTATCTTTGGCTGCCCCAAGCTTGGATCCCTACCAAAGGAATCGCTGCGTAATCAGCTTAAACTTCTCAGAATTGATAAATGCCCACTTCTCGAGAAAAGGTGTTTGATGGATAGAGACTACTGGCGCATGATTGAAGACATTCCCTGTGTGGGAATAGGCAGTGATCTACAGCAGGTCTATACGTGTCTATGTATATATTTTTCTTATTAGTTTTTGCAACAGGTTTACATATGTGTGTATATATATATCAATGTTTTTAAACTCGGACCGGTCAGTGAACCGGAAAGGTGGCCGGTTCGCGGTCCGATCGATCCAACCGGCCGGTTCAAAGGTTCACTTTTTTTTTTTTTTTTTTTTTTTAAGTACTAAGCAGGTTTCATTCTTCACTTGAACTTTACCAACATAACTTAATTTAAGTTATGATAATAATAAATTTTCTAAAAGTTATACACAAAACATGGAATGATAAATATAATTAAAATATCATAATTCACCACAAGTTTTCATAAATTCATTATAAACATAAATAGATACAATCCAAATGTGCACCAATTATCACAAATAAAAACACAAAAAATAAATAAATTAAATATTGAAATTCTTTTACAACCCTTAAAAAAATCCATAAAAGAGTTCAAGTTAAGACAAACTATTTGAATAGCAAACTTTTATCAGTGGCATGAAAAGCAACCACACCACCTTCACAATTTCATCAGCTTAAGCTGAAAAAGTTAAAATTTTATTATAAAAATATAAATATAATTGCTCAAACTAAAAAAAAACTAAAAATTTTTGAAAAACAAATATACAGTTAAACACATAAAAAATTAATTGCTACTAAACATTACTAATTAACATGTTATATTAAATTCAATGATCCTATACCATTAATTATTTTAAATTCAATTATCAATAGCTTCGATTATGTGCCAACTACCATATTTTTTAGCAACCCAATGTTATTATTTGTAATTCCTACACGGATGTGCACTACTTTTGCAAAAATTTCATCCTTAATTAATCGAATAAAAATAAAACAAAAATGAGGGAAACATATGAAAATTGAGGGGAAAAAGAAGAAAATGCAAAAAATCAACTAAAGATAATAATATAGAAAAAAAACCTTGAAAAGAAAAAAATTAAACTTACTAAAATGTTGGAAAACAAGAAAAGTTGAAATTTTCAACTTGTTTACAATCTGCTAAAGATAATAACCTGATAATAATGGTGAAGACTTGAGAAAATCTTGTTGTGGATATTTGGGTTAAAAATGGTTAAGAAAAAAAAATTGAAAAAAAAATAAGAGAAGAACTTGATGTTTTAATATATTTTTTAGTCAAGTAGAATTCTCAACAAACTTAAGTATAGTCTAGCGGTAAGATTGTCATATTTAAATTTGGAAACCCAGGTTTGAATTTTAGCTACACCATTCTTGATATTTTGTTGAAGAATTTAAAAAATCGCCTGTTCGCGGTTCTTAACGGTTCGCACGGTTCATCCGGTTCGTCCGGATTTCAACGGTTCTCCATGAACTTTCGGCTTTAGCATTAGACCGGACCGGTGACATGGCCGGTTCGCGGTCCAACCGGTCGAACCGGCCGGTCCGGTCCGATTCTGAAAATATTGATATATATACATATATATACATGTACACACATATGTATGTATGTGTATATATATAATCATTAATTAACAACAGGTTTCTTTCTTTCTTTTCCTCTTTGTTATTAAAATTTGGGTTATTATAATAAAATTGAGCTTTTAAATATTTGCTATATATGTTGGCTTCTAAACTTATTTGACGAGTTGGGAATTTTTAAATTGGGCTTGGTGATCCATAAGTTCAATTACAGAAGAAACAAAATGACCACTGTTAAAACATAAGCCTACATGCAATGGCCCAGAAAGTTTCTTTATTCCGTTAACCACCCCATTCGCCCCACTAGTTACATTAGCCCCAAAATAATATTCCCAAAAGAATTTCAGATGGCCTTTTTCACTGTCGCATATATGATTTTGGATCCCGAAAACAAAAAACAATTCTAAAAGGCCATTAGAACTTGGACCAGTCCAACAAAAACAACCCAAGAGTTTGCTAGAGTCCCTCAGCCCAATTTACTAATTAAATGATCCAATTAATTGAAACCACAAGGGCCACAGCAGCATCAACAAGACAACAACTGAATTTGGTCTTGATCAGGTCATTATCATCATTACCCCGAAGGTTATACTGGATAGATTTGGTTTTTAAAAATTTAATGCTTAAAATTGTATCATACCATCTCATCAAGTGGTATGGCTAGGGATGTGCAAAATCGAAAAATTTCGATTTACCTACCGAATTCGAATTGAATTCAGAATTTTTGAAATCGGTAATTCGAAATTCGGCATTGAAATTTGAATTTTCGATTTCGAATTATGTGAATTTGGTTCAAATTTGGTAATGGAGCTTTTGAAATCGGAAATCAAAATCAGAATTTTTTATTTCAATTTCATTTTATAATATATATATTAATATTTATTTATTTATATATATAATACTATATATTTTTATTTCAATTTCGTTTTATAATATGTATATTAATACATATTTATATATATAATAATATTTTTATAATATATGTAATATAAAATTTATATTATATAGCAATACATCTAACAAAAAAGAAAAAAAGGGAAAAAAGGTTTCTAAATTCCGAATTTAATTCGGAATCGAAATCGAAATTGGAACTAGTTAATTTGAAATCAAAATCGATCGGTAATTCCTATGCCAAAATTTCGAAATATGCCGAATTCAAACTTCCGAATTACCGAATTCGAATTCATTGCACACCCCTAGGTATGACACAATTTAAATCACTGAATTTTTTTGAAATCGGATTTACCCAAATTTTGATTCACCAGCAGTGGCGCAGCTTCAACTTATTTCCCAACTCATAAGTCGGATGACTAAACACAACTGTTAAATATTTGTCTTTTAATTTTGTACAAATGGCCTGGCTCCAAGTGAAAATGCGTGCCATGAAATTCCATTTCTCCAAACAAATAATTCTAGAAATTATAAAGTCCTAAAGGAAATTATCAATTAAGTCGAAACGAATATTTAGAGATATTTAGGAAATTATCATAATTAAATATTTAGAGATACAAAATCTACACCCATGCGCCATATCTAGACATAGGGCTTCTAAGGAAAAAATTAAAACTTGAAAAGCTAATATCGTAGAAATATTCTTAACAAAAGTTCATAGTCTTACGTGGTTATAGCCGAAAGGATGTTGAATTCTTGTCCCCTTTTATGCCTCTTTCGTTGATCTCCTCTCCATTCCAAACACAAGCTCATACGATTGCAGCGGCAAATTTGTGACCATTGACCAATCTATATATATATATATATATATGTGTGTGTGTGTGTGTGTGTGTACTCTATAACTAGAAGTGGCAAAATGGATATATGGTTGATAAATGGTTTTAGTTAAATGGATAGTGGATCAAATTGATCCAATCCAATTAAAACCATTTAATAAATGGATCTAAATGGATGTCATTTAAATGGATAGTGTAAACCATGATCCATCCATTTATCCATTTACTCTCCCAATCCTAAATTTAAGATCCAAATTCTTTTTCCAAAAAATACAGATCTCCAAAGTTCTATCCTTAATAACAAATGCTTGTACTACTACTCTATTTTAGTTCTTCATAAAATTAGTTTAGTTCCAAGAAAATTTAACTGTTGTGGTCAATTTAACCTTTCGTCATTACTTTAAGTATCATTTTGTAAAGTAATGAACAATTAAGAACTTGGCTACATTTTTATAACTTTTGAATGAATTGAATACGACTTTACAGTGAAAGAAGTTTGCGTTTCCAATTTTTTGCACTCCTGTTAAAGAGTGATGTCTTGAATAAAAGTGGAGTTCTAATAAGAAATCTTATGTTATTTGACAAGTAAAATATTTTCATCACATGTGCATGTTGTACCTAAAAATGTATGAAACTCCTTATTATACCATTGATATACAAGCTACCTTATATTACTTAGTAAATTAGGTGTCTTTTTTTTTAGACAGTTGGGTTGGGTGATAAGAGGAGAGGGATTGCAAGTATGAGATTTGGAAAAAAAAAAAGAGGTGTCATTTACATATCTTAACCAATGTTGCGGGGACACTCGTTAGAAAAATTCTTTTTATAAATAAAAGAATTAAAAAATAAAAATTATTTTGACAATGCATGATGCATTCTCGCTTTTTCTTTACTTAAGAATATGAATGTTTACAATCATTACTACATGAGATTTTAATTATAAAAAAAAAGAGTAGAGACTAAAATATAATTTTGAAAAGGATGGAAGAAGTCTAGGAACTAGAAGCAAATAAAATGCAATTAATGTTATTGGCAACTTGGCATGTGAGGAAGTTATGAAGGAAAAAATAGGTAGTCCCACAAAATTAATTTGACATATGAGGGAGTTATGAAGAAAAGAATATATGGTAAAGAATATATGGTCCCACAAGATTTTATCTCACATTTTTATAAATGTGTTTTCTATTTTTTAAGTTAAATGGATGTATATGGATAAGATGGATAATCCATTTAAATCCACCAACATAATTGGATTTAAATGGTTATCCATTTAAAACCATTGAATTTATATGGATCATCCAAATTCATTTAAGGTTGGTTTATATGGATGGATTGGTAGATATGAATCCATTTTGCCACTTCTATCCATAACAGTCTCTTGGGTGATTTACCTTTGTGAGGACCCGCAAATTTCTTACATTTTTTTTCCTCAAAAATGCCTTTTATTTGAAAATTATTAGTTATTTAAGCCCTGCTACCCAATTGTTCAACAATAAGTGCAGATGAACCTAGAAAGTAGGGTTTCACTATTCGTTTCCAAGATTGGGGGGGCAAATTAGGGTTTTCGCGATTTTTCGTCGGATGAATTTTCGGTATGGAGCAAGGATCAAATTTGGTGATTAAAAGTGACTTTTAAGTGAGAAATAATATGTGATTAGGAGCAATGAGATAAGGTTGGTGAATAGAAAGTAAAAACCCTAGTACGTGTGTTTTTAAGAAAAACGGCGCGAACCGGCAAGTCCCGCGCACTACCGATTGAACGCACCACTTGACCATCACTTTCTTACCATACAAGCTTATTGATATTTGAGCAAAATATCTCCTAATTTACAGCTAAGCTTGACCGAAATTTGTGGCTCAAATGCAAGGAAGGAAAGAGAAAATTTTTGTGGTTGAGGTTAAGCCAAGTGTTGGCCAAACTTGTGGTTAGAATTAATTCTTATCTTTCTACCTTCTTATAAAACAAACTTAGCTTAATCTCCTTCATTATTTCTGCACCTTGGCCGAGTAAGGAGAGAGAGAAAGGGAGAGCAAGAGTTGCACCATTTTCTTCTTGATTTACACCAACCAAGTGCTAAAAATCGAATTCTAAACCGATTGATTGTAAGTTTGGAAGCTTGGGAAGCTAAGAGAACCAAAAATTTCAAGAAATAGTGGAGGATCACCCTTGCAAGCCTTCTTTTTGAGGTATAAAATCTGATCTATGACTTTGATCCTTTTATTCTTGTTAAAGATGTTAAATAGTTCATGTTTTGGGTTTGATTACAAGTTATGTAAGTTGTTGTGATGATTATTGGATGAAATAAACAAGTTAGGGTTTGATTGATTTCTGTCTACACTTGTTGTATAGTTGCATATGTTGAATATAAGTTTATATAAGGGGCTTTGGTAGTGATTGGAATAAGAAATTTAAGAAAGTTTCATTGAAAACCAAATTTCCCAGATTTCTGGAATTTTATATATACATTCTGTCCAGTTTTGGTACTCCTAGTTAGAGGCCTAATTTAGCTTGGCCTAAAACATGAAAGTTGTAGATAATGGTATTTTATAGCTGCCTACAAAATTTCAGCTCAATCGGAGCATCGTAGCTTGTGAAAAGATGAAAATACCCTCGCTGATCTAGGTCACTTTCCAGAGTTCCGCGTGGACAGTTTAGTCCTTTTGGTTGAGTTTATTCACTATAATCCGTTTGGATTTATCCTTTCACCAAAACATGAAAGTTTCAGTGCCCTGTCTTAGCCTTGTAACGCCACCAAGAACGCCTTAAATGGACCTTGGTAGACTGAGTTATGGTCATTTGAGTACAGTGCGGTTGATTAGCCGAATAGTTGAAATCAGGTTATATGAATTGGAAATTCGATTGGGTTACACTGAAAATTTGACTGAGTGCTCTTCACGAAAACTGTAGGCTTTTGTCTTAGCTTCAAATTGGTATAAGTTTCACCTCAATCCGATAAGCGTAGCCTCGGATATGCCCGTTCCGGAAAAACCCGTTAAATCTGTCTTTTGGAACTTCATTTCCGCACTTGATATTAGTTTAATCTTTGTTCTTATGTTGTTATGAGCCTATGGAACGGCTATTTACTTGAATCTATGATATGTATGACTTTGGGATTGGCTGAGGAAAAATAATGAAGCCTAAATGGCTGGAAATAGGAAAAATACAAAGGGCATGCTGCCCAAATTTACGCTCGAGGACTATAGGAATATACTTGCGACTTGGGTAGAGTTGATATGAATATCACTTGAACCATCTAGGGTACTTGAGTCTTCTTGTTCCGAGGTATATAAGTAAGGACTTGGCCGAACTTGTACCCTTGAGAAACGAAATAATGATTGCCCGGAGTATGTTTTCCTTGTACTTTCGACTCGCATGACATTTTCAAGTATAAATGTTAAAAAGTTTTATCGTTTAAAAAGCGAGCAAGTGTTTCACGACTACTCTCCAAGTGAATTCCAATTTCTTGATTTTTATTGAACGAAACGTCTAAGTTTCGAATCTTAGTCATGTTTCAAAGTTCTCAAACTGAGTTTTATCGCAGATTTGGACTCCGAACCCGGAGTATAACCTGAAAGTGACCAGTAAAGGCACTATATCTTTTGGTGAGTGCTTTCAAATACCGAATTGCACTAGATACTTGAACTTGATACGTGACCAATATGATTACATGTTATATACGTGAATTGTTAGGGCAAGAGTGTACTTTATCGCACTTGCCCTTTCGTGATATACTTGTTTATTGTTGCAATTGATTTGATATACTTGTTTATGATGTGCGCACTTCCTGGAATTCCAGAAACCCTGTGGCGAGTTACTCTAGTCGAGCTGGCAAGGGTTTGGTCGATTGGGTAACAAACACTGGGTCTCTTGTTTTGTCGAGTGGAGTGATATCTCCTCAACTAATCGGTATACTCGAGTATTACCACCCGTGTTTCTTGAGGATTTTGGGCCCAGTTGGGGGTTGAACGGTGGACGGAGAGTCGTTTAAGTGGTGTTCTACTGGATTGGTTACTTACTTGAAAGTTGACGGAGTGTCAACTACTACGTGATCAAGCTTCTGGTAATGCAATGGGGATTTGGCTCCTGAGGGCCATCCGTATCCTTATACTTTGAAGTGATTATTGTTTATTGGATTATTGTTTCTTTTGAAAAACTTTTACACTCGCTCATTTTGAGATTGCTACTTGACGTGTTATTGGCCACTTTTACGAACTCTTCATGCTCGTTACTTTGCTATATCACAAATAATGGTCAATAATGTTCAATTTACTATTTGGAAGCTCACTGGGCTTTTAGCTCATTCCACTCCATTTGTTTTCCTTACAGGGGTACGAGCGAGGCGTGAGATATGTAAAGACTAGCGTAGATTAGTTGTTTTGACTATTGACTTGTACTCGCGCTATTCCTCGAATAGAATGTTTTGTATTTGATTTGTACGCCTTGAACCAGTTTGAGTATATTGAGGCTTTGTACCTTGATTTTCATTAAAGTAAATTCTAAGCTTGAATTGCGACGTTATTTATGGTCCATGGATGTATGCACGTGTTACGAGTGAGTGAGTCCTGGCGAGAGTTGGGCAGGCGGTCCGCCGAACCCTTTGGTTCGCCTTAGGGGGAGATGGGGTCGTCACAACCTTTTAGTCCTTACTCAATATCTATAACAGTCTATATAAATTATATTCAATAAACATGGGTGAATTAAAGGACTCCTACACTTTTAGTTCCCGTCTCCTGTCAAACCAAAAATTTTTAATTATAAATGTTAACGTATCAAATAATGGCCGAATCTTTCCACTCACTAATTGCATCATGACAAGAAGTTGAACTAAATTTGGACTCTATTAAATCGGAAGACAAGCTATTGTTTTAAAACATAGGTGATTGAAACTAGAAGTTAAATTACATAGGCAGTTAGAAGTCCATTAACATCCCAGTAAAAGTCATTGAAAAAGAGAACTTTAAAAATGTCAATTTATCAAATAGTAAACGTTGACTCTATTAAGTCAGACAAGGAATCATTTTATAACATAGATGATTTAAACTAGAAGTCAAATTACTTAGAGAGTTTGGAGTCTATTAAGATCCGAGCAAACATCATTGAAATAGATAACTTAAAAAAAAAAAAATCTGGCTGCAATGCTGGATGAAGTCTCATCACTGATGGATTGGTCAGAATACCACAATTATATCTAGAGTGAAAACTTGTATGATTCAAAACCTCTCTACTGTTGTTCCTTGAATACTTTAATGTTGTATTTTAATCTATTGATTATATTCATGACTGAATAGTTTGATTGGCACCTTGGTTAAATGCGTATTACTTGTTTATGAATTTTGAACCTTTTAATTTGAGAATTGGACTCTGTTTTTCTTCCTTCTTCATACACTTGCTTTGACATAATAATAAGATTATACAAAGCCTGACACTTAAAAGGTATACCTAGAAAAAGAATTTATTTTGATTTCGAAAATTTATGATTTCTACAGGGATTGTTTAAGGTAGATGATTTTTATCTCTACAATGCTAAGTTAACGATATGATAATCATAAACCAGCCCATATTAGAATTAGCTCAATCCAGAGAATTTTTAGCCGAAAATCCATATCTATATCTATATGTATTAGAGGGCAGGTTTTTAACGAGAACCCTCTACAATTTTAGATTTATTTTAATTCATTATTCCTTCTCCGCATCTCTTTTCACTTTTCCCATTTACGTGACTCACTAACCTACAAAATCATAACTCCATAATTTTAACTAACATTTATTAACCACCCCTGCAAAATTGCATCTGCAAATTGTAAACCACGTCTAACACTTAGCACACGACTCATAGTTATAACCAACTCATAATTTAAGAAACTTAGTACTATGGAAAATACATATCCAAAATTTAGGAGCCCGTTTGCATTATAATTTCCATAACTCCCACAATTCTACATATTTTACTCTTATAATGTATCTTACTCTCATAATCATTCACAAAAACTAAAGATCACGATTACATTCATTTTCTAATATAAATTTCTATTATTATTTCAGGATCTATCTTTCACAAAAAAAGTAGTTTTCGAATGATGTACACATTTTATCACACTTTGAGCTATTGCTAGACAAATGTTAGATTTTAATTATATTGGTACAATTTTTTTACTTTTTGTTTAATTCACACTCTCTTTTAATTTCTTTCAATAATATTAGCGCCTTGCTTAGAAAAGAAAAAAAATTGAAGAACTGTGTTTGTTTTACAATTTAGCCTTAACCCTATATCTGAGCAAGTTTACTTAACCTATCCAAACCATAACCAATCAATTGAAGGTCATTAAAAGTTAAATACCATTTTATGAATTTGGAATATTTTGGATTGATATTAAAGGTGGTGACTTTGATTTGTCTACAGAATTAACTGTGAGACATTTTTTTAAAATTTTTTATTAGGAGAGAATTGAGATTTAAGAAATAGGAAGGAGGAGGAGGAATTCAAATCCAGAACCTCTATTGGGGTATCAACTAAACTTATAATAAGATAGTTGTCGATTCACATAAATAATTATATTAACTTAAAATCATCATGTTCCAAAGAGCCAAAATACTCCTCTTGATTTTTTGTTTCTTATGCAAGTTATAGGATTTGTCATGTGAACATGAGTTGACAACCAAATAATCTGAAACTTATTCCTCTCTAATTAAAGCTCTTTCAGTTTGCCTATAAAGAATAAGGTAATCTGAAGACATTGGTTATTTGATTATTTTGGCAAAATCTGGCATAATGATGCATGTTTTGGTGAAGAACTTTGAACATTTGTGTTTGAGAGTGAATAGATACTCATTCTAAAGCCAGAGGGAGAATAAAGTAAAATTGGGTGTTTTCAAAATGGCTTCAAAGGACTTCTAGATAACTTATTGCTAACAGAAGTGTGGTTTCATGACAAAAGATGGTTGGAAAAAGAGGTTTGGTCCAAATTGGACTGGTTTATTTTTGTAAGGAATTTAATATTAGCATTTTAAATTTGAGGACGAAAAAATTCTTTGGCAAAATGTATAGGATGTTTTGTGCTATTTTATCTAAAAGAAAGAAATAGAAGACATATCAAAAGCTACCCAACTCAAATGACTTCTGTCCTATAACATTTTCTTGTCCCTACAAGAACACTTCTTTAAATACTACAAAAATTCTTAATTCAGTTTTTAAAATTATTTTATAAATTATACACGTGCTTTTTTTTTTCCCTAGTGAATATAAACATCAGCAGTATGGAAGGATAGCAGTACCATTACAAAGAAAGTGAAGAAAAAATCTCTTATGTAAACCATCATTAAATCTTCGGCTCAACCAACATCGTATCGATGAAATACAAAGAAAGTCAAGAATGTCTTTGATAGTTTTGGAGTCAATTCTACCAAATGAAAGAATTACTACTGGACACAGTTCAGTACTATAAGCCATGCTTCTTATTTCACAGTAGGGACATAAAGGTGTAAAATCACGCAAGAAAATGGTTAGTAAGCCAGCCATGCTTATCTAAGGCCAAAATATATTTCTTCCAATTGAGATTCATTAGGTAATAAGAAGGTTATTTATATTGCTTGCCATTTCTACAGCTAGAATGCCTAGATGAAAATAGCCTTTCTAACACTAACTCTGCTTCTCACTTCCAGCTTCACATTTTATCCTACAAGCAGTGATGCTCAAAAAACGAAATCAAGGGCTTCTAAGCAAGGGATGATACCAAAAGAAAAGGGACAGGTTTTGCTGATTTATAATATTACAAGGAGCATGTCATATATTTATCGTTTCCAAGGACACTCGAAAGGTAGACTTGTCATCATTCTTTCGAATGCATCTTAATTAACTCAATGAAAAAATGGAAAGGAATATTGGAATTCACCCCTCAAGTATATTAAATTACACCTACCTCCCTTACTTTTACTATTTATATAATAATATAGGCCCAAAAGCCTAAATTTTTTCCCAAAAATCCTAAACTACCCTTTTTGTGCAAAAAAAAAAAAATTTATTTTGCCAATTGCTTTGTTTCATATTTCAACTAAACCCATTGTACTAACAAACCAGTCTAACAAATAGTCTAATTCAAATTCTGAACCCAAGCAATTCCATCATCATAGTCATAAAATTGCTTCTCCTAAAGCATGCATTCAATTCTGAAGATTTGTTCCATTTTTCAGAAATATTCTCACTATATGGTTCCATGAAATGGTCAAAATCACAATCAACTGCCCTTATGTTTGCATAATTTTCAACATAGGATGCCATGATTTGGTTCCATATAAGTGGCTTAATGCCTACTATATGAACCAAATTATGGCCTTGAAGAAAATCTTTAGGGGAGATTTAGATATGGATGGGATTAATCAAGTTTAAAAAAAAGGAAAGACATCATTATAACTATAGAGTTTTTTAAGAAATTCATTTCCCCAAAAAACCAAAATCTATTTACAACTAGTCACGCCCCAAACATCAAACCCAATGCCCACACTCAAAACAAAATAATCTAGCCTACCATTAAATCTTCAAGCATGTTAACGTCTTAAATACAGAGAAGAAACTTTATCTCCATAGCCAAACCATAACTAATAATTGTCAAGCATAAAAAGAAATATGAATGTACGTATTAACATTTTAAAAAGTTTTTTGGATAGATCATAGACAAATTAGCAAATTTACCAATTTCAATCCCTCTTCCTCTTTTGGCCAATGATTGCATTATTTGTTCCATTATTATTTTGTGCCTCTTCATCTCCTTTCAATTTGTCCATGAAATTGGATTTTACTTTAATCATCAAACCTAATCCCTCGATTAAACTTGTGATTTGGCAATTTCAAAGAGAAGAAAGGAGGAATAAGAATATATAATAGAGTTTGAGAAATCACTTGTGGTGTGATTGGCTGCAATTATAGGGTGGTAATTTGAAAGCGAATTATAGGAGGAAAGGGTTGATGGATGAAAATTGATTGATAGTAAGTGAGAGACAATCGTCGTTAGCTATAACTTGTAAATAGGATAATTAAAGAGGTCAAGTTTCTTTTTTTCTTTTTAATTTCATTTCATTATACTATGAATTATTTATTAAGTGAAGGTCATTATAGTCATTTTATGGTGACAGGGGAGGTTAATGTAATTTGTAAAACTTGAGGGGAATCAAGTGAAACTGTCATAAATCTTAGGGGAGGTTTGTGAAATTATCCCTTTTTCTAAAAAGACAAACATGAAATCGACATTGTGATAAAGAGATTTCACGAATTGCTATGGTACTAGAAGTATCAACAAATTGCTCAGAAAAAAATATGAATATAATCATAGCCAGTTTGGTCCTGTGTTATAACCCTTTTCTTGCTCTTTGCTGAAGAATTGCAAGTCCTTGCACATATGTGGCTTGGAAATTAGAAAGCAAAGGTCAAGATGGGCTAAGCTTTTCAATCTTCGCAGACCAATAATTGCTGATTTGATTTCGCCATTGACAATCCAATCAACTTTAAAAAAATAGAAAAAAGAAATACATTGTAGTCATGACCTGTTGGATACAGTAAAGCATTTTATCAAGGAATAATTTCAGAAACCTCCCTTGAGGTTTCTGACAATTTCACTCAGCTCCCCCCAATTTTAAAAAATTACACTGACCTCCCTTGCTCTTACTATTTAGGTAACATTATCGATCCATTAGACTAGAATTATACTCAAGTATCCTTAAATACCCTTATGCAATATCATAACATCAAAAGAAAGTGAAAAAAAGGTTTAGTGATCAATTTAACCAAAAATAAGTAACAAATACTTTTATCCAAATTTGCTATGCTTCCATGATAATTGTAAACCCAAAATCTCATCAACCGTTCAAGCAAACTCCTATTTAATTCCCAAATTCTATCAATTTTGATGTCACTAAAATCCCAATTTAGTGATTTCTATGCCAAGAGCAAACCCATACTCCAATGGCATTAGAAACAGAGAAACTAATCTTTATAACAAACCACCACCAATACTTGTAAATCAAACAAAAATGAAACTAAATGCAGATATTAGATTCTAGTGCGTAATAGACATAATAACATAATCCCATTTTTCTCTTCCAACCATAGCCCATTAATTTCATTTTTTTCCCTCTCTGTCACAACCATCTTCATCATCTCCATCTAATTTGACCATGAAATTTTTATTTGCTCCCTCAATTTGTTATTTGAAAATTTTGATTATTTAATATATGCAAATTATAAACAAGGGGCTGATAATTAAGTACCATGAAATAGAGAAATAGACAAGAAATAAACGCTTCGAGTATATTTGCATGGTGGTGTAGTTGATGGATGGAAGAGACTGTGGGGTTATAAGTAGGAAGGAGAGAATCATAAGAAGTAGAAAAAAAAGTGAGAGAAAGAGAAAAGAAACTATTGTTAGTTAAAGTAGGGTTAGGGATGATAACGAATTGTTGCAAGTTTTTATATTTTCTTTTACTTTTGGTTTGGTTTTTGTAGCCCACATATGTGGTAAATTATCTATTAAGTAAAGGGCATTGTAGTCATTTTATTGAACCGGGGAAGGATAGTGTAATTTTCTAAAATTGGGGGGAGCTAAGTGAAATTGTCAGAAATCTCAAGGGAGGTTTTTGAAATTATCCCTTTTATCAATTAGATCCCATTTCATCATCATAAAAAAAATACTTGTACCATGAGTTTACTTAAAAATTATTGTTGACGTTAAGGTATTTCAATTTATAATTATTGCAGAATTTAGGTCAATTCTGTTTGTTTCTCATATTGACTCTTTAAGCAATCTGATTGTTCGGGGATATGTCCAAGAAGAATATCGTTTCTTGGAGTGCTATGATTTTTACAAATATACAATTTTGATCAGAAAAATTGTGTGGATTTTAACTGTTGGTAAAGGTTTAGAGGACAGTACTATTGCATTGCATTGTCTGCGGCGACATTAGGATGGAAAAAGTACTTATCGACAAATTATTTTCTTTAATCACTGCAGCCCCCGATAAGGCCCGATTTTGGCTTTTTGGCTATCAACATTAGTCGCAAAAGAAGTTTGGGATGCATCATTCTAATAAGGGAAAATGGTCATTTTCGTCTCTAAACTTTTTTTCCCGTCGATTTAGTCCCTAACTTTTATATTTGGCCAATTTAATACATGAACTTAATTTTCGGGTCCAATTAAGGCCTTCTAGGCGGCGCCACCACCTGAAAGTAATTTAGCTCCTAATTTAACATTAAACAAGGACATTTTGGAAACTTTGAATTATCTTCTCTCCACTACCAACCTCCACGAAATGAAAATTCGTAGGCTAATTGGACCGGACAGGGACAAAGTCAGTCTCCGCAGAAAAAGGGATATCTGGAGCCAATCTATTAAGAAACAAGAAAGAAAGAAAAACTCCTAAAGGCGTAAGAGAGGGTTGGGGTGCACAAGACAATTGAACTTGGAAATATTAGTGGTGGAGTGGGGTGGTGGAGTGAATTTGGGTTCAAAGCTCAAGTTGTGAACTGAAAAAGGGGAAGTGGGAAAATAAAAATTGGCGGATGTTTCATTGATGAGAGGGATGGTTAATGATGGCTGCTTGTCTATCTTTCATCACCAATCACGGCTGGTTTCTTCTTATTAGTCCAAGTTTTATTTATGCTTTCTTTCTCTTTGCTGGTGGACGCTATGTTGTCCAATTTCATATGCTAATAAGAATTTTAAATCTTGATTACAGTTAGCGCCAGTAACCGTAAGGGTGTCAAGCAGAAGAAGATCAACAGCAGCGAGAAAGCTTCAATTTCTTTCTAAAAGATCCTCCTTTTATGCTCGATACTCTCAGTCCCGAGATATTTTCACTACCAAACGGAGCCTTAATGATCTCTAACGTCTTGCTTCTTCTTGACATGACTGACCCTTGTACTTTTTCTTCATCTGCTTCTAAGGCAACAAGAGGGCTGTGATGATTTAACTTGTAGAGCAAATGGGTCAGTGTGTTTGAGGCAAGTCCGACCCGTATCTTAGCTGGGCAACCCGGATGGAAAATGTGAGAGGGAGGGGGAGAGGGAGAGGAGGGGTTTGAGAGGATCCATCCCTCTTTCCGGGGTTGGGTCCTCTGTCTATTTAAACTTTCAATGTTTTCCTCACATCACGTTGCAACCGGTGTTGCAGCCATGGCGGCGTCACTTTCCCTTTCCCTGGCCTAATTTTGACATATCTGAGGCTTAAACCTTCAAAAGTGTCCGGCAGCAGCTTAGGAATTTTGGCTCGGCATTTTGGGGAACTTCTTGTTGTCTTGCTTCTGTTGAAACCTCTGTAGCAGGCAAGCAATGAAAGACTAAGATGGAACAACCCACAACCACAGGCCAGTCGGTCTTCATCTGCTTCTAGCTTGCATTAGAAGAGGGCTGCTTCTAGTTGCCTTGGAAGAGGGCTGCCCTCTTGTTGTGTGGTTGTTCATTTTCTACAGATTCAATAAGAGGGCTTTTCAAAAGCTTCTATAGATTCAAAAGCAAATTCAAAGCTGTTCATCTTCTTCATCTGCTTCTAAGGCAACAAGAGGGCTTTAATTACAATTCATACATGAAGTTCCCAAAATGCCCTTGTTTAATGTTAAATTAAGAGCTAGATTACTTTCAGGTGGTGGCACCGCCGTAGAAGGCCTTAATTGGACCCGAAAATTAAGTTCATGTATTAAATTGACCAAAATAAAAGTTAGGGACTAAATCGACGGGAAAAAAAAGTTTAGGAACGAAAATGACCATTTTCCCTTCTAATAACTAACCAAATAATATTTGAAACATGGAGACACACTTGGTCAAACCATTAATGGCGTGCAAAGCTCCAGGGATGGCAATCGGGTTTAAATCGGATTGAGACCCGAATAAAACCAGAAACTCGTTGACCTAAACCTGACCTGTCAACCCGAAACGGGTCAGGATACCTGACTTGACCCCAAAATAGTCGGGTTGACAGGTCAAACGGATTGACCCGAAATGACCCGAAATTTAATTTAATTTTATTGATTTATGGCTATGATTTTTAACAGAATCAGTTCCAAACTAAAAAAAGACACCATAAGAGTAGAAATAATGTAATACATCATCTATCCAAATCTAATAACTCCAACTTTACACAAGTCAAACAAATTCAGTTAAAATAATCTAAACAAAAGGATGCCAATCAAATACAAGTTTAGAGTCAATATATTACAATTCACATGATATTAAATCACAACAAAAGTGGTGCTCCAAGGCCAACCAATACTTCGGCCCTCATCACCAGCAACAACAGCATTCATAATGATGCTGTCTGATCACCTATATTCCAGAAGCCACACGAATGCAGAATCCAATGATTATTAAACTTGATAAGGAAGAGTTTATAAGTAACTCATAGAGTGCCTCCTAAATCCTAACGGATGTCCAAATTCTACTTGTGTTTTAATTGTGATTATATAAATTTCAAAACGAATACCATGAACCAAGACAGGATGCATCCAATTCTGCATACCTTTTTCGCTTCTTCAATAATTGATCTAGATCAGGAATTCCTTGCTGCTCAGACCTCAGAGAAGAAAAGCCGTTGCTTGCTTCTAACCGTCGTCTGCTACTGACAAGGCGGCCCTTTCTGGTGAAGGGCAAGGCGGCCCTTTCTGGTTTTACCGTTTAGAAGAAAAGGGGAAGAAAGATTTAGGTTAGCTGAACTAGTGAACTATTAAGAGGAAGAAAGATTTTGGCTTCGGGTGAGGATCAGGTGACAACATTTGACCATTTGAGGCAACTTTTCAAATTTTCTTCCTTCGATGCTGCTTAAATAGTCCACCTACAAGCTAGACAAATTAATATGGCCGACCAAGTCAAGTGTGTGAATTGTTGTTTTGGTGTGCAGTGGTATTTACTATTTAGTCTTTAGATAAGTCTTTAATATTTATTTATTTATTTTTATTTTAGAAATGGGTTAGCGGGTCAACTCGATTTGGACCCGATTTGAACTCTTTTTTTTTTCGCGTTTATCGAGCCTAACTCAATTCTAACCCGAATCCTCAAAATTTAAATCCAAATCTATTAATTTCGTATTAGATTCATGTCGTATTTTCAGGTTGCGTCGGAAATTGCCACCCCTACAAAGCTCAATACCGTGTCCAATATATGACATAAATATGTTGCTATAGGTGCTATTGATGCCTTTTAATACCATGGCAAACCGGCAAACTAATCTATCTATCTATCTGTAACTATAATCCCAATAAAAGAATCGATAGTTTAGGCAAATAGAGTGTAAACAATCTGAAGTGTAAGCATTTTTTTTTGTCTTAGTTTTTGCTGTGACCAAAGTACCCTTTTGTCTTATAATTACAGTCATTTTATTTCGGTTATGATATTAATGAAATGAACAAAATGTTACCAATTGCTTCAATAATATGAGTAATTAGAATAAAAATTGAAGCATTAGAAAATAATTTGAACAATTAGAATTTGAGTTATAGTGAATTAAATGAAAAAAGAAGAATAAATTGTATTTATAAATTTTAAAAAAATATGGTGAATCTTAGTGGTTAATAATGTAACAAAAATGATATTATTTTTTTGATACCAAAATTACACTCCTCTCTAATAAATGGATAAATTGCATTGTATTTCATCATTAATAAATAATATCAAATAGGCTAGCAGTTATGAATATGAAATATTCCTTACTTTTTTATTTACCAAAAGAAAGAAGAACAAATTTTATTTACAAAATCTAAGTTAGAGTACTTCAAACATGAACCAAAACATAATAAATTGGTACTATGAGTCTCTTAAAAAGTACCATGTTTTTTTTTTATTTTTTGGATGCAAGTTAATTAAGTCTTGAGAGTATCTTTTTAATATGCATATATTACTATTGAGTATAAAACTTTAATACAAAATAAAATAGGAAATGGAGTGCCAAGGTAGGCGAAGAGTTTTGTGTTAGGAATTTATTTATTTAAATTGCAATAAAGATTAGATTTAACGGACTTTATCAATCATATTCTTGTAACAACTAATAGTACTAAACTACAATTAATGAATATTATATTCATCAATGCTAATCATAATAATAATTACACAATCAAAACATCCCTTTGAGTTATGGTGAATTAAGCCAAAAAATATTTTTTTATATAAAATATAAATTTCAAGGAGTATTTCAAAGGTGAATAAAAATATATCCAAGTTCAATTTAACTATTATATAATAAATAATCTTAACGTCTTACAATTTTTAATCGTAGAAACTCTATATTCACAAAGCATGTCATCAGTGAGAAATACAAATAAGTTTCACCAAATCAAAACATTTCTCTCTAAAGTTAAGCTATTTAAATTCGAACAATGGAATTTCAATATATTTGGATCCTACTATAATTACAGTAGCACTATAGATCATTTTACAATCCACCATTAGCAAAAAATAATAATTATTAGAAAATCTCACAAAAACTAATAAACAATTCATAGAATAACTTAAAGGGAGCAACAAATTATTCAAAAAATTGAAAATTTAAACTTCAATGGCATAAAAAAGAACACTTAGGTAATCTAAATTTAACCAAAAGACAAAAATATTGATACTATTACAGAATAAAAGTGCTCTTAAAACAAAGAGTGATTTATTACTTGTGCATTTATGTTCGGTTAGGGAAAACTAAGTTCAGAAAAATATAAAGTAATATAAATATTAAATGTCATATTTTTTTTGTCTCAATTACATTTATTCCTTCAAAATAATTGATTTCCTAAAAATTTTAAGGGAAAAAAAATCTAAAAGCATCATGTTCACGTGCAAAACACATGCTTTATTACTAGTTTGTTAAAATGTCTAACTATGTGCACTTGGATGTGTCTTGATGAGTGTCTTAAGGACATTAATTAAAGGAACTAATGAAATATAAGTTGTTACATTTATGTTAGAGGCAAATCAGTTGAACCAATAATAGTTGTATCGGTCCAAGCTGACTGCCCTTTAATTGGTGCGAATGAATTATTAGTTGTAATGGTTTGCTTTAGTTGAGTGATGGTGTACTACTTCAATGATCATACCATTACATATTACTCGCAGCCACATAAAAAGACCCCAATTTTGGCGAGCACGTGAGTGGGAGAAGTGACTAGGGAGCTGGTGGCAGGCAGGGGAGGTGGAGGAGGCGGCAGAGGATTGATGGAGGGGGCTTGGGTGGGAGAGGAAGGAGGGGATGGAGGGTGAGTGGTTGATGGGTTGTTTTGGGTGTTCTAGGTTGTTTCCATGTGTTATTTGAAGGAAATTAAATCAAGCTTATTTCATTTATTTGTTTAGATTATTGATTAAAGTTGTTACTATAACCAATTACATGGTAACATTTTAGTCAGCTGTCCACTTGTTAGTTTCCTTAAATTTTGGTCGGTGAATAGTCAAGTCCGAATCCTTGATTAGTTAGTTTCATGTGTGTAATTGGCTTCTTAGTCCAAGTCGGCATCGGTTTAGGAAGTTCCTTTAGTCTTTAGTTATATGGCAACCTATTGCCTATGAATATGTGGTGCCTATTTGATGTCTAATTGGAGAGTTAAGTTTAGTCAAGTCTTATTAAATTGAGTTGAAAAATTAATTGAGTTGAGTTACGAGATAGAGAGAAATTAATAGATTGATTGAATAACCTCCCGTGCCTTCGTCGTTCTTGTGTAAGATTTAATGTTACTTCTAATGTGTGACTTTTGTGCTAACAAGTAGTATAAGACATCTAGACTTTGATCTTAGGGCTTATTTGTAAAATTAAAATATGGATCCGTGTATTTACAACATTGTGATGTTGTGACGTTTTTAACTTTGATGGTAAAAAGGACACTGATGTTTGGAGTTGGATGAAGAGATATATTTCAAAATATTGGAGGCATAGAGTTATTGAGTAGTGTAGTTAAAGAGTTAGAGAGGAATAAACAGTTGTATTGCAAGATATTCTACTATCTTAACACCCAAGTCCAATTGCATGTAGCGAAAAGATTCATACATGTAAAGATGGCAAAGGAGGTTTGAAAAATTTTGATAAATTCTTATTGTAGTTATGATGGATAAGAAATTTGTGATGAGAAAGAAGAAAAATATTTTTTTTTATGAGATAAAGAAAGAAGAAATTACAGAAGTTGTGGGTGCCCATGAAGATGAAAATTTTGTTCAAAAGGAAATTTCACAAGTGATTGAGAAAGAAAGTGAAATCAATTAGTTAGATTAAAGATGTGATTGAAGATTATGGCAACGTAGAAATTGTTAATTCTTTCGAGATTGATGACTATTTTGACGAGAAAAATCAAGTGGTAGAATTGGTTAAGAACAGTTGTGAGGGGAACAAATTAGTTGAAGATTGTGGCATTGCTGAAACTAATGTGGCTATTGGTATGGATTAGACGTGGCAATATGGATAAATGGTTCATATGGTTTTGACTTAATGGATGGTGAATGAAATTTATCTAATCCAGTGAAATCAATTAGTTAGATTAAAGATGTGATTGAAGATTATGGCAACATAGAAATTGTTAATTCTTTCGAGATTGATGAATATTTTGACGAGAAAAATCAAGTGATAGAATTGGTTAAGAACAGTTGTGAGGTGGACAAATTAGTTGAAGATTGTGGCATTGCTGAAACTAATGTGGCTGTTGGTATGGATTAGAGGTGGCAATATGGATAAATGGTTCATATGGTTTTGACTTAATGGATGGTGAATGAAATTTATCTAATCCATTTAGATCCATTTAATCGATGGATCTAAATCGATGGATCTAAATGGATTAAATAAAAACTAATTATCCATTTATAATCCATTTAAATAATTCTATCAAGACCAATGCAGTTTCAAAATAAGCATGGCGAACACAAATTCCTACAAATCACTTGCTCACTAAAGTGCAAGTTAGATAGCTTCAGAATTCTGTTTTACCAACTACTTAAAAAGGATTAACATATTTACACAGGGACCAAAAAAAAATACAAAACATAATTTCAGGCAAATAGGAGTCTAGCTCAAACCCAAATTCCAAATCCCAAAACCACTGTTTAAAATGATAATAGCCATGCACGATATTAAATATTTCTCACTAGCTATTGCGTCTAAATAGAGTTAGCAGATGTTCGATAGACAGGACAAGAAGGTGTCTCTATGCACTGAACATGGAAGCTGTAGTTGCAAATGGGCAGCAATTTGCAAACTTCACCGATCTTGAAGCCCTCCAAGCACACAGCACATTCCTTGTATGGGTCTTCTTCCTTGTACTGGAAGATGAGTATTTATAGAAATGTCACATGCGTATTAGCTGTTTGTGAGAATGATTGTTTGAAAGATGAGTTTTTATAGTTGGGTTCTCTGCTTGGGATTGAGTTGAAAAACATGCAACAAGAAATATATATGGTTTTTAGACATTTCTCTATTTGGGATAGTTTTTAGTCATTCCTTTCCGTTTCTTTTATTTGATTTTTAAGTAAATGGATATATATGGTTTTTGTGGATAATTCATATAAATCTATTTAATTTAATGGTTTTACTTTGGTCAACAATTTAAAACCAATACTATAAATGGATAACCCAAATGGATAATCCAAATCCATTTAATTATGGATTATATGGATCTCAATCCAAATTGCCACCTCTAATATGGATGAATCAAAATAAGTTCATGATGATGTTGAAATTTTTGGTGGTGGAAAATGATTTTGTGATTTCGTGAAATTTTCTTGGTGGCGTGAACGAATTAAATTATGGAGCATCTAATGAAGTATGGGTGAACATGTTTGAATTTTTTGACAAGATTGATCAAACGAAGAAATTATTCAAAAGTACAAGTTTCGTCTACTTCCACTGGAGAAGATGAAACTGAAGATCAATTGTAAGTTGAGATTCCATATGATCTCTACAACAACAGAGTTTTTCATATAGATTCAATTTGAGATGGTATTGGAATTGACCATAATGACGAGTTTAGTTTAAGAAAGGTAATGAAGGAAATTAAATCAAGTTTATTTCATTTTTTTTGTTTAGATTATTAGATTAAAGTTGTTACTATATCCAATTACATGGTAAAGTTTTAGTCAGCTGTCCGCTTGTTAGTTTCCTTGAATTTTGGCCGGTGAATAGCCAAGTCCGAATCCTCGATTAGTTAGTTTTCTAAGTGTAATTGGTTTCTTAGTCCAAGTCGGTGGAAGTCACTCGAGTCTTTAGTTATATGGTAACCTATTGCCTACATGTATGTGATGCCTGTTTCATATCCAATTAGAGAGTTGAGTTCAAGAATTTGTTGAGTTGAGTTGAGTCGTAAGATGGAGGGAAATTAATAGATTGATTGAATAACTTCCTGTCATCCTGTGCTTCCGTCGATCTTGTGTAATATTTTAATATTACTTCTATGTGTTTTTTTGTGCTGACATTACTTTAGGCGTGTCTTAGTGTTTTGGGAAGGGTTACACTAGAGTTTTGCCAAAACCGGCCATGCAAGCAGACCCTAGTTTCCAGAGCTGACACTTCACATACACCATTGTTTTCCTGCTCCATCATCTAACTGTTCTAGGAGGTCACAGTGTTGACCAGCTACGAAATCTTGCAAAGAGTGTGACAGCCCAATAGGCAAGCAGCTTACATCATCCCATGAGATCAGAATTCTAAGCTTCATGAGCCTCACTTTGGCTGACTCCATCTCTTTCATGTTTCTAATTTATGGATAGTGCTGTTTATCTCTTTCATATTTCTAATTTGTGGATAGTGCAGTTTATGGTGTCCCATTTGTTTTCCACAAATGACTTGACTTATTGTTAAGAGAACCCGGTTGCAATCCAACTGATCATTTAGTTGACTTATTGTGTCCACAAATGACTTGACTTATTGTTTCCTATGTCCGGATTCTAGATTGTTATGAAAACTCCGATGGCAATTCAACTGATCATTTAGTCAGGTGCAGATTCTAAAGGTAACTCGTACGAATTCTAGAGGCAACCCCCCGTCTAATGTGAGATTTAGTCTCGTATAGCACTTAGTTCCTTGACCTTCCTTGCTTAGACCTTATTTGATAATTCAATTTAGCACTTAAATTTAATAGAATTAGATGTTAATATATTTAAATAATTTGATAATCTAAAATTAAACATCTGAATTAATTAAGGTGCACCGAATTTTCTAGGCAAAATTTACTCCCAAAATTAAGAGTTATTCACTTATCACTGAATGTGATATGTACTCAAATATATTATATTTAATACTTAACAGGAGTTTAATGGATTCAAACTTTAGATTTAAACCATTAGTTGTTAGTTCGAACCACACCACTTGGCCGTAGGCTCTTAGAAACCATGGCTCTAGGCTCATCTCGCATAGAGACCATGCTCTGATATCATTTATAGGCTCTAGGCGCCCAATAAAAGCTAAATTAACCTAAAGATATTAATTATTCGACTGCCGAACGTTATGTATCTTGACTTTCCTCTTCCGAGTTCTGATGTGGGATATCGTAGTAGATGGCATGATGTGAGGCAACTAATATGTTCTGTCTACCACAAGTTCCAATCTCATCCCTTAGATCGCAGGCATTTGATATTTCTCTAAGACGAATAATTATAGTTATCATCGTTACAAGCTCTCTCTCTCTCTCTCTCTCTCTCCCTCTCTCTCTTAAAATTTATTTCATACGTTTTGTTTTACAATTCATGGCTAACAGGTAGGCATGTCAATGGATCGGGTCTTATTCAAATCCAATCCAGACCCAATATATTTGGGTAGGGTTTGGATTTAATTTCTCAAATCCAAACCCTATCCAGACCCAGATCCTATGAGAGAGTCGTGGGCTTGGGTAGGGTCTGATTTTCTAGAATCCATATCCAAATCCAGATCCATACCAGATCTTACCCAGACCCATATATATTTAATTAAATAATATATATTAGAAAATTTATAAAATAATATAATATTTTATGGCTATTGGATCAAATACACTAAGATTTTATGGCATCAGAATCTGCAATTAATGTTGATGGTTGGATGATTAACGAGACTCGTGCCAAATTACTTCTAGATGTTGTTGGAACATTAGTGACTACTGATGATTGAATTGAATCAAAGAAAAAATGAGTAAGTGTTTATAAATCTTTTTATGTTATTATTTATTTGCCATCGATTCTTAATCAAAAGATTTTTATCTCATTCACTATTTTAGTGTTGGATTGCGAGACATCCGCCAACATTGAGGTTTAAATAAGCAAAAGAGGTACAAAATTACATTTTTTTAATAAAACTAAATATTTATACATGTTATGGTTGTTTTCTTTTTTAAAAACTAATCCTAGTTGTCATTGTAATTGGTACAGATTTTTTCAAGAAAAGGAGAAAAGATAAAGGCAAATAAATGAAATATTGATGTGGATGCAGTTGGATCTTTAAAAATATATAGAAGTAGTCAATAATAATTCTTTCTTTGAGTTCAAAATATTGCATTCAATTTGTTGAATGTTAATTTTATTATTTGAAAACAAAAATTGGATGATATTTCTATTATTTATGAACTCTATATATTTTTAATATATTTTTACTTTAGTATTTTCAAAAAATACCCATGGATGCCCATTGGATACCCAAATCCATAAGGGTCTGAATATGAATTTACTTTTTTAGATCCAAAAGGGTCTGGATCTGGGTCTGGGTCTAACTAAATTAAATGGGTCTAGATCTGGATCAAAGAGATCCAACTCAGACCCTACCCATTGACATGCCTACTACTAAGAGGTAAATCTGATGTACCTAATCACCTATCCTGTTGAATGGCAAATATTTACATCAGAGGGTCCGTTTGTTTCGGGTGAAAATGTTTTCCAGGAAAATATTTTCCTAATTTCCCATGTTTGGTTGCACAAAAGTTACTGAAAACATTTTCCTATGTAAAATATTTTCACTCATCTTATGGAAAACAACTTCCCTTCCAAACTTACGGAAGTTGTTTTCCGAAATGCATGCATCCCGCCTGTAGTATGTTCCAAACTTACTGAAAATATCTTGTAGTATGTTCTTTTTTTTTTTTTAGTGTAAACAGGAGGATTCGAACCCAAGACCTCTTCCTTACACTCCCTCCCCCGTACCACCCAACCCTCCCCCTAGTATATTCAAAAAAAAAAAAAAAACCTCATCCTGCTCATCCTATGCTAGTAATTAATTATGTATAATAGGGACATTCTTTTCTAGAAAAACTTTCAGCAGTGAGAGTGCAAGATATATGTCACAATAAGCATTGCATGTGATTGATATTTGACACTAAATGGCCAGCAATTTGTTTATTGCTTAAGGAGATATTTTTTATTCATATATACATTTCTCCAAGATTTTTTAAAGTTAAACAATGAGATAAATTTTCTTATTTTGCATGGGAAGAAGTATGTAGTTATAATGTGTAGAAAGTAAAGATAGAGATAAAAGTGAAAATATTTCAAAAGTTAAACAAACACTAGAAAAATAAAGTAAGAAAATATTTTCAATAAGCTAACCAAACACCTAAAAATGATGAAAGGGAAATGATTTTCATGGAAAATTATTTCCACGGAAAATATTTTCTCAAGGAAAACATTTTACTTCCAACCAAACAGACCCAGAATCTTACTTCAAAATCTGTTAGATATTAGGAGAGATCAATTTTCAAAATCCCAAAAAAAAAAATAGAAGTAGCAAAAGGAGAAACTGTATCTAGTACTGTGAAAATTTCAAAAGTCGCTCGTAATTCATTGCTTTATAAATAATTCACAAAGTTTAACTAGTCCATCAGAATTACGAAAGAACAACGTAGCACTAGCTGGTTGTATGATTTGATGTTATAGATAATTAATTAATTTGATGTCCTGGAATACAATCAAATTACACAAATTGACATAAAACAATTAAGCAAGTTGGTCAACTTCAACATATAAAAGCTTATCTTATTTTAGCTAATTTTAAAATTGATGACGTGCTTTTAGAAACTTTTTCCTTACCTGTTCAAAAATCACAGGGGCAAGTATTTGGCACTGATCACATTTCTGGTGAAGAAACTGCATTTTTTCTACCTTTCAATCTTATCTCCCCTTTTGAGTTCTTATCAGTTTTCTTTTCTTGTTGCTTACTTACAAAAGATAATCCCAAAAAAAAGGAAACAAAGATTAGATAACAAAATGGCACTGATAGAAGTCTTTCTTGGTGCAATAATCAAGGTGATATTTGACAAGCTTGCTTCTGTTGATTTGAAGAAACTTGCACGCTCAGAAGGCTTAGATACTCAGCTGAAAAGATGGAGCCAAGTGCTATCCCTGATTAATGCAGTGCTTGATGATGCAGAGGAAAAGCAGAATATGAGGATTGCTGTGAAGCAGTGGCTAGATGATCTTCAGGATTTGGCATATGATATGGATGATGTGATCGACGAATTCTCCACAGAAGCTTGTCGAAGAAAGTTGATGGAAGCTCAAGGCTCTACTAACAAGGTAAGAAAGGTTAAAATGCCTTCCTGTTGTACAAATTTTTCTGTTAAAGATTATAAGTTCAACAGAAAAATGGCTCCCAAGGTGGATGAAATAACTAGAAGATTGGAAAGCCTGAAAGAACAAATCAAAATCCTCCATTTGGTAGAGACTGTAGCAAAGAGGCCGAACAAAACTAGGGATAGATTGCCATCAACTTCCTTAGTGGAGTCTTATGTTTATGGTCGAGAGAATGACAAAAAAGAGCTGCTGAAATTGCTCCTTTCAAATGAATCGAGTGATGATCAAGTGGTTGTGATACCAATTGTTGGCATGGGAGGGGTTGGTAAAACAACTCTTGCTCAAATGGTGTACAATGATGACAGAGTCAACGAATTTTTTGATTCCAAGGCTTGGGCTTGTGTTTCAGATGATTTTGACATTGTTGGGTAACAAAGACAATCCTTAAAGCAATCACACGAGGTGTCTGTGATTATGAGGATCTGAATATGGTTCAAGTGAAACTGAGTGAGGCCTTGACCAGGAAGAGGTTTCTAATTGTTTTAGATGATGTTTGGAATGAAAAATACGAGGACTGGGACATCCTGCGCCGCCCATTTCTAGTTGGTTCATCTGGGAGCAAGATAATTGTCACAACTCGGCATCATAGGGTGGCATCAGCACTGTCTTCCACTGCTGGATATAGTCTGAAGGAGTTGCCAGATGATGAAAGCTTATGCTTACTGGCAAGACATGCACTAGGAAGGACAAATTTTGACAGGTACCCCAATCTAGAAGGCATTGGTAGGAGAATCGTAAGGAAATGTAAGAACTTACCCATGGCCGTGAAGACTCTTGGAGGGCTGTTGCGTGCTAGATCGACCCCAGAGGAATGGACGGATGTGCTGAACAGTGAGATATGGGAAATAAAAGAGGATCAAAGTGATATTCTTCCAGCACTGAGATTAAGCTATTATCATCTTCCTGCCCATCTAAAACCGTGCTTTGCTTACTGCTCCATATTTCCCAAGGACTATGAGTTTGACAAATATGAGCTTGCATTGCTCTGGATGGCAGAGGGTTTTCTCGAGGAATCAAAGGCAAGTGAACTTATGGAGGACATAGGGGACAATTATTTTAAGGAGCTACTAATGAGGTCCTTCTTCCAGCAGTCAAGTTCCACTAGTTCACGTTTTGTGATGCATGACATTATTAACGATCTAGCCAGATATGTTGCTGGAGATTTTTGTTCAAGGTTGACGGACGACTTGGAAGAGAACATCAAATGCACGATTCTTGACAAAGTTAGGTACGCATCATTCACAAGTTCATGGAATGGAGCTTCACAAAAGTTTAAAATTCTTCAGAAAGCAAAACATTTGCGGAGTTTCCTACCATTGCCCATTTTTGTCAAGTATGAAGGCTCGACGTCTTACGTCGCTAAAAAGGTCGTAGCAGAACTTTTGCTGGAATTGCGATACTCTAGGGTGCTATCATTCAGTGGCTATGCTATCTCTGATCTACCAAATTCCATCAGTGAATTAATACATCTAAGGTACCTGAATTTGTCTGGTACTTGGTTGAAATTGTTGCCTGAATCAATGAGTAATCTTTGCAATTTACAAACACTACGTTTGAGCAACTGCAGGGAGCTGATTAACTTACCGGTAGGTATTAGAAAATTAATTAACCTGCGCCATCTTGAAAATTCCAATACTAGTCAATTGCATGAGATGCCTTCAGGGATTGATCAGTTTACGAGCTTGCAGACACTATCCAAAGTGGTTGTGAGCAAACATGGTGGGTTCAGGCTGAATGACTTGGGGAACTTGTCCTTATTGGCAGGGTCACTCGCCATTTTGGAGTTGCAAAATGTTACGAATGTTCAAGAAGCACGGGATGCCAATTTGAAGAACAAGAGGGACCTTGATAAAATAGTATTGGCATGGAATAGTGAATATGATGATTCTCTGAGCAAAGTTCTTCAACAAGATTTGCTTGAGGCCCTACGACCACACAAAAACCTGACGAGTCTTGAAATTGAGTTCTATAAGGGAGACAAATTCTCTTCCTGGGTGGGGGATTCTTCATTTAGTACATTAGTAAAAGTAAGCCTTAGAGGTTGTACGCACTGCAAGTGTTTACCATCACTCGGGCAATTGCCTGCGCTCAAGGATTTGAGCATTCAAACCATGCTTGAGGTGAAGGCAATAGGTACCGAGCTATGTGGCAAAGATTGCTCTTGGGAATTTTCCTTTCCATCGCTTGAAAGTCTAACATTTGATGACATGCCAGAATGGGAGGAATGGACTTGCTTAAGTTCAGCAGGAGAGAACGAATGCCACTTCCCTCTGCTCCGAAAGCTCTGTATAAGTGGCTGCCCAAAGTTGAAAAGCATTCCTGTTTTGCATCTTCCTTCACTCTCTGAACTAAACTTAAAAAAGTGCTCGGTGGGAATTGCAAAATGTTTTCACAATTTAACCTCATTAAACAATTTGAAATTTCGGCAGATTATAGGGCTTGCATCCCTCGAGGATGTGTTCAAGCAGTTTCCCTCAGGCCTTGAAGGTATCGCATTACATGAGTGCCATCAACTGAAGAATCTGTGGGGCTCAAGTAATACTGTAAACCTTGTGCAGCTAAAATCTTTATTTGTTTCAGAATGTTCACAGCTTTCATCCTTGGAGGAGCTTGGTGTCTCACCACGCTTAAATATCTTGAGATAGAAAGTTGCAGTGCTCTCCAGTCTTTGCCTACATTTTCTGGTCTTAACACATTGCGAATAAGAATATGCTCAGCCCTCAGTTGCTTGCCAATGGACAAGTTGCTCCTCCCTCAGCTTAGGCATCTTGAGATCAGCCAGTGCCAGAAACTGAACCTTACTCCGGAGATTGTCATAGAGGACACCAGCACATCGATTGAGATTCTGGAAATCGTTGGCTGCCCATGTCTGAATTTGAGAACAATGCTTGGTTCAGTCTATAGTTTTGCAAGTCTCCGGTCTTTGGATATTAGCGATTGTGATTATCATCTGGATCAATTGCCCACTCCAAGTTTGGAACGTCTTTCCTTGTACAGATGCAAAAATGTTAGTTACTTGCCCAGGGGGTTGGGACGACTAAGATCTCTGGTGTTGTATTCTTGTTCAAGTCCTCTGTTATTTCCACAAGGAGATTTTCCTCCCACTCTGGAGCTTCTTCACATAGTGGCAGGAGAAAACTTACAGCTGAAGCCCCTGTCAGAATGGGGACTCAACAGACTCACGTTTCTTGAAAGTTTCCACATCCAAGGTGGATATCCAGAGCTGGAATCATTTTCTGGTAGTGGTGATGATGGATTCGCTTTGCTTCCTCCAACTCTTAGGTCCGTCGCCGCTGGTGACTTACCAAATCTGAAATCGCTCTCCACGTTCTTGCGAGGTCTTACAGCTCTTCAACGTCTGCGTATCTTTGAGTGCCCCAATCTTAGATCCCTACCACAGGAATCTTTGCGTAATCCGCTTCAAACTCTAGTAATTTATAAATGCCAACTTCTTGAGAAAAGGTGTTTGATGGATAGAGGGGACTACTGGCCCATGATTGAAGAGATTCCCCTTGTAAGAACAGGCTGTGATCCCATCAGGTATTCAGAGATTTAGAGTTCCTGATTTTCACTTTAATTTATTGTTCAATTTTCTTACTGATTTTCACTTAAAATTATTGTTCAATTTTTTTTTCTTGAATGGAAAAGAAGGGTCGAAATTCAAATAGAGGAATCATATTACTTTTATGTGTCATGTCAAATTCATACTAGTAATTTCCTCCTTTAAAGCCCAGTAAACAATTTTTCTCAGTTTTAACTAGCTTGAGGGCCATTAGTGGATGAGGATCTTAAATTTAGCAACTTTAAGATGGAAGTATTTCAATTTCTATTGAGAAGAAAATCAGATGTCAATCGTGCTTTGCTTACCATGTTAAATTAATTCTTTGACCTTTCAGCCTGTGTCTTTTTATGCAGATCGGTTTGGGAGCTCCTCAGATTTTGATTCTGATTAAGCTGTGTGCATTCTTTCCACTTAAGATGGTAAGGTAATATATTCGTGTTCTATGATTAATTACATTGTCCAGTCTCACCTTGATTTCTTTGCATTAGCTTATCAAGTTGATATTTTTATTGCAATCACTGGGAGGGCTCTTAGAGTCCTCTTCTCCCGAGTATCAAGTTTATGGTTCGAATCCTATACCAGTCTGTTGTTTTGTCAGAGCCGCAAGCTTTGACTTGTGGCATAATTTTTTCATTTCCTTCTCATCCCACATCGGAGCCTGCTGAAGAGAAGCCGGCTACTCGAGGCCTATAAATAGAAAGGTCCATTGAAGGATTTAACTTGCACCACTCAAGAGAGTTATATGGGCTATTAGCTTCTTGAGTCATTTAGTCCATTTAGTCAAATATTTTAGGCTCTCTTGTTTTGAGTTTAGGAATATTTTCTAAACTCTTTAGTAAGTGCCTATTGGCCTAGGAACCACTTTCCTACGGCTTTTGTATTTCTTCTTCATAGTAGAAATATTGCTCCTCCCTCGCCCGTGGGCGTAGGTCAATTTGACCGAACCACGTAAATCTTCTGTGTCTTTTATTTGCTTTGTTATCTGTCTTTATATGGTCGGTTTTACCGCCTAATTATTATATGGCTGGTATCTACCGCCTATCTATTATATGGTCGGTTATACCGCCTACTTTGTGCTAACTTGAGTTTGTCTATTTCCTGGCCCGATCCTAACAAACTGGTATCAGAGCTGGTTGTTATATTTTGCAAGATAGGTTCATCTGGTGGGGCTCGTTCATCTGGTGGGGTCCATCCTGTGGGGCCCACTCATCCTGTGGGGTCCGTTTATCCGTGGGGCCCGCTCATCTTGTGGGGTCCGTTCATCCCCGTGGGGCCCGCTTATCTCGTGGGATCCGCTCACCCTGTGGGGCCCGCTCACGAGACTTGCATATTTGTTTGACCAGTTTTTTGAGACAAATTTCAAGTTACAGATTTTGTGGCAACAATGACGATAACAAAGACGGTTGTCGAGAAATTCGACAGGAATGTCAACTTCGGCATGTGGCAGCTCAAGATGGAGGCCATTCTTGTTCAAGACGGAGTTGATTTGGCAATTCAAGGAATTGAGAAAAAGCCAGAAGATGTGACAGATGCAAATTTTGCTAAGATGGATAAGAAGGCAAGATCCAGTATTATCCTAAATCTCTCCGATGAGGTATTGCGTGAGGTAGCAACGGAGACTTCGGCCAAGGCTATGTGGGATAAATTGAAAGCCTTGTATATGAAGAAAACAGTCGAGAATCGGCTATATTTGAAACAGAGTTTGTACATGCTTCGGATGTCTGAAGGTACATCTATACTCTCCCATCTTGATAAATTTGATTCCATTATTATGAATTTGGAGAATATAGATTCGAAAATTGATGATGAAGATCAAGCCCTATTACTTTTGTGTTCCCTTCCCCAATCCTTTAAGCATTTCCGTGATACTATGATATATGGAAAGGAAACAATTTCGTATCGGGAAATTAAATCTGCATTAAAATCTAAAGAGCAGATAGATAGGGATATTACTGGGGAAACTAGTGGGAGTCAAGCCGATGGCTTGTTTGTTCGGGGTAGATCTGAAAGGAGAAACACAGAAAATAGAAGTAGATCTAAGTCCAGACATAAAAATGTGGTGTGCAACTATTGTAAAAAGAAGGGCCATATTATCTCTGATTGCTTTAAATTGAAAAATAAAGAAAAGCAAAAGGAGAAAAGGAGTGAAACCACCGAGGCTAGTATTGCCGTTGATGAGAATGATAGAACTATTTTCTGTGCAACGGAAAATAATTTTAGGTCTAACAATGAGTGGATTTTAGATTCGGGTTGTTCATATCATATGCGTCCCAATAGGGACTGGTTTTCAACATATGAATCAACTGAAGGTGGAGTTGTCTTAATGGGCAACAACGCTGTTTGTAAAGTTGTTGGCAAAGGCACAATCCGGATTAAAATGTACGATGGTATTGTGAGGACGCTCACAAATGTTAGACATGTTCCAGATTTGAAGAAAAATCTCATCTCTTTGGGCACTCTTGAGTCTATCGGGTGCAGGTATTCAGGTGGAGACGGAGTTCTTAAAATCACTCGAGGAGCTCTTGTTGTTATGAAGGCACACAGATCTGGTACTTTGTATATTTTGCAGGGATCTACTGTGACAGGTGCTGCTGCTGTTTCAACATCACCTTTGTCAGATACAGACATCACCAAATTATGGCATATGCGTTTGGGGCATATGAGCGAAAAAGGCTTGGGCATACTGAGCAAAAGAGGACTTCTGTGTGGACAAAGTACCGGTCCATTGGAATTCTGTGAACATTGTATTTTTGGGAAGCAGAAAAGAGTCAGCTTCAGTTCACCAGCAATTCACAAGACAAAAGGCACTCTTGATTACATTCATTCAGATCTATGGGATCCTTCTCGTGCTCCTTCTAAAGGTGGTGCCAGGTACATGTTGACTTTCATTGATGACTATTCAAGGAAAGTTTGGGTCTATTTTCTTAAGCACAAAAATGATGTTTTCCTAACTTTCAAGCAATGGAAAGTTTTGATTGAGAAACAAACAGAAAAACATGTTAAGCGGTTGAGAACAGATAATGGCATGGAATTTTGTGAAGGTGAATTTAATGAATTTTGTAAGAATGAAGGAATTGCTCGGCATCACACCGTCAGGATGACGCCTCAACAAAATGGTGTGGCCGAACGTATGAACAGAACGCTTTTAGAGAGAGCAAGATGTATGATCTCCAATGCAGGGTTGACAAACGATTTTTGGGCAGAGGCGATCAATATGGCATGTTATATTGTCAACCGTTCTCCTTCTGCATCTCTTGATTTCAAAACTCCTGAGGAAGTTTGGTCAGGTACTCCTGCTGATTACTCCAATTTAAAAGTTTTTGGGTGTCCAGCATACATGCACGTGAATGATGGAAAATTGGAGCCTAGGGCTAAAAAGTGCATTTTTCTTGGGTATGCTTCTGGGGTGAAAGGATACAGATTATGGTATTCTGATCCCAAATCCCCAAAATTTGTAATCAGTAGAGATGTTACTTTTGATGAATTATTTATGTTATCTTCCAAGAAGGAGTCTTCTAGTCCTTGTACTATTGATAGTACACAGAAGCAGGTGGAGCTTGATATTGGCAGTTCTGGTCCTTCTCAATCCAAATCTTCTATTCAGCAAGTGCCAGTAGATGCACCTGAATCTACTGTTGAAGATAGTTCAGAAGAAGATGAGTATTCCATAGTCAGAGATAGAGCAAGGAGAGACATTCGACCATCACAAAGATATGCAAATTTAGTTGCATATGCTTTATCTGTTGCAGAAGAAACTGATGCAGTTGGTGAGCCTTCCACCTATTCAGAAGCAGTTTCTTGTGATGATTCTGCAAAGTGGTTGATTGCGATGAATGAGGAAATTGAATCTCTTCATCAGAATGAAACTTGGGTTCTTGTAAAGCCACCGTCAGCTAAGAAAATTGTTGGTTGCAAGTGGGTCTTCATGAAAAAGGAAGGTATTCCAGGGGTTGAAGATGCAAGATATAAAGCATGATTGGTTGCAAAGGGCTATAGTCAGGTACAAGGTGTTGATTTTAATGATATTTTCTCACCTGTTGTTAAACATAGCTCTATTCGTGTTTTACTTGCTTTAGTTGCCATGTATAATTTGGAGTTAGAGCAGTTTGATGTTAAGACAGCTTTCTTACATGGTGAACTTGAAGAACAAATTTATATGAGACAACCCCAGGGTTTTGAAATTGAAGGTAAGAAGACCATGTTTGCTTGTTGAAGAAATCCTTATATGGATTGAAGCAGTCTCCAAGACAATGGTATAAAAGGTTTGATTCCTTTATGTTGGGTCATGGTTATTTGAGGAGCATGTATGATAGTTGTGTTTACTTCCGGAAATTAAATGATGGTTCTTTCATTTATTTGCTGCTTTATGTTGATGACATGCTCATTGCTGCCAAGAATTTGTCAGAAATTCACACCTTGAAACTGCAGTTAAATAGTGAATTTGAAATGAAAGATTTGGGAGCAGCTAAGAAAATTCTTGGCATGGATATCAATCGAGATCGAGGAGTAGGAAAGTTATTTTTGACCCAGAAAAATTATCTTGAGAAAGTCTTGGAGCGTTTTGGCATGAAAGATGCTAAATCAGTATCTATTCCTCTTGCTAGCTATTTTCGGCTATCTGCTGCTCAATCACCAAAATCAGATGAAGAGAAAGATTATATGGCACGGGTTCCTTATTCCAGTGCAGTCGGCAGTATTATGTATGCAATGGTTTGTACTCGTCCAGATATTGCACAAGCAGTCAGTGTTGTTAGCAGATATATGTCTTGCCCTGGTAAAACACATTGGCAGGCTGTGAAGTCGATTCTCAGATACTTGCGAGGTACTTCAAATGCATGTTTGGAGTTTGGAAGAAATAATAATACTTTGGTTGGTTTTGTAGACTCAGACTACGCTGGAGATCTTGACAGGAGAAGATCACTTTCAGGCTATGTATTTTGCATTGGCGGTTGTGCTGTTAGTTGGAAAGCTACTCTACAACCTGTCGTAGCTTTGTCTACTACAGAAGCAGAATATATGGCTGTGACCGAGGCAATCAAAGAAGCCTTGTGGTTGAAGAGTTTATTTAGCGAGTTAAGTCTATATCAAGGTGTTACTGATATTCACTGTGATAGTCAAAGTGCCATACACTTGACTAAAGATCAGATGTATCATGAGAGGACGAAACACATTGATGTGAAGTATCACTTCATTCGGGATATCATTGCTGAGGGAAAAGTTCTTATTCAGAAAATCAATACTAAGGACAATCCAGCCGATATGTTTACGAAACCTCTTCCAGTTTACAAGTTCAAGCAGTGCTTGGATTTGATTGGTGTTCGCTTGTGATTTAAGCCCATTGGGGCTTATGTGAAGAAGGTGGAGCAATTTTTACTATTGTCGATGATAGAATTCAAAATTATGCCAAGGTGGAGATTTGTTGTTTTGTCAGAGCCGCAAGCTTTGACTTGTGGCATAATTTTTTCATTTCCTTCTCATCCCACATCGGAGCCTGCTGAAGAGAAGCCGGCTACTCGAGGCCTATAAATAGAAAGGTCCATTGAAGGATTTAACTTGCACCACTCAAGAGAGTTATATGGGCTATTAGCTTCTTGAGTCATTTAGTCCATTTAGTCAAATATTTTAGGCTCTCTTGTTTTGAGTTTAGGAATATTTTCTAAACTCTTTAGTAAGTGCCTATTGGCCTAGGAACCACTTTCCTACGGCTTTTGTATTTCTTCTTCATAGTAGAAATATTGCTCCTCCCTCGCCCGTGGACGTAGGTCAATTTGACCGAACCACGTAAATCTTCTGTGTCTTTTATTTGCTTTGTTATCTGTCTTTATATGGTCGGTTTTACCGCCTAATTATTATATGGCTGGTATCTACCGCCTATCTATTATATGGTCGGTTATACCGCCTACTTTGTGCTAACTTGAGTTTGTCTATTTCCTGACCCGGTCCTAACAAACAACTGGGATAGAAAAGGTGCGGTGGAAGGATTAAAAAAAAAGAGTCATTGGTGGCAGGAAGGATCGCCTAAATGAACCTGAACTTGGGAAAGAAACTAAGAGCCCTTTTCCAGTGGCTCATTGCTGCTGGGTTGATTTTGAGTCAGACATTTTAAAAACTGATAAGTGATGAGTGATATCCCATTTATCTATTGCTTCTTCAGTATTTTTTACACAGTTTAAATCTAAAAATGTACCAAAAGGAAATATAGCTTCAATAATTCAATTTCTCGATAGTGTTTCTCGATATAAATGGTGTTTCTCGATATTGGAAGATATTACCAGGAGAAACTAAGTCAATAATATTTGGAGAAGAAGAAGACATAAATGGTATGGTAACTAGAGCACTTGAATTAATTCGCCTTGAATTTGTCGGTGAAGGAAGTTATTTTAAAGATGCTAATTCAGTTCAAAAATATACCGATGCACTATTTAGATTAACACTCTGTGATATGTGTGAAATAGATAAATACATCTGTGTTTTTCAAGATTAAATTAGAGGACCCTTATCAATACACGAATTTTAATGGAGAAACTCATGAAATAAAAGAGACAATAGAAACAGAAATTGAATTAACTGGTAATGCCAAGGGTAGATGTGGTGGCACTCTTGCTAGGCCTGCTTCTGTTGAGTGTGCATTATCTGTTCTTGAAATGGAGGTTGAGCAAATAAATAAGGGGAAGTATAAGCATTACATGCAGAAAGAGATTCATGAGCAACCAGAATCTTTAACGACGACAATGAGAGGGAGGCTAATACGTGGAGGGGCATGCAAATCCAAGACTGTGCTTTTAGGTGGACTGAAAGATCATCTAAAGACTATCAGGAGAAGCAGAAGGATTGTCTTTGTGGGCTGCGGCACAAGTTATAATGCAGCTTTAGCGTCAAGACCTATTGTGGAAGAACTTTCTGGTACTAATTGTTAGCTGTTGCTATACTGTATGGATGGTGATATCTAGTAAACTGATTCTTACGCTGATTTCTCCTGTATACAGGTGTTCCGGTTACGATGGAGGTTGCTAATGATTTAGTGGATAGGCAGGGGCCAATATACAGGGAAGACACAGCTGTTTTTGTCAGTCAGTCTGGTGAAACTGCTGATACTTTACAGGCATTAGATTATGCTTTAGAAAATGGTGCATTATGCGTTGGAATCACAAACACTGTAGGAAGTGCGCTTGCTAGGAAAACCCACTGCGGTGAGCATATTAATGCTGGTTGTGAAATAGGTGTGGCGAGTACTAAGGCAAGTAATTGGCACTTTGTGTTTGGCCTTATGTCCTTCTATTCATTATGTGACTTGTTATGTTGTTCCCTTAATCAACAGGCATCCACCAGTCAAATTGTAGTTATGGCAATGTTGGCCCTTGCTGTTGGAGGAGACATGACTTCAAATGAAGCAAGCAGAGAAGCAATAATAGATGGTCTCTTAGACTTGCCGAGTATGCGTCTTGCTTGTTTCTTGCATTGCAGCTACAGCATTCTTTAGTTTGAGGTATCTAATTCTATTATATTATGCTTTTGAAAATGGTAGGCAAAGTGAAAGAGGTTCTCAAGCTGGATGAGGAAATGAAAGATCTTGCTGAACTGCTCATTAATGAACAATCACTTCTTGTATTTGGAAGAGGATATAATTATGCAACAGCTCTAGAAGGCGCCTTGAAGGTAAAGGAGGTTGCTCTTATGCATAGTGAGGGAATTCTTGCAGGTGAAATGAAACACGGACCTTTAGCATTAGTGGATCACAAGCTTCCAATTGTTGTGATTGTTACTCGTGATGCTTGTTTCAGTTAGTTGAAAGTTTTGATAAACTAGTGGTTTCGTGTTTATTATTATCTGTTCCATAAACATCTCTTTTGCTGCAGCAAACAACAATCAGTCATCCAGCAACTTCATGCTAGGAAAGGTCGACTAATAGTTATGTGCACGAAAGGAGATTCTGCATCTGTATCAGTTGGTGGATCTTGTCGAGTAATTGAATTTCCTTATGTTGAGGACTGTCTCGAGCCTGTACTTATGTAATTCGATTGCAGGTAAATTGCCCACTTTTATTGAGAAACTTTTCTTGTGTTAACTATTCATTGAGTTGGATGAAGGATGATTTTGGCAGTATGGATCTTCTTTACTCCGGGAACCTAAATGCTGCTATTTTTAGGAACTTTTAGGTACCAAATTGTTAAACTACTTAATAATGATTTCAACTCTCAGAGCAGCTTGAATATTAAGCCCAAGAACCATGAAAAGTTTGCAAGCTCTGCAAGTCTTTGATTTTTATTTGTCTGGGTAAAGTAGACCATATGATCAAGAGTTGTGTTTTTGTTTCTCATTGCTATAAAAGCTGATGCTTCCGCTGATAATAATCTTTACCTGCAGTTGTTGGCCTACCATCTAACTGTTCTAGGAGGTCATAATGTTGACCAGCCCCGAAATCTTGCAAAGAGTGTGACAACCCAATAGGAAAGCAGCTTAGGAAATTCTTAAGCTTCATGATCAGACTTTATTCTCATCTTGGCTGGCCCTGTCTCTTGCATATACCTTTTCTCTTTTCTTTATTGCTGGACAGTGCGGTCTATGGCGTCCCATTTCTTTGAGACAGATGATTTGACTCTCCTTGTATGAGGCAGCAAAGATAGTTTGTCTGGTAGAAGTTCCTTTTCCATTCCCTTGATCCCAGGGAAGAAGAGCTTTAATTTAACTTTGTTCAGAGTCCTAGGTTTTAGTTTGTGTGGATGGTACGTGCAAACCGGGTTGTAAAATTGAAACTTTCTTTGTAAAAATTTTTTTTCTTGATTTTAATCATCAATTTTTTTTTAAATGCATCCAAGTGTACTCTTCTGTTTGTAAGTGGATTTGAGGGAGTCTCTTGGATGGAAAGCGTAGAGGGGACAACATTGACGTAAGAAACTTAATCAGAATCCTACTGAAGCAAGACAGTAGCAGTAGCAGTAGATTATCCATCAAATAGTCAGGAGGGAGGGAGGGGGCAGGGCTGCCACTGCTGCTTGCTTTTATTTGCGGGCCGGACGCAATGATGCGAGAATGGACGGACCACTTCTACAGGTTATCATGCACACTACAGTTGTTGCATTCAGTTATAGATGCCCTGCCAATTTTCATTTAGCTCAAGTGATATTAGGATCCAAAACCCAAAAACCTTAAGGTGAAGGGTTCGAATCCTGGGGAGGCTCCCCAAAGTACACTAACAGGCAGTAGAGGATATCTCCTGCCCAAGACGGTGTCGAGGTGGGCAAATCCACAATTGGCCTCCATAATAAGCAAATACATTTTCTTGTAATTAATATCTACGACCAATAAATCACCACCGCTTCAATAGCTTCACCTTATCAATCTTGACTACTTTATTAAAGTTGCATAGAATAATAGCAATAGTAGGATGATTAGTCAATTACACGTCAACAAATAGATCAAATTGCATGCCCGTCAATAATTCCCCGAAGCTAACAGTTAACCTTTCTGAAATGGTGACCCAAGCATTGCATATCACTAGAGGTGGCAAGATGGGTGATTTGGGCGGGTTTGGGTTGGGTAAAATGGGTAATGGGTATAAGTGAGTCAACCCATTTATATCCATTTAATTAGATGGGTATAAATGGGTAAGTCAAAAAATGAGTTGGGTAACCCAATTATCCATTTATAACCCATTTATTCTAAATTTTTACAAGCTCATATAAATTCATTTTTAAACTAAATTATCAATTTATACCATTTTACACCCATCATTAATTTTAAATATTTACTTATTATGCCAAATAAGTCTAATTATCAATTTTTTTTCCATCCGCATGCCATGTCGCAAAATTACATATTATTAAATAATTGAACAATGAGAATCTAAAATTTTGGACTAAATAATATGAAAGTTAACAAAAAAAATTAATCCAAAACTTTGAACCCCTAGTATTTGTGATTTTTATTTTTTGGACACACTTTCAATAATATTACTTACTTGTTTTCGATGAAAGTTGAAGTGGACATATAATGTAAGTGGTGCAAGTTTCTAACCTGATCCCCGAAATTCAAAGGAAAAACAGTCCGCAATGATCTATGCTAGACTAGCAACAAACATGCAATCCAACTCCAAATGCAAATAATTTTGAACAGGGCAGGGAGGATTTGATTGGAACATAGGAAGAGATTATGAGTAGGAAGTTTTAAATTCAATACCTTTTCTTTATAAAAAAAAGAAAATAATTAAATAATTTTTGACAGCCTTTTTTTTTCCCATGGTTAAGAAGCTTTTTTTTTTTTTTTTGTGTCAAAGTTAAGAAGCATTTGGTTAAGTAGAAAAGACGAAATGAAGGGAAGGAAATGGGTGATTTGACGGCGTTAATTGTCGGTCAAAGAAAAAGTCTGGAGGTTGGGGTTGGGTGAGGTGGTGCCAGCTCTTTTTCACCCCGAGAAATACAAAAGGTTTGGGAATGTAAGTTAAATGGGTCAAATGGGTTAGATGGGTTACCCAATTATACCCATTTAATAAATGGGTATAATTGGGTAACCCATTTATATCCATATATAAAAATTTAATATACACATATTCAATTATTAATGGGCGGGTATGGGTAAAATTAGTTAAATGGTTTTATTTGACACCTCTACATATCACTACGAAAATGAAGGATGGAGAAATCAGATGAAAGAGAGTAATAAAGAGGCTGGTAGTTTTTTCTTTTTTTTTGGCTTTTCATCCTCATAACACACCAATGATTGATTACCTATGCATTTGTTAGTGAAATATACAAAAAATCTGAATAAAATAGGTGGATTCTTCGGAAATGAATAGTAGGTAAAAATTTCACTCATGAAACTAATTATGACTTCTATGTCCACATACAAACACGATAACTTATTTTGAAATCAAATATAACGGATAAAATCATATGTTCAAACAGACCCAAATTTTCTGCAATAGCTAGATGGAATAGCTGACTCCACTATAGTAAGTTTACATCATATACATGTGGATGTTATCGTCTGGCTTTGCTGCCAATGCTGTAGAAATTGAGATGACAGGCAAACATAATGACCAACTGAATCACCAAGAAAATCAAAATATGTAAGCTTTACATAGACGAAGTACGTGGTACATTTACGCTTCTTTCATCAGACACATGAATTAAGAAGGAAGAAGTGGTGGTACAAATTAACAAAATGTCGTGCAGTATCCTCCTTGTGTAAATATTGGCACACTAGTTGTAATATCTTAGCCGCCTTAAAAGGTTGTTAACCTCTTTTCTATTACTTCTCTTGTAATATCTTAGCTAGAGGCGTCAAAATAGGTAATTTAGACGGATTTAAGTATGTCATAATTGAATAATAGATAAAATAGGTTAACCCATTATTACCTATTTAAATAAATGGGTATACATGGATATAGGTATAACCAATTGCCCATTTATGAGTCATGACAGGTCGTCAGCCTGTGCAATAATAAATATAAATATAGAACCTAGCTACCACTAAAAGCAGTCAATAAATAATCCTAGGTACTGGAGCAGGGACTCTAGGTGTGCAATGGGTTACTTGATTCACCCTGTTCCCGAAGAGTTTGCTTAACCCGATATACCAGAATTAATTAGTTGACAAAAACTACTAAATAGTAGACAGTGGCAAGTAGGGTCGTCTCCTCAGGGACTGGAGATATCTGTCTCTTTTAAAGTCCAATTGACAAGGGGGGATTTCACTGGAATGAAACTAAAAACAATTAAACAATTTAACTAAAAATGAATAAATAACTAGCACGAATATAGCAGGAATTTAATCAGGAATAAATAAATTCTAGCCAAGGATGCAACTACTCAGGCACAGTCCATTTATCCGATCATTGATGCAGGAGAGGTTCACTTAATTTATTAATAGGCTAGTTATAGTCTGACGACCAATTTTTTCTTAAATTATTGATAACCAATGTACGACCATTGATCACCCCTAACCAGAAAATACTCCTAGGTACGACCGTAGGAATTAATTTCCCAATTGCATTAATATTAGAAAAACCTAGCCCTAACCAATAACACGCTACGAGGGTTATTTAAATTAGATTGCACGTTCCCCCAATGTGTAAACACACCAGTTGCCACTAAAATTAATCAATCAAACAATTACAGATTTAATTGATTAAATTGGCACGAGATTAATAAATCACATTGAATATCGGGCCCTTGACATCCAATTAATAGAATAATCCCATGAAAATACAAGCAGGCAACGTGCAAATATTAATAAATTAAGGAACACGTGAAAACTAATTAGATCTCACAGGTTTTCGGGACTGCGCCGTCGAATTGACCCTTGACTAGATGGAAGATTTAGCCACGCCGCATAATTAAATCACCACACGAATTAATAGATTGCAAAGGTATTGCGTTTTCTATTAAGAAGCAAGGAATAAAAGGTGTTTTTCCCGTTGGGGAATATTGTCGAACACCTGGCGTGCGTCAGAGGCCAGTCCGGAGAAAGCAAAACTAAAACTGAACTAAAAGACTAAAAACTAGAGATGTCCTTGTTACTCTACGTTATCCCTATTTAAGCAACAAAAGAAAGATGACTAAAGCCTATCTAGGTGGTCCCCACACATGTGGACAAAGCCTTCAAAGTACTACTTGCCCAAGTCTCTTTCCGTAGCTTTCTTTGAAGAGCCCAAATGACATATAGTTTGTGGTCCCCCACCAATTCAAGGACCCAAGAATTGAAGCCCCTAGAAGTCTCCATATTCTCCATAAAATCCCTCTTTTTTGGTAGTTTTCTGTTTCACTCCTGAAATTAAGTCCATATACCAAAAATGAGTAGATCTCAGCAATTAACACAATATTTATCAGGGATAAAAGGGAAAATTAATAATAAAATTACTAACAAATTATACCCTATCAATTCCCCCCACACCTAAATCATGCTTGTCCTCAAGCATGGGGACAATTCAACTCAACACAGGTTAGCTTTCACACTTTCATTACCAGCTGTGCTTATACTCAAAATCAAGATTTAGCGGCTAAGTGTCAAATCATATCTTACTCGGTTAGCTTCTAAGTTCATAGACCTGTCCAATTCATGGCTAATTCGCTTAGGAAATCCAAATATTAACTAGCAACAGGCAGTAATTAAGTCAACTGGCAACCAAAATCTCAACATTACGAACCAAGGATCGGCAGGCCAATATGATCATAAACACACATATTTTCCACATCTGATTTTCTCTCTTTTTTTTTAATTTTTTTTTTGAATTGCTTAGTCCCGAGCTATTTAAGTCTTTTGACGTGAACTCTGACATTTTTAGATGAAAGAGCGGGGTTACTCGACTTTTCACAGCTCCAGGACCACTTACTCATAGATATCGCCACTTTTTGACGCGAGAGCCGACACTTGTGATGAAGGCTCCCGGTTACTAGGCGGCGCCACTAGCGAAGTATAACCATACGTTATTCACCATAAAACACCAAGATACCAAACAATTACAGATCATAACCTGCGTCATGTCCTAAATATGGAGAACTAAGGTAAACAGGAGACCAAACTACCCAACAGTGCCGGCAAAACATTTATATTGCCTAAACAAGTTAGCCATAAATTGCACCACGTCGTTAAACTCAAAGTATTCACCAAGAAAGCATGCTTTTACTTGCCACTGTAACTCAACTCACAGTACAAACCACAACTAACAAGAAAAAGTGAGCTGCCAAAAATGTTCACCAAGATAGAAGCAAGGGAAGGCCACTCAAAAGGGATAAAGGAGCAACACCTAAACAGAAAACAAGAGGAAAAATAATAAAGAAACGAGAACTTGCACCCAAACTGACCCCCCTACACCTAAAATGACGCATTGCCCTCAATGCGAAAAGATAATAGCAGAAAAAGGGGAGGGGCACGGTACTTCCCTGAAGTCATCAAACAACCAAGGGGTGAATCGGGCGCGAATTGAGGCTTACTTCCCACAAGGTGCATAAATGCTGCCAAATTCCGCGCCATGCCATGCAAGTTGAAGCCAAGCTGGGTCACGCGGAAATTCCAAGCAATAACAATTCTCAAAACCAGCCTGAAAAATTAAGAGGAGAGGAAGAAATGAAGCTGAAATCGCGTTTCTGATGCCTTTATTGGGACACAGAAAATCTCGATTGAAAACGCGCACTCAACTCGCGTTTCCTGAGTCGCGTTTTCTTCACAAAATTCGCAGTAATGAAAACGCGATTGAAAACGCGCATTCAACTCGCGTTTTCTGAGTCGCGTTTTCTTCACAAAACTCGCAGTAGTGAAAACGCAATTGAAAACGCGCCTTCAACTCGCGTTTTATGAATCGCGTTTCATTCACAAAACTCGCAGGAATGAAAACGCGATTGAAAACGCGCCTTGAACTCGCGTTTTCTTCACAAAACTCGCAGGAATGAAAACGCGATTGAGGACTTTGAGTCACGTTTCTGATGTCGTTTGAGGGCACGCCATGTTTACCTATCCTGATCAGAGTTAGAAGACATCGAAAGTGACTAATACCCATGTGAGAAACGACATAATTCAATAATTAAGCACTAAAACAACAAAATTAACAATTGGGTTGCCTCCCAAGAGCGTCTTTCTTTAACGTCTTTGGCTAGACGATGTCCACAACTTTGCTTAAACTAAGCAAGTAGGGTCCTCCAAGTGCATCAGCTCCACCCATTCAGTTAGAACCCCTTCATAATACGGCTTGAGACGATGACCATTCACTACAAATTTCTTCTCAGTCTTCAAGCTTTGGATCTCTACTGCACCATAATGAAAGACATTAGTCACAACAAAAGGACCAATCCAACGAGAACGTAATTTACCTGGAAATAACTTCAATTTGGAGTGGTACAGTAGCACTTTTTGCCCATACTCGAATGTCTTCCTTGAGATCTGTTGGTCATGAAAAATCTTATTCCTCTCCTTATAAATTACCGCATTCTCATAGGTTTCATTGCGAATCTCCTCCAACTCCTGTAACTGTAACTTCCTTTGAATTCCGCTCTCCTCAATATCCATATTGCATTGTTTTACCGCCCAAAATGCTCTATGCTCAAACTCCACTGGAAGATGGCAAGGCTTACCAAATACCAACCTATAGGGAGACATCCCTATAGGCGTCTTGTAGGCGGTCCTATATGCCCACAAAGCATCTTCCAACCTAGAGCTCCAGTCCTTCCTATCAGGGCGGACCATCTTTTCCAAAATAGACTTTATTTCCCTATTCGAGACTTCAGCCTGGCCATTGGTCTGTGGATGGTAAGAAGTGGAAACCTTATGAAGTATACCATATCTCCTGAACAGAGCAGCAATTGTCTTGTTGCAAAAATGCGTCCCCCTATCACTCACAACTACCCGTGGCATTCCAAATCGCACAAAAATGTTAGACTTTATGAAATCTGCAACCACCTTAGAATCATTAGTGCGGGTGGCTTTTGCTTCCACCCACTTCGAGACATAATCCACTGCTAGTAAAATGTAAAAAAATCCACAAGAGTTTGGAAAGGGACCCATGAAATCTATACCCCAAGTATCAAAAATTTCAATGAAAAGCATGGGCACCTGTGGCAGTTGATCCCTTCGGGATAAATTGCCTACCCTCTGACATTTATCACATGTCTTACAAAACAGGTAAGCATCCTTAAATAAGGTAGGCCAATAAAATCCACTTTCCAACACTTTTCTAGCAGTCCGTTTAGGACCAAAATGACCCCCACATGCAAAAGAGTGACAGAAAGTCAATATAGATTGGAATTCACTTTCACTTACACATCGCCTCATTATTTGGTTAGCACCTTGTTTCCATAGATAGGGATCATCCCAGACATAGTACTTTGCATCGCTTTTTAGTTTGTCCCTTTTTGCCTTGGGCCAACCTGCGGGCAATTTGTCAGTAACCAAATAGTTCACAATATCTGCAAACCAAGGAAGGGATGAATTAATAGAAAGTAAATGCTCTTCAGGAAAAGACTCCCTTAATGGTAACTCTTCCTCCGCTACCAGTATTCGGCTTAGGTAGTCAGCTACTAGATTCTCCGCTCCTTTTTTATCTCTGATTTCTAAGTCAAATTCCTGCAGGAGCAATATCCATTTTATCAAGCGGGGTTTAGCATCCTTTTTGGTCAGCAGGTATCTCAAAGCTGCATGGTCAGAATACACAATTACTTTAGCACCTAACAGATAGGGTCTAAACTTTTCTAAAGCAAAAATAACAGCTAAGAGTTCTTTTTCCGTAGTAGAGTAATTGAGTTGGGCGCCATTTAAAGCTCTAGAGGCATAATATATTGCGTGCGCCGCTTTCTCCACCCTTTGCCCCAAAACTGCTCCCACGGAGTAGTCGCTGGCATCACACATAATTTCAAACGGGAGATTCCAGTCAGGGGGTTGGATGACAGGTGGAGAAGTGAGCAATTTTTTTAACTTCTCAAACGCTTCTTTGCACTCCTCATCGAATTCAAAACTGACATCCTTTTGCAAAAGCCTGAAAAGTGGTGCCCCGATCTTTGAGAAATCCTTGATAAATCTGCGATAGAAACCTGCATGTCCTAGAAAAGAACGAACTTCCCGTACAGTTACGGGGTAAGGTAAAGCAGATATCACATTTATTTTAGCTTTATCAACTTCAATTCCTCTAGATGACACTACATGTCCTAGAACTATCCCGTGCTCAACCATGAAGTGACATTTTTCCCAAATGAGCACTAGGTTGGTCTCAATGCATCTTTTTAAAATCAATGTCAGGTTATCTAAGCAATCGTCAAAACTATCACCATAGACACTGAAGTCATCCATGAATACCTCAATTATTCTCTCTACATATTCAGAAAAATGCTAATCATGCACCTCTGGAATGTTGCAGGGGCATTACACAATCCAAAAGGCATCCTTCGATAGGCAAAAGTGCCAAAGGGGCAAGTGAAAGTTGTTTTCTCTTGATCCTCTGGCGCAATTGTTATCTGAAAATATCCAGAGAAACCATCTAAAAAACAATAATAGGCACGACAAGCTAACCTTTCAACCATTTGATCGATGATTGGAAGGGAAAAATGATCCTTCTTGGTCACTGCGTTCAATTTACGGTAATCGATGCACTGGCGCCAACCCGTAGGCTTTCGAATTGGAACAATGTCCCCTTCATGATTTTCTTCCGCAGTTACCCCTGCTTTCTTTGGCACCACTTGGACCGGACTCACCCATGGGCTGTCTGAGATAGAGAAAATAATTCCTACGTCCAGAAGCTTGATTACCTCTTTCTTGACCACTTCCATCATGATGGGGTTCAATCTCCTTTGTGGTTGTCTTATCGGCCTAGCATCATCTTCCAGGCGAATTCGATGCATGCACACAGATGGGCTTATACCCTTGATGTCTGCAATTGTCCACCCTATAGCTTCCTTATGTTCCCTTAAAACCCGCAGCAGCTTGTCTTCCTCCGTGGGTGATAATTTGGATGAGATTATCACTGGTAACGTCTCTTTTTCACCTAGAAAGGCATACTTTAAATGCTCGGGCAGGGGTTTCAACTCCACTTCAGGTGCCTTCACGATAGAAGGTAATAACTTTAGGTGTGGTTCAGGCACAAATATAGGAGCAACATCATACCTTAGAGGACTTTGGCCTAGTGAATGCAAGGCTCCGACCATTCTTTGCAAATTGATGTCCAACTCCATTTCGCAGGCTGCTTCCAGATCCAAATGTTTGGTGATTGCTACCTCCAATTCATCCCTGCCATTAATCTCAAACACTTCTTGCACCAAAGGGTCAATTATACTCATAGCAAAAACAGCATTAGAATGACACGGATATTTCATGGCCTCAAATATACTGAAATGAACTATTTCTCCATCAAATTCCATCGTTAGGGTGCCCTTACTAACATCAATTTTTGTACGAGCCGTGCTCAAGAAGGGCCTCCCCAACAAAATTGGTGATGGATTTGGAGAACGTTCATCACCCATATCAAGAATATAAAAATCAGCAGGGAACACTAAATTGTTCACTTGTACTAACACATCTTCTATCACCCCATCAGGATAAGCATTAGTCCTATCAGCCAATTGAATTATAATGCCAGTTTCCTTTAAGGGGTCCAAATTCAAAGAAGCATAAATAGCCTTGGGCATCATATTTATAGAGGCTCCTAAATCTAACATGACATTTCTAATGCTAGTGTTCCCTATTTTACAATGAATAGTGAACATACCTGGGTCTCCGCACTTGGGTGGAAGTTTTCTTTGAAGCACTGCAGATACGTTCTCTCCCACAATTATCCTTTCATCTCCCCTCAATTTCTTCCTATTGATGCATAGGTCCTTCAAAAATTTGGCATATCGGGGTACTTGCTTAATTGCGTCAAGTAGGGGGATATTTATTTCCACCTTCCTAAACATCTCCAAAATTTCCTTTTCCTTGTCTTGCTTTTTAGGCCTTTCCAACCTGCTAGGAAAAGGTGGTGGGTTAGGCTTAACAGGAATCACTGGGTTACGTATTACCTCTTTATTTGTGCCGGGAGTTCCTTCTTCCTCAAGCTCCTTCTCAATACGGTCCTCATTCTTGTCCTTCGGAGCCACTGGTGCTGGACCTTCAACCTCTTTCCCACTCCTGAGGGTCATTGCACATACATTCTTGGGATTCACCTCAGGTTGGGATGGAAGTTTTCCCTTTCCCTGGGAGTCCAGTCGGTTTACAATTGAGGCTAATTGACTCATCTGATTTTCCAAGTTTTGCATACGTGCTTTCATCTCTTGAGTGTTAGCCTCAGTGTCCTGTTGAAATTTCATAGTATTAGAGGCTATGGTTTTAACCATGTCTTCTAGGGACATACCTGAGGCAGAGGAGGGTTGATTCCTTGTTTGATATTGTTGCTGGAAACCCTGTTGTCTATTGGGGATGAAATTTTGTTGCTTATTTCCCCCATAGCTTAGATTTGGATGATCCCTCCAACCCGGATTGTATGAGTTGGAATAGGGGTCATACTGTCTACGTGGCATGGGCATGTTACCAGCCATGTTTGCTTGCTCAATTCCCTCTTCATGTAACTGTGGGCACGAGTCAGTGGTATGACCAATATTCGTGCAAATCCCACACACTTTGGCCTGCTGTGCATTTCCTACAGCTATCTGTCGAACAAATGAGGTTAATTCAGATAACTGCTGTTCGATGGAAGATGAACTTACCTCGTTGACCTTTCTCGTAGGGACATCTGCTCTCGTACCAAACTGCTGGCAATTCTCTGCCATTCGCTCGATTAGGTCCCATGCTTCCTGGGTAGTCTTATTCACCAGTGCACCACCACTTGCTGCATCAATGATGTTTCTATCGTTCATCAGTAGCCCCTCATAGAAGTACTGAATCAGCAGTTGATCACTTATTTGGTGATGAGGGCATCGGGTGCGCAACCTGGCGAACCTCTCCCAATATTCATACAAGGATTCTCCCTGAAATTGCTTGATGCCACATATTTCCTTTCGCAAACTAGCAGCTCTAGATGCAGGGAAATATTTTTCAAAAAATTTTTTCTGCATCTCTGGCCACGTGGTGATAATGCCTGCAGGTAGACAGTATAACCAGTCCTTTGCCGAATCCTTGAGAGAAAAAGGGAAGGCTCTTAATTTAATTTGTTCATCAGTTACTCCCGAAGGCTTCATACTCGAACATACCACATCAAATTCCTGCATGTGTTTGTGGGGTTCCTCCCCTGGCAGACCATGAAAAACAGGCAACAAATGTATTAAGCCAGGTTTTAATTCAAAAGCTGCATTCTCACTAAGGCGAGGAAAAGTTATGCAAAGAGGTTGCTGGGTCAAGTTTGGAGCAGCCAACTCCCTTAATGTTTGTGTGTTTGCCATGTCGACGTTCTCTTGGCAAAAATCACTTGAAGTGTCACCCAACGAATCTGCTGGTTCAACTTCGGGCTCAGGTCTCTGAGATGTAGCCCTGGAGTGCTCCTCTCTGAGCTGTCTGGTTTCTTTCCTTGTTCTACGCGCGATTTTCTCTACTTCAGCGTCAAAAATTAATTCACTTGTACGAGAAGACCTAGGCATACACTAGAAAAATACCAGAAAATTAGAGCAAAAAATGAAATTTAAAAAGAAACAAACAATAACGCCAGTCCCCGGCAACGGCGCCAAAAATTGACAGGTCGTCAGCCTGTGCAATAATAAATATAAATATAGAACCTAGCTACCACTAAAAGCAGTCAATAAATAATCCTAGGTACTGGAGCAGGGACTCTAGGTGTGCAATGGGTTACTTGATTCACCCTGTTCCCGAAGAGTTTGCTTAACCCGATATACCAGAATTAATTAGTTGACAAAAACTACTAAATAGTAGACAGTGGCAAGTAGGGTCGTCTCCTCAGGGACTGGAGATATCTGTCTCTTTTAAAGTCCAATTGACAAGGGGGGATTTCACTGGAATGAAACTAAAAACAATTAAACAATTTAACTAAAAATGAATAAATAACTAGCACGAATATAGCAGGAATTTAATCAGGAATAAATAAATTCTAGCCAAGGATGCAACTACTCAGGCACAGTCCATTTATCCGATCATTGATGCAGGAGAGATTCACTTAATTTATTAATAGGCTAGTTATAGTCTGACGACCAATTTTTCCTTAAATTGTTGATAACCAAGGTACGACCATTGATCACCCCTAACCAGAAAATACTCCTAAGTACGACCGTAGGAATTAATTTCCCAATTGCATTAATATTAGAAAAACCTAGCCCTAACCAATAACACGCTACGAGAGTTATTTAAATTAGATTGCACGTTCCCCCAATGTGTAAACACACCAGTTGCCACTAAAATTAATCAATCAAACAATTACGGATTTAATTGACTAAATTGGCACGAGATTAATAAATCACATTGAATATCGGGCCCTTGACATCCAATTAATAGAATAATCCCATGAAAATACAAGCAGGCAACGTGCAAATATTAATAAATTAAGGAACACGTGAAAACTAATTAGATCTCACAGGTTTTCGGGACTGCGCCGTCGAGTTGACCCTTGACTAGATGGAAGATTTAGCCACGCCGCATAATTAAATCACCACACGAATTAATAGATTGCAAAGGCATTGCGTTTTCTATTAAGAAACAAGGAATAAAAGGTGTTTTTCCCGTTGGAGAATATTGTCGAACACCTGGCGTGCGTCAGAGGCCAGTCCGGAGAAAGCAAAACTAAAACTGAACTAAAAGACTAAAAACTAGAGATGTCCTTGTTACTCTACGTTATCCCTATTTAAGCAACAAAAGAAAGATGACTAAAGCCTATCTAGGTGGTCCCCACACATGTGGACAAAGCCTTCAAAGTACTACTTGCCCAAGTCTCTTTCCGTAGCTTTCTTTGAAGAGCCCAAATGACATATAGTTTGTGGTCCCCCACCAATTCAAGGACCCAAGAATTGAAGCCCCTAGAAGTCTCCATATTCTCCATAAAATCCCTCCTTTTTGGTAGTTTTCTGTTTCACTCCTGAAATTAAGTCCATATACCAAAAATGAGTAGATCTCAGCAATTAATACAATATTTATCAGGGATAAAAGGGAAAATTAATAATAAAATTACTAACAAATTATACCCTATCAAGTCACTTGCAACTTTAATTTTTTTTAAAATTTTTTTGCATGTTGTTTGAAAAGAAATAACGGTTATTTATTGTTATTAAATTGATAAGAACTTCAAATTTATTTACTTAATACTCACCAAAAGTTGAGTTTAAATATATAGTTATTTTTAAATGGGTATAAATGGATGAATTGAGTCAGCTCACTACCTACCAATTAAATGAGTTTAATTGAATACTCATTTAAACCCGTTCAAAATTAGTAGATGGGTTTGGATGGATTTGATTAACATAATTGAATTGCGATTAACATCTTTAATCTTTGCCGCTCTATAAAAGGTTGTTACTCGTTTTAGAATAGAAGTAGTCAGAATCATTTGAAATTTGGAGTTCAAAGTTCTATATGTTGTAAACTATTCTAATTTAGAAGAATCTTTAAAAAATTTTAGAATGTTTAATTTAATTTCTATCTTCACCTTTTCATGACTCAATATTTGAGAAATTATATGAGGAGGGCTTTTATTTAAACGATTGAAGGTTTAGTCAAGCGCCTAACCGACTTGTTGCATTAAGATACAAGGTTTAGAACAAGTGAATCTTGTCTTCTTCCTTAGTATGGTTAATTTGTTCATAAATTCTCTGGTTCGATCATTTGGTTATCAAAACTTGCTAAAATACTTACCTCAAATACTTGCACAATTTGTCAATTATGGAAAACCTACAAGATCGAATGTCACCTTTCACAAGGAAAATTCTGTCGTTTTCTGTCCATATCTGTGTACGTAATACAATGTTTAATAGATGTGTAACTTCAGGATGCAAAAAATTAAAAATCATGAGTCAAAGGAGGAAAGTAAAAATAGTTGATAACTCTACGGGGGTAAAAGTAAAATAGTTGATCAATCATTTATGATTAATCTGGGGTTGGGACTTAATAGGAGGAAGGGGATAAGAGGATTTGAACTAATGACCTCTAATTTTTGGGGTCTCGATCTTAATCACTAGATCAAAATCTTCCCCAACTGGCATAGCCAACCTTCTAAATACGCTACGTACAATTGCCATTTTTCCTTATTTGCAACTTTAACATTTACTTGGAGCTTAGTCTCAACTACGTTTGAGTAGTTTTGGAATTCAAATATGAAATAATTTCAAAACTTTGTTTGAAACAATGAAAATCATCCTTGTTTTTAATGTTTTGTGAAGTTAAAAGCTGTTTTAAGAAACAATCAAAACTAATAGTTTTACTTTCACAAAGATGTTTATAATTTGTTTTAAATAGTTCAAAAGACTCTTACTAGCATCTTCTGCAAGGGAAGCTTCCCAAAAAGCCAAAATTTAGTGTTTTTAAAGTTAAAAAAGCCAAAATTATGTATCCCTAAAGTTAAATCTACATCCTTTCATTTTAAATCCATACTTTATATATGGCATATTTTATCAATGATGCCGAGTGGTGACAATTATCTTGCTCCCAGATGAACCAACTAGAAATGGGCGGCGCAGGATGTCCCAGTCCTCGTATTTTTCATTCCAAACATCATCTAAAACAATTAGAAACCTCTTCCTGGTCAAGGCCTCACTCAGTTTCACTTGAACCATATTCAGATCCTCATAATCACAGCCACCTGCTGTGATTGCTTTAAGGATTGTCTTTGTTACCCTAAAAATATCAAAATCATCTGAAACACAAGCCCAAGCCTTGGGATCGAAAAATTTGTTGACTCTGTCATTATTGTACACCATTTGAGCAAGAGTTGTTTTACCAACCCCTCCCATGCCAACAATTGGTATCACAGCCACTTGATCATCGCTCAATTCATTTGAAAGGAGCAATTTCAGCAGCTCTTCTTTGTCATTCTCTCGACCATAAACATAAAACTCCGCTAAGGAAGTTGACGGCAATCTATCCCTAGTTTTGTTCGGCCTCTTTGCTACAGTTTCTACCAAATCGAGGATTTTGATTTGTTCTTTCATGCTCTCCAATCTTCTAGTTATTTCATCCACCTTGGGAGCCATTTTTCTGTTGAACTTATAATCTTTAACAGAAAAAGTTGTACGACAGGAAGGGATTTTAACCTTTCTTACCTTGCTAGTAGAGCCTTGAGCTTCCATCAACTTTCTTCGACGAGCTTCTGTGGAGAATTCGTCGATCATATCATCCATATAATATGCCAAATCCTGAAGATCATCTAGCCACTGCTTCACAGCGATCATCATATTCTGCTTGTCCTCTGCATCATCAAGCACTGCCTGAATCAGGGATAGCACTTGGATCCATCGTTTCAACTGAGTATCTAAGCCTTCTGAGCGTGCAAATTTCTTCAAATCGACAGAAGCAAGCTTGTCAAATACCACCTTGATGATTGCACCAAGAAAGACTTCTATCAGTGCCATTTTTCACTCTTCTTTTTTTTTCTCCGGATTATATTGTGTAGGTAAGCAACGAGCAAAAAGTCTGAAAACTTGAAAGGGGAGATAAGATTGAAAGATGGGAAACTACAGATTCTTCACGGGAAAAGTGATCGGCACCAAAATATTTCAACTGGCAAGAAAAAAGTTTCCAAAGCACGCGTCTTCATTTCTTATTGATAAGTGACTAATTTACGTAATAATTGTATGACATTATATATTATTTTTAGTCACTTTGGTTATATTATTGGAAGAATATGAATCATTTTGGCTATAATTGGTGAAAAATGCTTTTAAGTGATTAAATGAGGTTTTTATCACTTTTTACTTGGATTTTGTGTATTTTGACAGTTTTGACACATTTTCGTATTTCGGCTATAACTTGAGTTACAATGATCGGATTGGGATGATTCTTGAACCCATTTGAAGATAAGAGATAGATCTACAACTTTGGTGAAGACATCCGAATCCAGTTTGAAGGTTTTCAAAATCAAAAAGTCGAATTACATTAGCTAATTTCTGTTGGTCGAAGCTGAAACAGGGCAATGAGCAGACAAGGGTATTTCAGTCATATCTCAGCCTACACAGATCCAAATAAGGTGATTCTTGATGCATTGGAAAGATAACTTAAAAGGCTACAACTTTCGTGTTTTACACATGAGCTGGTTCAGCCTCTAACATCAAGAAAAGATCGGTTGAAGTTGGGCCAAAAACAGAGCAAGTGATCCACACTCGGATCCACTATTCATCCGAACCCTCGGCTGTTTCTGGGTTAGTGGATCCGAGCTCGGATCCATACGGATCCGAGGCACTGTAGCAGCTCGGATCACTGGTCAGAAAAGGCTGCTTTATACGCGTAAAACTCAATTTCACCTCCACCAACTCACATGTGATGCTAGACATGTGAGAAACATTCCCAGCTGTAAAAGGGAGTTGAAAACATCATTTCTTGACCAACCTTTCATCATTAAATAGCCAAATTCATTGCAAAAATAAAGGGGATGATAGAGTAAGAGATAGAGAGACATACGGGAGAAGCTTGGAGTCTGCAGAAATGTAGCTCTTTCATCTTCCTAGTATTAGTTAGCTTAGTATAGAGTAGTATAGTTCATCCATTCTTGTTTATTATCTAGATTAGGATGAAGATGGAGGATGAAGAAGGCAAGGAAGAAAGCTCATGTGACAAGGGTTGTATTCCTTCCAAACTCTTTATCTTTTGTATTTGATTCCAAGTTTAGTTAATATACAAGTTCTGGATTTTGTGTTTAATATGTGTATCTAAAGTTTAAGCCTTGGGTTTGGTTGAACTTTCTATGATTGTTAGTGTTTATTATTTGGCTATTTGATTGCTAGTATTTGAGCAAGTTATTTAGCACTTTGGCTCTTGAAATCATGATTAATCTGGTACCATTAATTGTGATTATCTAAGGTGTTGTTTCTGCAATGAAAATTGAGATTTAATACTAGTTCAAGAAGTGTTAAACATAGGGAGTACACTCACGAAAGTAGAGGTGCACCTATGTGGTTTTTAGTGATTCATTTCATGTAATTTCATTGAAGAAATGAACTTGTAGCTAATTTCATAACCATGAAAATAGGTATGGATTAGTTATGAGTATAGTTGATTCACTACGAAAGTAGGTTTCACATGTTTAAGGAAATTACACCATAACTAGCCTAAATGTAGTATTCAATGATCCAAATGTAGCACTTGCATGAGTAGTTAGGGATACCACAACCTAAGGAGCTTTTATTTGTTATTTTGTATACTTTCAGTAGGTTAAATTTCTTATAATTCATTGATAGTCTAAATAATAGAGAAGCTTTAGTAATACCGGTAATTGTTCACTCTTCTCTGTGGGATCGACCCGATATATACCCTAAACTATTAGTTGACCTGTATACTTGCAGTGAACGGGTGTAATTCGGTTTTTTAACTTGTACGTATGTAAAATATCCGTCAAGTTTTTGGCGCCGCTGCCGGGGAAGATTTGGCAATATCGGTGTGAAGAGTAACTTTATTAGTTTAGACATAATATTAGTTATAATGTGAATGTTATTTTCTGTTATTTTTGTATTTTATGTGTGTATGTGTTTCATTACCTATTTTTCTTACTAATTTTGCTTTTGAGATTGTTTAAAAGCAATTTTAGGTAATGAGAAGGGTAGGTCAATTTGGAGGACAATGCTTGAGAAGTGGAAGATTGGAAATGGATGGTTACCAAGTGCAAAGCTCCTTCAATAGAGGTAACTAAGAATTTACTGAATGTATGTCTTTTGAAGATGGTTTAAGGTGCTTAAAGACTAAATTTGATTTTATGATGTTGCAAGTTCAAATGGACGCAATTATGCATGAAATTGAGCAAGGGAGGAATGATAATGCTTTTAATTCTTATCATGTGATTTGTGACTTGTGTGGAGATTATCATGCTACTAATACATGTATGCAAGCCCAAAATGTGGATTATTATGATGAATTAGAGCATTACAATCATTGTTTTAATCAATATAGTGTTAATTGGAGCAATTCTCCTGCTTATGGTTGGGATGATCAATGTACTTATAGTGATTATTCATGTTTTTATGATTACCAACCTAAAAGTGTCCAATATGAATCAAAACCATCTTGGGAGTTGGCAATAGAGAAGTTAGCTAATGCACCTCTGCCTTGGGAGTTAGAAAGTGAACCATTAGCTAATGATTCTAATGCATCTTGGGAGCTAGCTGTAGAAAATTTTTCTAATCAATTTGATTTAGCCATAGAAAAGCTAGCAAATGCAACCTCTGACCGTTTTGATAGGATTGAGGAAAGGTTAGATGAATTAGCTTCTCACTTTGGTGATATACATGAGCAATTGAATGTATTGTGTGAAGTTATTTCTTCTAATAATTTGCAAAATGATCCTAGCATGAATGGTGGAAATGTTGTATGTGAAAATGGATTGCATTTTGATGAAAATGATGAATCTCAAGAGTGTTTTAATGAGCAAATATCCATTTCACATGATAATATCTTTGGAACTAACTTTGAACCTCAAGATGTGAGTTTTAATGACTCATTTTTCACCCCTCTTGAGGAGTGCATTGAAAGTATAGGTTCTAAAGGTATTCCTGCTCAAGATACTCTCATGACATTTCTTTTGGTAAGTTCTCAAGTGGTGCATATTCAAGGTAATATCTATGAAACACTTGGAATATGTAAGTCACTTCCATCTCTCAGATCATTAGATCATGTGGCTTTTTCTATTAAGTCACCTTACAATGATCCACCAAGGCTTAAAATGGTGGATTATTCGTTAACTAAGCCTCCTTGAAAAATGAGGTGATATAGTCAAGCTATTGACTTTAAAGAAGCGCTTATTGGGAGGCAACCCAATGCTTGTTTAAGTTCGTGTTACTTTGGAGTGATTTTATGTTTAAAGTATAAGTTTGAGTAATTTTGTGTTTTTCATTTGTAGGTTTTGGAAAAAGATGCAAAAAAAAAGACCAAATGAGGTGAAAAAGGCGAAATTTGATCAAAGATCTCAATATCTCAAATTTAGTAATTATGGTTTTTGATGCATTAAAGAGGTTTAGAATGCATGTTTAGATCATTTTACATGTGCGTGAATGGTTTATTTTGACATAGAAATGATCTAGGGTGTATTTTGAAGAATTGAGGTCAAACTGAAAAAAAAAAAATTCTGCAATAAGTGCAGATTCAATGGATCCAAGGCCTCGGATCCATATGGATCCAAGGCCTCGGATCCACTTCTGCAATCAGAAAAACTTCGAGCTTCTTGATCCGAGCTCGGATCCATATGGATCCGAGGCCTCGGATCCACTTCTGCAATCAGAAAAAAATTCGAACTTCTTGATCCGAGCTCACTTATCATGATCCGATCTCGGATCCTTTCAAAAACGACCTCGGATCCTTTCCAAAACGAAGCCTCGGACCACTTTTCCTCATTCTTCCCTCTTTTTCCTCCTTCAACTCCACTTTTCTTCTTGTTGGTTGCAAGCTTTTATTCTTAAAAATTGTATTTTTGTTTTTTTTTCAAGGTGCATTAATTGAAGTCTCCATTCTTTCAAGTAAAGTTAGAAATTCATCACATTGCCATGGATTCGGATCGCGCAAGTTCATTAGGGGAGTATTACTTTCTCTTATTTTCGTTATTTTTCCTTTCTTACATTGAGGACAATGTGAAGTTTAAGTGTGGGGGAGGAAAGTATTGAACTTGCATTTACTTGCCATGTGATGATATTTTGTAGATTTAAATGCTTAGAAATGTTGGAATTATGTTTGAACTATTTGCCATGTGGATAATTTGCTTGAAATTGGATTTGTTGGCAGGGAGTTTTCATCCATTTATAAGGAGAAACTCTGTAAAAAATTTTCTAAAATCTTTTCCAATATTTCGCTATGGCCCAAAAGTTCTTCAACTTTTTGCATTTTCATTCAAAAAGGGCTAATTGTTCCAACCTTATTCTTCCAATTGTTGAAATGTTATATGTATTTTGGAAGGTTTAGTCCTCATTTAACTTGGAAATAGTATTATGCAATTAGAATTTTTACATTTTAAAAAGTATATTTGGTAAAGTAAGGAAAATTATGCCTATAATTTTACATGTTTAATGAGATTTCTTCTCTTTACTTAATTTTGCAAGTAAGTGATTGATATAGTCGATAAAGGTTATACTCCTCCTTTGATTATTTCTATAAATATTTTTTTTTCTATGAGGGAAAAATAAAAAAAAAAGAGAAAAAAAAAGAGAAAAAAGAAAAAAAAAAGAAAAAAGAGAAAGTAAATAAAAATTGTTCTACTCCAATGATTCATGTACCGAGTAACCGGGAGTTGGCATCAACAAATGTCGACATTCGCGTAAAAAGGTACTTGAATTAAGAGTATGCATAGCAACTTGAATAAGTGAAAGGTTGAGTAACCGGGGATCTTCACCTAAAAGTGTCGATTTTCGCGTAAAAAGGCATTCTCACTATTTAAGTAAAATTTGTGTGAATAAATCCCTCTTAGTTATAGAATTTTGAGAAAAAGATGATTATAGGAGGAGGAAAGCTATAAATTGACTATGTGATTTGCTTATTTGTAAAATTAAGTTAGGGTAAGAGATTAAGTTTAACTTGTTGAATTTAGGGTATAATTATCTTTCCTTTACTTGATATTATGAGTATTTAGTGTAAATTGAATAATTGTATAATGATTATTTTCCAAGTCTTGAGGAATTAAATTGGACAAAGTGCATATATTATTTCACCTCTTGAATCATTGCATTTGATTATGTGTGAATTGCTTGAGGACAAGCAATGATTTAAGTGTGGGGGAATTTGATAAGTGACTAATTTACGTAATAATTGTATGACATTATATATTATTTTTAGTCACTTTGGTTATATTATTGGAAGAATATGAATCATTTTGGCTATAATTGGTGAAAAATGCTTTCAATCTGTTGGTCGAAGCTGAAACAGGGCAATGAGCAGACAAGGGTATTTCAGTCATATCTCAGCCTACACAGATCCAAATGAGGTGATTCTTGATGCATTGGAAAGATAACTCAAAAGGCTACAACTTTCGTGTTTTACACATGAGCTGGTTCAGCCTCTAACATCAAGAAAAGATCGGTTGAAGTTGGGCCAAAAACAGAGCAAGTGATCCACACTCGGATCCACTATTCATCCGAACCCTCGGCTGTTTCTGGGTTAGTGGATCCGAGCTCGGATCCATACGGATCCGAGGCACTGTAGCAGCTCGGATCACTGGTCAGAAAAGGCTGCTTTATACGCGTAAAACTCAATTTCACCTCCACCAACTCACATGTGATGCTAGACATGTGAGAAACATTCCCAGCTGTAAAAGGGAGTTGAAAACATCATTTCTTGACCAACCTTTCATCATTAAATAGCCAAATTCATTGCAAAATAAAGGGGATGATAGAGTAAGAGATAGAGAGACATACGGGAGAAGCTTGGAGTCTGCAGAAATGTAGCTCTTTCATCTTCCTAGTATTAGTTAGCTTAGTATAGAGTAGTATAGTTCATCCATTCTTGTTTATTATCTAGATTAGGATGAAGATGGAGGATGAAGAAGGCAAGGAAGAAAGCTCGTGTGACAAGGGTTGTATTCCTTCCAAACTCTTTATCTTTTGTATTTGATTCCAAGTTTAGTTAATATACAAGTTCTGGATTTTGTATTTAATATGTGTATCTAAAGTTTAAGCCTTGGGTTTGGTTGAACTTTCTATGATTGTTAGTGTTTATTATTTGGCTATTTGATTGCTAGTATTTGAGCAAGTTATTTAGCACTTTGGCTCTTGAAATCATGATTAATCTGGTACCATTAATTGTGATTATCTAAGGTGTTGTTTCTGCAATGAAAATTGAGATTTAACACTAGTTCAAGAAATGTTAAACATAGGGAGTACATTCACGAAAGTAGAGGTGCACCTATGTGGTTTTTAGTGATTCATTTCATGTAATTTCATTGAAGAAATGAACTTGTAGCTAATTTCATAACCATGAAAATAGGTATGGATTAGTTATGAGTATAGTTGATTCACTACGAAAGTAGGTTTCACATGTTTAAGGAAATTACACCATAACTAGCCTAAATGTAGTATTCAATGATCCAAATGTAGCACTTGCATGAGTAGTTAGGGATACCACAACCTAAGGAGCTTTTATTTGTTATTTTGTATAATTTCAGTAGGTTAAATTTCTTATAATTCATTGATAGTCTAAATAATAGAGAAGCTTTAGTAATACCGGTAATTGTTCACTCTTCCCTGTGGGATCGACCCGATATATACCCTAAACTACTAGTTGACCTGTATACTTGCAGTGAACGGGTGTAATTCGATTTTTTAACTTGTACGTATGTAAAATACCCGTCACTTATGCAGTACTAGTAGATTTATTTTTCTTTTCTGTAGCACTATATTATATCATCAATCATTAAAGTAACCCACATAAATAGGGATGGCAATCAGGGCGGGTGCCCGCGAGGCTAATGGGGAGGGGATTGGGGTGGGGACGGGGGGAATTTTTTTCCCCCCCGCTTAGAAACGGGGCGGGAGGGCTGGGGAGTGTACCCCCGCCTCATCCCCCGCCCGGCCACCCGCTTTAAAAAAATAAATATATAAAATATATATGTATATAATTATATATATAATATATAATTTAATTAGTTACAAACTTATGATAATGATATTATTAGTTGTATGTCTTATATAATGTCTATTAGTGTATATAATATAATTGATATTATTAATTATACTAATAATTATATATGTGTATTAATACAAATTATTAATTGGTTATACTAAATTTACTAATACATTTATACTAAATCCCTAATTAAACTTAATACAATAACATTTTTTTCTTAAAAAAAGCACAAGCACAATAATGAATTAGTAATTGTATTTGTGCAAAACGTGAAAACTTGACTACTTTAGTTATATTTATTTCATCATTTTGGATTATATTCAAATAATTTTTATACGTTTCAATTGTAAAATTACAATGAATAATAATTTGATGATGTGTTGATATTTTAGTACTTGATTATTTGCTAAAATTTAACCATAATAAAATTATATAACAAATTTTTATTAGCCCCACGGGGGCACCCGCGGGGAAAGCGGGGCGGGGCGGAGGGAGCGGGGGATGGGCGGGGGCGGGGGGAGTTTGTAGGTAGTCCCGCCCCAACCCCGCCCAGTTGCCATCCCTACACATAAAGATGTTGCTTTTGTGTGGAATTTGGCCGAATTGAGGGAGGTACTTTTGATATAGAATGATTGGTGCTCTTACGTGTAGTTGTTGTACTTCATTTACAACATAGTGTACATTTACAAATGCATAACACGAATAAAATTTTAAGTACCACAAAATTGTATAAGAGTACACTATATTATGTAAAAAGTACAATTGCAGCAAAATTCAATTGTACCTGGTCTAAATTTGACCATTTTCCTTAGTTGTTTAGTGTTAATTAGTGTAATTGATAGGGTATTAATTGTTAGTAATTTTATCGTTAATTCTCCTCTTTATTCTTGTCAAATATTGTTTTAATTGTCAATATATATTTATATTTGGTATTTGGATATAATTTCAGAAAATGGAGCAGAAAAATGCTAAAAAGGGGACATTCTTGAGAAGATTTCTCCACACGAGAAAGCTTCTAAAAGCTTTCCACAATCAGCCCAAATTGTGCAAACCAACGGAATTGCTGATGAAGAATTGAATTGATATGATGAAATCCACTAGCAATAAGAAATCAAAGCGGGGACCACGTAGAAAGTTGAGGAATTGCTTTAGACATTTGGTTCCTCTTTTGGGAGATGTAATTGATTAGCTATGGCTGGCATTTGATCAGGAGATTACTTTTCCAATTGCTCCCTACGTAGCTAGTCCCTTAAGAGACTAGTGCTCCAATAAAATAAGAAGGCACTAGATTAGTGGGCTCAAGGAGAAAAGACTATGAAAAAGCTATGAAGACTAAAGGTTTGCCTTATATATATCGGACGATGGCAGAAGACAGGAGACTAGTAAGTTTTAGTTTTCTTTCCAGAGAAGCTCCGTAGGAGCTTAGAGGTAGTTTTTGGTTTTCAGAGAAGGAGTTCTTCCTTCTCTTGTTGTGTGGTGTGCAACTTTTCTTAAAAGAGTCTACCGAGACTCAAGTTTCTTCCTAAATTCTTAGTTACTTATTTATGTCTATGAATTCAATTGAATTGCGTGGGAATTTTCTTATGAGGCGTGGCTAATTTTCTCCTCTAGTCAAGGATCAACGCGACGACGCAGTCCCATATATCTGTGAGATCTAATTAATTTTACGTGTTCCTTAATTTGTTAATATTTGCATGTTTTCTGTTTTAATTTTCATGGGATTATTTTGTTAATTGGATATCAAGGGCCCGATGTGCAATTTGACTTTTTAATCTCTTGTCAAATTAATCAATTAAATCCGTAATTATTTAGTTGGTTAATATTAGTGGCAACTAGTATTTTCACATACTAGGAGAACATGCAATCTGATTTAAATAACACTCGTAGCGTGTTATTAATTTGGGTTAGGCTTTTCTAGTTTTTAATGCAATTAGGAAATTAATTCCTACGGTCGTACCTAGGAGTATTTCCTGGTTAGAGGTAATCAACGGTCGTACCTTGGTTATCAATAAATTAAGGAAAAACTAGTCGTTAGAGTTTATCGGCGGCTATAACTAGCCTATTAATTAAATTAAGTGAACCCCTGTGCATCAATGATCGGATGAATGGACTGTGTCTGCGTAGTTGTATCCTTGGCTAGAATTTATTTAATTGCTATTTACAATTGTATTAATTAATTATTTTTTTTTGGTTAAATTATTTAATTATTTTTAGTTAAATTGTTTAATTATTTATTTTATATTTCATTTTGATAAAAATCCCCCATGTCTCGAATTTAAAAAGAATCGAATTTTTTCCCAGTCCCTGTGGATTCGACCCTGCTTACTACTATACACAGAAAATTTATTTTTCTTAAGCAGGTATTTATTATTGCACAGGCACGACTCCTGTCAATTTTTGACGCCGTTGCCGGGGACTGGCGTTAATTATTTGTTTCTTTTTAAGTTAATTTTTGTTCAAATTTTCTGGTATTTTTCTAGTTTATGCCTCGTTCTTCTCGTACAGGCGAATTAATTTTTGACCCTGAAGTAGAGAAGACCGCGCGTAGAACGAGGAAAGAAACCAGGCGGCTCAGAGAAGAGCAATACGGTATTGCACCTCAGGGACTTAATCCAGAGGTTGAGCCGACAAATTTGTCTGGTGACAATTCGAGTGATTCAGACCAAGAGGAAGTCACTATGGCAAATGCACGAACACTAAGGGAGTTGGCTGCTCCTGATTTAAATCAGCAGCCCTTGTGTATTACTTTTCCAAATTTAAATGATGACACTCCCTTTGAACTAAAATCTGGTCTAATTCATCTTTTGCCATCTTTCCATGGTCTACCAGGTGAGGAGCCCTACAAGCACTTGCAAGAGTTCGACGTCGTTTGCAACAGTATGAAACCTCTGGGAATTACAGAAGAGCAAATAAAGATGAGGGCTTTCCCCTTCTCTTTGAAGGACTCCGCAAAAGACTGGCTTTACTATCTACCGCCTGGTAGTATCACCACGTGGGATCAATTGAAGAAAAAATTTCTGGACAAGTACTTTCCGGCGTCTCGAGTTGCGAGTCTAAGGAAAGAGATATGTGGTATCAAACAACACCCTAGCGAGTCTCTCTATGAGTACTGGGAGAGATTTAAGAAACTGTGCACCAAATGCCCTCAGCATCAGATAAGTGAGCAACTGCTTATTCAATATTTCTATGAGGGGTTGCTTTTCAGGGACAGAAACATAATCGATGCTGCAAGTGGAGGGGCGTTGGTGAACAAAACCCCTCGAGGAGCATGGGAGTTGATTGAAGGGATGGCTGAGAACTCACAGCAGTTTGGTTCTAGAGAGGACATCCCGACGCGTAGGGTGAATGAGGTGGAAACGTCCTCTATCCAACAGCAGATCTCCGAATTAACATCTTTCGTAAGACAATTAGCTGTGGGGAGTGCTTCACAAGTCAAAGTGTGTGGTGTGTGCACTGCCGTGGGTCATCCTACGGAAATGTGTCCACTGGTTCAAGAAGAAACTGCAGAATAGGTGAACATGGCTGACCACGCGCCCGCGCCAAGAAAGCAGCACGACCCGTACTCAAGCACCTACAATCCTGATTGGAGAGATCACCCCAACCTTAGCTATGGAGGAAATAGGCAGTCTAACTTTGTGCCAAATAGACAGCAAGGACACCAACAGCAGTACCATTCTAGTCCACCACCACCACCACCCCCTTCAAACTCAAGTCCGTCCATGGAAGAGATGATGAAGCAATTACTTGCTAATCAACAAAAGACGGATTCAGACCTGCAAAGCATGAGAAATCAACTGGGACAGGTGCAATCATTGCAAAATCAAATGAATCAAATGGCTATAACAATCAACCGTTTGGAGTCCCAAGTTTAAGGAAAGTTGTCATCTCAACCTGAGGCAAATCCAAAGAATGTAAGTGCAATGACCTTAAGGAGTGGCAAGGAAGTTCAAGAACCCGAACCGGTGATTCCTAAAGACAAGGACGAGGAACGGATTGAGAAAGAATTGGAAGAGGAGGGCAGAGACAACAAAAATGCGAAGGTACCCTCGAACCCAATTCCTACAGCTAAAACTAATCCACCTCCCTTTCCTAGCAGGTTAGAGAAACCAAAGAAGCAAGACAAGGAAAAAGAGGTCCTGGAGATCTTTCGCAAGGTGGAGATCAACATACCCCTACTGGATGCGATTAAACAAGTACCCAGGTACGCAAAATTTTTGAGGGACCTGTGTGCCAACCGCAAGCGGTTGAGGGGAAATGAACGAGTTATAGTTGGGGAGAATGTTTCAGCAATTCTACAAAGAAAGCTTCCACCGAAATGCGGAGATCCAGGTATGTTTACTATTCCTTGTAGGATAGGTAATATTTTGATTGGAAAGGCCATGTTAGACCTAGGAGCCTCGATTAATGTCATGCCAAAGTCCATTTGTGCTTCATTGAACTTAGGCCCTTTGAAAGAGACTGGGATAATAATCCAATTAGCTGACAGGACCAATGCATACCCTGACGGGTTGATTGAAGATGTTTTGGTAAAAATTAATGAATTGGTTTTTCCAGCTGATTTTTATGTGCTCGACATGGAGGATGAACACTCCCGTGATCCGTCACCTTTGTTGTTAGGTAGACCCTTTTTGAGCACAGCCCGAACCAAAATTGATGTTAATAAGGGTACTTTGTCTATGGAATTTGATGGTGAGATTGTTCACTTTAACATCTTTGAGACCATGAAATATCCATCCGATTCAAATGTTGGCTCTGTTTTCTCGGTAAATATTATTGACCCTGCTATACAGGAGGTTTTTGAAATTGAAGGCAGGGATGAGCTAGAGGTCGTTCTGACCAGGCACTTCGAATCCGAAACGACCTCTGGAGTAGAGTTGAGTGAAGAGCTTAAATGCGTGATTGGATCGTTGCAAACGTTACCAACCACGAAGACAAGGTATGACCTCGCACCCATTTTTATACCTGAACCTCACAAAAGGTTACTTCCATCTGTGGTGCAGGCACCTGTCTTGGAACTGAAACCGCTGCCGAAACACCTGAAGTATGCATACTTGGATGAAGGGGAGACACTTCCAGTGATCATCTCCGCGGGTTTATCAAAGATTCAAGAAGAAAGACTACTTCGAGTTCTCAGGGAACATAAGCAGGCGATAGGATGGACCATCGCCGATATCAAGGGAATTAGCCCCGCGGTGTGTATGCACCGAATTCGACTCGAGGAGAATGCTAAACCCGTACGGCAAGCTCAACGGAGATTAAATCCTCTCATGATGGAGGTCGTAAAGAAAGAGATTTTAAAACTGCTGGATGTTGGAATTATATTTGCAATATCAGATAGCCCGTGGGTAAGTCCAGTACAGGTGGTCCCGAAGAAGGCAGGGGTGACAGTGGAATCAAACCAAGAGGGTGAACTCGTATCAATTCGAAAGCCCACCGGATGGCGACAGTGTATCGATTACCGAAAGCTAAATGCCGTCACGAAAAAGGACCATTTTTCCCTCCCTTTCATTGACCAAATGGTGGAGCGATTAGCATGTCGAACTTACTATTGTTTCTTGGATGGATTTTCAGGTTATTTTCAAATTGCCATCGCACCCGAAGACCAAGAGAAGACTACCTTCACCTGCCCATTTGGAACATTTGCATACCGAAGGATGCCATTTGGATTGTGCAATGCACCTGCTACCTTCCAAAGATGCATGGTAAGTATCTTTTCAGAATATGTTGAGAAGATTATTGAGGTTTTCATGGACGATTTCAGTGTATATGGTGAAAGTTTTGAAAACTGTCTAGATAACCTGAAATTGATCTTAGTAAGGTGTATAGAAACTAATCTCGTGCTTAATTGGGAAAAATGTCATTTTATGGTTGAACACGGGATAGTTTTGGATCATGTTGTATCATCTACAGGTATTGAGGTTGATAAGGCAAAAATAGATGTTATATCTACTTTACCTTACCCCGCGACTGTGCGGGAAGTTCGTTCCTTCTTGGGTCACGCAGGTTTCTATAGAAGGTTCATCAAGGACTTCTCGAAAATTGGAGCACCCTTGTTCCAACTTTTGCAAAAAGATGTATCCTTCGAATTCGATGAAACATGTAAGGGGGCATTCAATAAGTTAAAGGAATTATTGACCACTTCACCTATTATCCAACCCCCTGACTGGAACCTTCCATTCGAGATCATGTGTGACGCCAGCGACTATGCAGTGGATGCGGTATTGGGTCAAAGAGTAGGAAAGGCAGCTCATGCTATCTACTACGCATCTCGAGCCTTGAACGGAGCTCAATTGAACTATTCAACCACCGAAAAGGAGCTTTTAGCAGTTGTTTTTGCCTTAGAGAAATTTCGGTATTATTTACTTGGTGCTAAAGTTATTATTTTTTCTGATCATGCAGCTTTGCGGTATCTGTTGACCAAGAAAGAGGCAAAATCGCGATTGATACGGTGGATATTGTTGTTACAAGAGTTCAACCTGGAGATCCGAGATAAGAAAGGGACAGAGAACCTGGTAGCAGATCACTTGAGTCGAGTACAAGTCGTCGAAGAGGACCTCCCATTGAAAGAAGCATTCCCCGAGGAGCATTTATTTTCTATTAATTCATCTTTGCCTTGGTATGCAGATATTGTTAATTTTCTAGCCACTGACAAATTTCCTACCGGATGGCCTAAGGCGAAGAGAGACAAGTTGAGGAGCGATGCAAAGTTCTACATTTGGGATGATTCTTACCTCTGGAAGCGGGGCGCCGATCAAATCATCCGTAGATGTGTAAGTGAAGCTGAATTTCAATCTATTTTAGCCTATTGTCACTCTTTTGCATGTGGAGGTCACTTTGGACCAAAGAGAACGGCTCGTAAGGTGCTAGAGAGTAGATTCTATTGGCCAACTCTATTCAAGGATGCCTACTCATTTTGTAAGTCATGTGATAAGTGTCAAAGAGTGGGTAATATCTCTCGTAGGGATCAAATGACCCAAACCCCAATGATTTTTGTTGAAATTTTTGACGTTTGGGGCATTGATTTTATGGGTCCTTTTCCTTCGTCCTTTGGTTTTTTGTATATATTGCTTGCTGTAGATTATGTTTCGAAGTGGGTAGAAGCAAAGGCCACCCGCACTAATGATTCCAAAGTGGTTGCAGAATTCGTTAAGTCTAATATTTTTGTTCGCTTTGGGATGCCGCGAGCAATTGTAAGTGATCGGGGTACTCATTTCTGCAACAAAACGATCGCTGCAATTTTTAGGAGATATGGTGTCTTGCACAAAGTCTCTACATCCTACCATCCTCAGACAAATGGTCAGGCGGAAGCATCGAACCGAGAGATCAAATCAATTCTAGAAAAGATGGTCCGACCCGATAGGAAGGATTGGAGTGTGAGACTAGAGGATGCACTATGGGCATATAGGACGGCATACAAGACACCTATTGGCATGTCCCCTTACCGATTGGTATTTGGAAAATCATGTCATCTCCCGGTAGAGTTTGAGCATAGAGCGTTTTGGGCGGTCAAACAATGCAATATGGATATCGAGGAAGGCGGAATTCAAAGGAAGTTGCAAGTACAAGAGTTGGAAGAAATCCGAAATGAAGCATACGAGAATGCAGTGATCTATAAAGAGAAGAATCGGATCTTTCATGACCAACAGATCTCTAGGAAGACATTCGTCTGCGGGCAAAAAGTTTTACTATACCACTCCAAATTGAAACTATTTCCAGGTAAATTACGTTCTCGTTGGATTGGCCCTTTTGTTGTGACTAATGTCTTTCATTATGGTGCAGTAGAGATCCAAAGTTTGAAAACGGAGAAAAAATTTGTGGTGAATGGTCACCGTCTCAAGCCGTATTATGAAGGATTTCCAATTGAACGGGTGGAGATGATGCAACTGGAAGACCCGATTTGCTTAGTTTAAGCAAATTCTGGACTCCGTCTAGCCAAAGACATTAAAGAAAGGCGCTAGTTTGGGAGGCAACCCAAATATTAGTTTTGTTATTTCTAGTTGTTTTGTTCTTTCTAGTTGGTTCTTTTGCATTGGTTCATTTACTCGTTGGGTAGTATCAGTACTCATATTTCCTTTACTGAAATCAGGAAGTGAGATCTTGGCGTGCCCACGCGGCGTTGGTGTCTCCTGAGGTCGGTGGATGTTTTATAATCTTGGCATGCCCACGCGGTGTTTGACGACCTAAAAAAAAAAAAAAATCCTTCTTTTTCTTCTTTTCTTTTTCTTTCTTCTTTCTTTCTTTCTTTCTTCTTTCCCTGCTTTCCCCTTTTCTCTGGTTCCTTCAACCAGAGCCGCCGCCGCCCCAGGTCTCCTCCCTTCCTCCTGCTCCACCGACGCCATCGCCGCTCCTCGCGCGCCACCTGGAGCCCGCCGCTCCCTCGCGCGCGCTACCCCAACCCGTCGCCTACCACCCGCAGTCGCTGAGCACCACCAGATCCAGCTGCCGCAAACTCTTCTCTCTCACAGCCACCACCTTCATCGCACCACTGGCTTCGTATGCACGCGTCTGCTTTAATCTCTTTTTATTATTTTTTTTATTTTCTTATTTTATTATTGCAGCATGTTTTTATTATTTTATTACAGTACATTTTTGAAAGTTTTGCGTGTTTGGACTACCTGACATTTCTATTCCTCCTTAGTTGGGTACTTCTGTGTTACTTTGCTTGTTTCTTTTTACTTTGCTTGATTTTTATTTATTTAGTAGATTGATTTGTGGTTAGTCGTGTGATTTACTTATTCCTTATGCGTGCACCGATGATACTAGTTTAGGGTGTTTTGCATATCTTTATTGATTTTACTTCGACACCTGTCATTATATATATATATATTTTAGGTCGAATTGTGTTTAAATTGCTGTAATTTGTGTCCAATTGTGGGTAATTTGCTGAGATTGTTTGTTAAATTAGGAGGTGCTTGTAATGCTTAAATTTGCTTATTGAAGTAGATTGTCTCTAATTGCCTTGTGTGAGAGTCTTTGGTCTTTTCCATTTCAATTATTACATTGATTGGGGTGATTTTGAGGTGCATTGTTATTGCATTTGGCTAAGTTTGGAACCACAAGAGCTTATTGATTGCATTTACTATAAGTGTTGGGATATTTGTATAACTTGTGGGTGATTGAAGTGTGCATTTTGTTGTTTAAATTAACTAAGCGAGAGGCCCCAATATTTATTACAATTGTTATTACAATTTGTTGGAAATGGTTGTCTATTGTTCATTGGAGTGATATTTGGAGAAAATGGTGAGACTCAGATCAACCCCAAGGGCTAATCCACCGATGTCTTGACGATTTCAGGGGAGTTTCGTTGCCCTTCTTCTTACTTTTTCTATATATTTGTTACATTGAGGGCAATGTATATTTTAAGTGTGGGGGGAATGATTTGGATTTAATTGGAGTTTCTTTAAATTGTTGCTTTTCTTATTGTTGTCTTGATGAATAAATGTGGCAACTCACTCTTCTATTGCTGGTTGTGATTTATCCTATGAATTTTGTTTAGATGGCAAGTAAACGCATGTTATCTTGGTGAATATCATGAGTTTAATGACTTGGTGCAAATTGTGGTTAACTTGTTTAGGCAATATAAATATTTTATTAGCAATTGTTGTGTGGATTGGGCAATTGTTGATCTTAGTTCTCCATATTAGGAGATGACGTGGGCCATGATCTTTTTATCTGGCATTCTGGTACTTTAATTGTGATTAATAAATGACTCTACTCCGCTAGTGCCGTCACCCAGTAACCGGGAGTCTTCACCACAAGTGTCGACTTTCGCGTCAAAAAGTGGCGATATCTATGAGTAGTTAGTCCTGAAACTGTGAAAAGTTGAGTAACTGGGCTCTTTCATCTAAAAATGTCAGAGTTCACGTCAAAAGACTTGAATAGCTTGGGACTAAACATCTATGAAAAAAAAAAAGAAAAAAAGAAAATAATGCGTAAGCTTATGATCATGTTGGTCTGCCGATCCTTGTTCTTCAATGTTGAGATTTTGGTTTTCAGTTGACCAAATTGCTAACTTTTGCTAGTTTAATATTTTGATTTCTTAGACGAGTTAGCTATGAATTGGACGAATCTGCGATTTCAAGAGCTAACCAGGAGAAATATGTCTTGACACTTAGCCACAAAAACTTGATTTTGGGATAAGCGCAGCTTGGCAGTAAATGAAATGAGAGTTAGCCATTGTTGAGTTTAGTGTTCCCATACTTGAGGGCAAGCATGATTTAAGTGTGGGGGGAATTGATAGGGTATTAATTGTTAGTAATTTTATCGTTAATTCTCCTCTTTATTCTTGCCAAATATTGTTTTAATTGTCAATATATATTTATATTTGGTATTTGGATATAATTTCAGAAAATGGAGCAGAAAAATGCTAAAAAGGGGACATTCTTGAGAAGATTTCTCCACACGAGAAAGCTTCTAAAAGCTTTCCACAATCAGCCCAAATTGTGCAAACCAACGGAATTGCTGATGAAGAATTGAATTGATATGATGAAATCCACTAGCAATAAGAAATCAAAGCGGGGACCACGTAGAAAGTTGAGGAATTGCTTTAGACATTTGGTTCCTCTTTTGAGAGATGTAATTGATTAGCTATGGCTGGCATTTGATCAGGAGATTACTTTTCCAATTGCTCCCTACGTAGCTAGTCCCTTAAGAGACTAGTGCTCCAATAAAATAAGAAGGCACTAGATTAGTGGGCTCAAGGAGAAAAGACTATGAAAAAGCTATGAAGACTAAAGGCTTGCCTTATATATATCGGACGATGGCAGAAGACAGGAGACTAGTAAGTTTTAGTTTTCTTTCCAGAGAAGCTCCGTAGGAGCTTAGAGGTAGTTTTTGGTTTTCAGAGAAGGAGTTTTTCCTTCTCTTGTTGTGTGGTGTGCAACTTTTCTTAAAAGAGTCTACCGAAACTCAAGTTTCTTCCTAAATTCTTAGTTACTTATTTATGTCTATGAATTCAATTGAATTGCGTGGGAATTTTCTTATGAGACGTGGCTAATTTTCTCCTCTAGTCAAGGATCAACGCGACGACGCAGTCCCATATATCTGTGAGATCTAATTAATTTTACGTGTTCCTTAATTTGTTAATATTTGCATGTTTTCTGTTTTAATTTCCATGGGATTATTTTGTTAATTGGATATCAAGGGCCCGATGTGCAATTTGACTTTTTAATCTCTTGTCAAATTAATCAATTAAATCCGTAATTGTTTAGTTGGTTAATATTAGTGGCAACTAGTATTTTCACATACTAGGAGAACATGCAATCTGATTTAAATAACCATCGTAGCGTGTTATTAATTTGGGTTAGGCTTTTCTAGTTTTTAATGCAATTAGGAAATTAATTCCTACGGTCGTACCTAGGAGTATTTCCTGGTTAGAGGTAATCAACGGTCGTATCTTGGTTATCAATAAATTAAGGAAAAACTGGTCGTTAGAGTTTATCGGCGGCTATAACTAGCCTATTAATTAAATTAAGTGAACCCCTGTGCATCAATGATCGGATGAATGGACTGTGTCTGCGTAGTTGTATCCTTGGCTAGAATTTATTTAATTGCTATTTACAATTGTATTAATTAATTATTTTTTTTGGTTAAATTATTTAATTGTTTTTAGTTAAATTGTTTAATTATTTATTTTATATTTCATTTTGATAAAAATCCCTCATGTCTCGAATTTAAAAAGAATCGAATTTTTTCCCAGTCCCTGTGGATTCGACTCTGCTTACTACTATACACAGAAAATTTATTTTTCTTAAGCAGGTATTTATTATTGCACAGGCACGACTCCTGTCAGTAATTTGGTTCTATTTTATGACACAAAATCAATTAAATAACTATAACATCAAACCACATAAGTAGCTGGTATATGTTGTTTCCATAATTCTAATTTTTTTTAAAAAAAAAATTGTTCAAAACGCCGTTCACATTTTGTACAATACTTTTTTTTGCCCTTCACTTTCAAAATATTAACTTTATGTACCTTATAAATTCAGGTTAGCAAAATTTGGTCCCAACCAAAGTTTCTAACAACTTTTTAGTCTAAAATCACTGCGTGACTCATATATAGATATTTTTTATGTATAAAAAAAATTAGATTTCACTTTTTTTATTGATAATATATATTATGTCAAATCTCACTTTTTTTTGAAAAAAATGAATATATTTTAGATCAAATCCTATTTTTAAAGAAAAAATGAATATAGATCTGGTCATTTGTTTAACTATAAATGGGATTTAACATTTTTGCCCGTAAAAAAAATGAACCCAAATCTCTTAATTACATTCCCTTTTCTCAAACCATTCAACCCATCCCTCTTCCTTCTTTCTCCCCTCTCCCCAACCATATGTGGGCTATGTGAGAAATAAAAAAATTCATTTAGCGAGATGTGAAAAACGTTTTAAACGATTTTCTCCTTGTTATTTTATATGCCAAACGGCGGGTTTGTTTGGATAGTGAACTTATCCTAAATAATATTTCACTTGGATCATAAACACATTTTTCAATCCACCTTTTTATATTCCCAACCACCTTTTTATCTCACATACATCACATCACAAAAAATGCTACAGTAATTATTTCAAATAATACCTTATCAAAACAAACCCGGCAATATCCTACAATTACTCCAATAGTATACGTCCAATGGGGCCGTTTGAGCTGTCGAAAATTCAGAGGAGACTATCACCTCTGAAGTCTGAACTAAACGGGTGCAATTGCACCCGTTAGGCGAGGGTTGGGTACATCTTACTTGTTGAACAAATGAAGAAACAGCCTTAAGAAATGGGTAAATTACTATTAACTTCTGTGATAATTACTATTAACTTTATGTATATAACTCTTGAATGATTATGTGGATAAATGTAAAATATTACAAGGAGAAAATCACAATTAGGTTATAAGTAATTTATGCTAAGAAAATTGAAGTTACCTGCAGAGTTGGGGTGGGTTTTGGTGTGTGTGTGTGTGTGTGTTTCCGGGGGGGGCAGTGTTTTGAAAACTGGACCGGACCGGCCAGCTCGCTCGGTTGAACAGCGAACCGGCCATGGCACCGGTCCGGTTCTATGTTAGAGTTGACTTTATGTCAGGAACTCAAGCACAATGGTTTGAATTGGAGTGACTGGTTAGAATTGAATTTGGGGAATGAATTAGGAAAAAGGAGAAAGGAATAATCAGAGGAAGCGAGAAGAGAGAGAGAGAATCAGAGGAACCTGAGATGGAATTGTTATTACTCAAAAAACTGTCTTCTTCACATGCGTAGGTCCTCTTTTATAACTAATCCTAACAGCCTGCAATTTGTTAATTAACCGACTAACTAACTTCTAACCCAAACGACCCCGTTTGACTTCAATTGATTTATGCCCAATTTGAGCATTTATTACAACTAATCCATGTCCTAACAATTCCCTCCGCTTAAGATCAGACTTGTCCTCAAGTCTGGAACGTGGGAAACTGGTATTCAATAAAAGACTTGTCCTCCCATGAAGCTTCTTCGTAGTCCAGTTGATCCCATTTGATCAAGAATTGCACAACAGGTTGTCCTCCTCGCAAGATGACCCGCCTTTTCAAAATGATTTCTGGTTGCAAAGGGCATTGATCACGAGTGTCCAACTCTGGCAGTTTGGTTGAGTTGTTCTGTAATGGCCCCAACTTCTTCTTGAGCAATGATACATGGAACACAGGATGCAATTTGGTGCCTGCAGGTAGCTTCAGCTTGTAAGCTATTGAACCAATCTTTTCTTCCACCTGGAAAGGACCAAAATACTTGGCAGACAACTTGAGGCACTTCCTAACTGCAATCGTTTGTTGCCTGTATGGCTGTAGCTTCAGGAACACCCAATCGCCTACAGCAAACTCCCTTTCAGTCCTGTGTTGGTCAGCAAAATACTTCATTCTTTGTTGAGCTTTAGCTAAGCTGTCCTTGATACAGTTGGCAATCCTGTTCCTCTCCTGGATCATGTCAGAAGCTGCAGGTACCACTGATTCCAAGTAAGAACCTAGAGGTAGGGGTACTGGTTTGTATCCAAACAATGCCTCAAATGGTGTAATTTTAAGACTGGAATGGTAAGTAGAGTTGTACCACCACTCAGCCATTGCCAACCACTTACTCCACTGGGAAGGCATTTCCCCAGTCATGCACCTTAGGTAAGTTTCCACACACTGATTCAGTCGTTCACTTTGCCCATCGGATTGGGGGTGATAGGATGAAGAATAATGCAATTCTGTTCCCATCACTTTGAACAGCTCCTTTCAAAAACCACTAGTAAAGATCCTATCTCGGTCAGTAATGATGGATTCTGGCAGACCATACAGCCTGTGTATGTTATCCAGGAAACTTTGAGCTACTGTCTTAGCTGTGAAGGGATGAGTGAGCATAATAAAGTGGCCAAACTTTGTAAACCTGTCAATGACTACCAATATGGTATCACAACCCTATGATTTGGGCAATTTCTCAATAAAATCCATAGATATATGAGACCAGGCTTGTGTAGGAATGGTAATTGGTTGCAGCAGTCCAGGGTAGGGAACATGCTCAGATTTATTTCTCTAGCATATGTCACAGTTCTGTACGAATGCCACCACCTCTTCCTTCATTCCTGGCCAGTAGAACCGACTCTTTACCTTCTGCCAACAATTTCTCTGACCAGAATGTCCCCCTAAGGCTGAAACATGTAGGACCTGAATGACCTGTCTTCTAATGTCACTGGAATTCCCAATATAGATCTTGCCTTTATATCTAAGTACTCCATCAGCCCACGTATAGTCAGAGTGTGAGTTGGGATCCAGTGATATCTGAGCTATGATATCCTGACACTGGTTATCAGTCTCATAACTCTTCTGCAGTTCTTCAATCCATCCAGGTTTAACAGTAGTGATGGCTAGGCAGGAGTGTAGTGGGAAGCTGGGATCATGATCAGGTCTCCTTGATAGTGCATCTGCTACTTGATTCTCAGTACCTTTCTTGTACTGTATCTCATAATCTAAACCCATCAACTTGGTCATCCATTTGTGCTGAAGTGCAGTGTTCAGCTTCTGATCCAATAGGTACTTCAAAGACTGGTGATCAGTCCTGATAATGAAGTGATTGCCCACCAAGTAATGCCTCTACTTGGTAACTGCCATTACCAAGGCAAGTAGCTCTTTCTCATAGACTGATAAGCCTAGGTTCCTTGCTAACAGTGCCTTGCTTAAAAAAGCTATGGGGTGTCCTTCCTGCATCAGAACTGCTCCAATGCCCCCTCCACTGGCATCTGTTACTATCACAAAGGCCTGCTTGAAGTCTGGCAGCTTAAGAACAGGAGCTGTGCACATGAGCTCCTTAAGAAGATCAAATGCAGTTTGTGCCTGGGGGCTCCACTTAAAATTATCCTTTCTAAGTAGCTCAGTTAGTGGTTTGCATACCAGCCCATACTGTTTAATAAACCTCCTATAGTAGCCAGTAAGTCCCAGGAACCCCCTCAATTCCTTGACAGATCTTGGTACTGGCCATTGTGAGATGCTCTGGACCTTAGAATTATCCATACTGACCCCCTTATCATTAATAGTGTTTCCCAGGTAGTCAACTTGTTTCTGAGCAAATGCACACTTGGATCTCTTCACATATAATTGATGTCCTCTCAGAAGTTCCAGCACAGTTCTTAGATGATGAACATGATCTTCCAGGGTGGCACTGTAGACCAGGATATCATCAAAGAATACTAAGACAAACTTCCTCAGGTACGGTTGGAACACTTGATTCATTAGTGACTGGAAGGTTGCAGGGGCGTTGGTGAGGCCAAAAGGCATTACCAAGAACTCAAAATGCCCACAATGAGTTTGGAAAGCTGTTTTGAAGCTGTCCTGTGGCTTTACTCTAATTTGGTGATACCCTGCAGTCAAATCCAACTTGGTTTTAAACACAGCTCCTGACAACTCATCCAGCATTTCATCCACGTTGGGTATTGGAAATCTGTCCTTGACAGTGATCTCATTCAGCTTTCTGTAGTCCACACAAAATCTCCAGGTGCCTTCCTTCTTCTTGACCAGGAGCACAGGGGAGGCAAAAGGGCTGTTACTATGCTTGACAATGCCTTTCTGCAACATATCAGCAACCTGTCTCTCTATCTCCTCCTTGTGGTGATGAGGATATCTGTAAGGTTTCAGTTTGAAGGGCTGAGCCTGTGGTTTGAGAGGTATCTCGTGATCCACACTCCTACTTGGAGGCAGTGAGTTAGGAGTCTGGAATACATCCTTATACTCTTGTAGCAGAGCCTCTACCTCCTGGGGTATAGGATCCCACTCCCCTTCTCTGTCCTTGTCCTGTCTGTCACTCATAGCCATACACATCTGTCTCTTATACTCTATAAATGTTCTTAAATCCTTGCCTCTGATCAAGTCCATATCACAGTTATCTGCTTGGCCATGTAAGTGGATTTCATCTCCCTCATGGTGCAAGGATATCCTGAGTTGTTGGAAGTCGAAGGTGATGGGACTGAAGTGTGTCATCCAGTCCACTCCTAGGATTATGTCCCAACCTCCTAGTTCCATCACTTTGAGGTCATAACTGAAATTGTGTTGATTAATCCTCCAGTTCACTCTTTTGCATATAGCATTGCTGGTGACACTTGATCCATTTCCCATGATGACAGAAAAAGGTTGATCCACCCACTGATAGCTTATGTCCATTCCAATTACTAGCTCACTACTAATATAGCTGTCTGAGCTCCCAGTGTCCACCAATATCAGTACTTCCTCTCCATCCAGGACACTTGTGAGTGTAATAGTTTTCCTTTTTAAAGCTTCAGATAAGGCATGCAGTGACATCTCCATGGTCTGTCCAGGATTTCCAGTCTGCTCATCTTGTTCTCCAAGTGCATCCTCAAATGCAGCATCCTCTTCGTCTTCCAGTATCATGCAATTTGTGTATCCCACCTTGCACTGATGTCCTATCCCATACTTCTCTCCACATCTAAAACACAAACCATTACTCCTCCTATACTGTAACTCCTGAGCAGATATCCTTTTTGGCTCTCTGGTATCCCCTGGTGAACTCTTGAACTTAGAGTGCTTAAAATTATTAGTGGCAGGGACATTGTAAGAATTCGTTCCCACAGAGGTAGTAGTACTCCTTGTTATACCAATTCTGTTCTCTCCTAATGACCTGGTGTGCTCTTTAGGTCCTTTGCTCTGGATTCGTATGGCTTGTTCTTGCCATTGAGACAGCTCAAAGGCTTCAGATAGTGTAGTAGGCTTCAACATCCTAACTACAGGCTTAATTTCTTCCTTAAGTCCACTTATAAAACTAGAAATGAAATAGCTTTCATCCAGGTTTCTATTTTTTATCATCATCAGAGGTTTCAATTCCTCAAATTTTTCTTGATAGTCTTCAATACTACCTACTTGCTGTAGTTTATTGAATTCCTCCACTATGTCCTTGCACGTCCTATCATTAAACCTACTACATAACAGATCTTCAAATTCCTCCCAATCTAGTCTAGGTTTCTCAATTCTTACACCTTGAAACCATTTGTCAGCTTTTCCTTCCAAGTACATTTCAATGATTTCCACTTTGTGCTCGTTTGGAACTTGATAGTTCAAGAAGTATTTATTACATTTCCTCAACCAATCTCTAGGATGTTCTCCAGAAAACAACTGTAAGTCAATTTTAGGAGGATTTGGGATCTGAAACTTACTCCAGTCCTTCTTGAAAAGTTTTTGAGCTTCGCCTTCTGTTTGTATCCTGTGGTGAGCTGGTGGAGTTGGTAGAAGTGGCGTATGATCTACTGGCACTCTTCCATCCCCTTCGGTAGTCTTCTCCTTCACAAGAGAGGTCCTTAGCAGAATATTGTTCAGTTTTTGCTCCAGAAGTTTGTGGAGATTCTGCTCCATTCCTGTTAGCAGGCTCTCTATCTGTTTGCTACTCTCTTCTAGTTCTTGTTTCAGATCCTTCTTAATTTGTTGCTGCTCTGACTGTGATGCATGGAGAGATTCTACCAATTCCTGCAGCTTGATTTCTTGTTTCCTTACTTGCTCCTCCAATGACCGGAATCTAGTGCCTTCTGCCATTGCTAATGGTATGCTCCAAGGATCTTCTTGCTCTTGATACCAATTTGTCAGGAACTCAAGCACAATGGTTTGAATTGGAGTGACTGATTAGAATTGAATTTGGGGAATGAATTAAGAAAGAGGAGAAAAGGAAGAATCAGAGGAAGCGAGAAGAGAGAGAGAGAATCAGAGGAACCTGAGATGGAATTGTTATTACTCAAAAAACTGTCTTCTTTACATGCGTGGGTCCCCTTTTATAACTAATCCTAACAGCTTGCAATTTGCTAATTAACCGACTAACTAACTACTAACCCAAACGACCCCGTTTGACTTCAATTGATTTATGCCCAATTTGAGCATTTATTACAACTAATCCATGTCCTAACACTTTATCAGAAAATCAGTCCGGTCAACCCGTGAAAAACCGTTGAGCCGGTGGTTTCCGGTTTTCAATTTCCCCTTCTTTTTTTTTTTTATAAGTTTTGCAAAATGCAGCTATCAAGATTCGAACTTAAGACCTTTACAATAGAAAACCAATGTAGTTACCATTGCACCATCACATTTTATTAATTTTTTTTGATAACTTATTTATATAAAACAAACACCCATATTTTTTTTTCCATTTTTTTTTTTACAAAATCTCATCCTCTCATGACTCTTTCTTTTTAATCTTCAACTAATAAGCCTATTGTGGTTCAATATATTACATGACTCTCGTAAGATTTTAACATATTCATAATATTCCTTTGTAGTTTTATGTTAAGTAAAAAATGAAAGAAAATGCTACCGATTAAGGCGATTGAATTTTTTTTTGTCAAATGATTAAGGTGATTGAATTGGATATGCTTTAAAAATACGTGTGATAAAATCATAATATCTGTTTAACTCGCATATAATTTAATGAAATATATATTTTACTCTTTCGTAGTTTTCACATTTATCTACATAATTTTACAGGGATTATATGCAAAATCTTCAGAAGAAGCCCCACTCGGATGTACCAAAAACAAATTAACGCGTTAATGTACGACCCTTGCTTGACTTATAGGCTTTGGCTCACAGCAAAGTCAAGTCAACTTCCATAGGATTGGCCGATTGGGACTGCAGAGATTATCCAATGGGTTCTTTGAGGGGCTGCTGTGTTAGAATTCTCCTTTGTATGCATAAGGCTCCGAAAAACCCAAAATTATGTATTCCTCAAGTTAAATCCACATGGGGTGTCATCCCCTTTGATGTATCCCACATCCTTTCATTTTAAATCCATATTTTGTACATGGCATATATTGTCAATGTTCAGAGGTGTGGTTTGATAAGTTTTTCCTCCCCTCCCCCCCACCACACGCTATCTCTGCAGGTAACTTCAATTTTCTTAGCATAAATTACTTATAACTTCATTCTGATTTTGCATATTGTGACATGTTTTTTCTAAGGTCTCAAAATATTCACATAACTCTCTTATAGTTTCGTATAAAGTAAAAAATGAGACGAAAAATACCATTAATTAACGCGATTGAATTAGATATACTCTAAAAATGCATGTGATGAATTCACAATATACACTTGCACTCCTATAAGTTGTACCAATATCTTCTTTATCTCCTTGTAATATTTTATATTTATTCACATAATCATTCAAGAGTTATATACATCACCACAGAAGTTACTACTAATTTACCCTTTTCTTAAGGCTGTTTCTTTGTTTGTTCAACAAGTCTCAGAAGAACCCCCCTCCCCCTCCCCCCCCCCACACACACACACACAAAGATGTACACAAATTAACACGCTAATTTCCATTGATAATTCTATGACCCTTGCTTACCTTATAGGATTAAGATTTAAGCTCTTAGTCAAGTCAAGTCAAGTCAACTTCCTATACACTTGGATTTTTTTGAGAAGAATAATTATCTAATTTGATATTTCTCTGAGAAGATAATTATCCTTTTTTTTGGGTCCAAGAAGAAGGTTTGGTTAGAAGCTTTATCTTTTTATTTCATCTATCTTATTTTATAAGTCATTGGTAAAAGGAATAGACAAATGCATTCAATTAAAGAAAATGCAAGTCTGATCAAGGACCCGTTGATGTACTTAATCACCTTTCCTGTTTAATAATCAATATCTACTTCACATCCTTGCTTCAAAAAATTTTAAGACGTTAAGAAATATTTTTGTCCAAATTGATGAAAAAAATATTTTGGAAGTAGCAAAAGGAGAAACTATAACTAATAAAATGAGATGGAGAGAATATTAATTTTGCTAATTCAGATGGGACTTTCACAATGTTTCTAAATTTCTTTCTTTATAAATATATCCCTCATTTTGTATAGGTGGGAGATTTGAAACCCTCGCCTGCTTTTGAAGTCCATGATTTCTAGGAAACTTCTTCTAACTGGTGCAATTGCACCCGTCTAGTTCAGACTTCAGAGGTGATGGTCTCTGAATTTTCAACAGCTCAAATGGTCCCATTGGCCCCATACCCTTCCATATAATATTAGAGTAATTGTAGGATATTTCCGTTTGACATATAAAATAATAAGGAGAAAATCGTTCAAAATGTTTCTCACATCTCGCCAAATGAATTTTTTCATTTCTCACATAACCCACATATGGTTGGAGAGAGGGGAGAAAGAAGGAAGAGGGATGGGTTGGGTGGTTTGAGAAGAGAGAATATAATTAAGAGATTTGGGTTCATTTTTTTATAGGCAAAACTGTTAAATCCCATTTATAGTTAAACAAATGACTAGATTTATATTCATTTTTTCTTTAAAAAGTAGGATTTGATCTAAAATGTATTCATTTTTTCAAAAAAAAAAAAAGATTTGACATAATATATATTATCAATAAAAAGTGAAATCTAATTTTTTTTTGTGCATAAAAAATGATTGTATATGGGTCATGTAGTGATTTCAGACTAAAAAGTAGTCAAAAACTTTGGTTGAGACTAAATTTTGCTAACTTGAATTTATGAGGTACATAAAATTAATGTTTTGAAAGTGAAGGACGAAAAAATGTATTATACGAAATGTGAACGATATTTTGAAAAAAAAAATTTTTTTAAAAATTAGAATTATGGGAACAACATATACCAGCTACTTATGTGGTTTGATGTTTTAGTTATTTAATTGATTTTGTGTCACGACATACAACCGAAGTACACTAATTAACGTTAAACAACTAAGGAAAATGGTCAAAATTAGACCAGGTACAATTGAATTTTGTTGTAATTGTCTAGTTATTATACTTTTTACATAATATTACTTCTCAAATACACATGGAGCCTATAAATGGTGACAACCTTCTCATGTAGCCTTCCTTTACCCGTGGCACGTTCAATTTGTAAACTCGACCCTTGGATCCTAGTCAAGTCCCCTTTATCGACTGTTCAGGTTTAACGGGTCTAAATGAACCCAAATAAAAATGGACTTGGGGCTTCCTCAATCACTTTTTTTTATTGTAGGGTGCATTTTATAGTGGGGATTGATTGAATATAAAATTAGCTAGATGAGATTGATTGTGGCACATAATTTTTAGAGTAAAATACACTTTATTTTCTGTGATTTAACGTTTTTCACATAATTCTCTATAATTTTAAAAGCTATACTCACTTCTTATGATTTGGTCTAAAGTGTCAAAATAACGAAATTTATATTTCATAATTAGTGTCAACTAAAATGTCAAAAGTATCCATATGTAATGTTAAAAATTATTTATTAATCATAAGGGAGTCACGTATATATTTTGAAAATCATAATGGGGTTATTTGGTGGAGCACTAAATCATAAGTGAGTTATGTGATAAAACATAAAATTATAAGAAGTTAAAATATCATGCATATTATGTTTATATATTTTGGTCATTTCAACCATTTTAGTTTTTAAATAAGGGTAATCTCACATTAATGTGGATTCCTTTACTAAGAATTATTTCTGTCACTTGATACTTTAATCCAAATTATGATTAGGTTATATATAACTTTTAAAATTACAGGGGAGTTATGTGAAAATTTGCTAAACCATAGGAGGGTAATGCATACTTTACCCTAATTTTTAAGGAGTGTTAAAATTTATTGTGTTTTGGTATGTTATTTATGTCTTAATGGCTACATCTGTTATATTTGTGTATATACTACAACACGCAATTGGGATTAATAATTGTAAAAGACTGCGAGGCTGTGATCCGGTAACTTTTGGCAAACTATAGTCACCCCCCGAGAGAGTGATGTGAATGCAATGATCATAGCGAAACCTTAACTGATTGTGCTAAAGGTCTTGGATCATTTTCTAAAGGAACAAAAATGTACACTATTTTGTGGTACTTCAAATTTTATTCGTGTTCATCAACTCATGCATAAATACATGAGCATTTGTAGATGTACACTATGTTGTAAAGGAAGTACGACGACCACCCTAAGAGCTCAAACGTCCCTCCCTCAATTCGGTCAAATTCCACACTTCTCTATGTGGGTTACTTTAATGATTGATGATATAATATAGTTCTACAGAAAAGAAAAATAAGTCTACTAGTACTACATAAGAAATGACGACGCGTGCTTTGGAAACTTTTTTCTTGCCAGTTGAAATATTGTGGTGCTGGCCCTCCTTGGGCAGATCGGCTGGTTTCGTAGTCACGGGGAGCTAATATGCTGTGAACCTTGAGGTGGGACTCTCATAGTCACGGGGAATTAGTCGAGCCCAATGATTTCGGACACTTTCGTGTCGATCAAAAGAAAATATTGTGATGCTGATCACTTTTTTTGTGAAAGAATCTGATAGATCCGTGTAATAGTAAGTGCAAGATTTTTTCATAAATTCTTGGTTACGTCCCTGGTAGAACAACTACAAAACCCACGTCTGAGATAATGCTATGTCAGTAAGAGGTTGGGGTGACGAAGAGGGGGAGTAAAGAAGAAGACAGAAATATTAGGCACGCATATTTGTCTATCGTGTTTTGATACAGTACAACGGTCTGAAAAATATGTTGACGTTTTACTGTTTTGGGATTGAAAAGTTAGGATGAATTAGTCGGTCAAGAAAAGTCAATGATCAATTTGATTTTACTGTTTCGCAATTAAAAAAACGAAATTATTAGTGCAAACACAGCCACAAGTTTCCCATCTTTCACTCTTATCACCCCTTTCAAGTTTTCAGACTTTTTGCTCGCTGCTTACCTACACAATTGATATAATCCGGAGGGAAAAAAAAAGTAGAGTGAAAAATGGCACTGATAGAAGTCTTTCTTGGTGCAATCATCAAGGTGATATTTGACAAGCTTGCTTCTGTTGATTTGAAGAAACTTGCACGCTCAGAAGGCTTAGATACTCAGCTGAAACGATGGAGCCAAGTGCTATCCCTGATTCAGGCAGTGCTTGATGATGCAGAGGACAAGCAGAATATGAGGATTGCTGTGAAGCAGTGGCTAGATGATCTTCAGGATTTGGCATATGATATGGATGATGTGATCGACGAATTCTCCACAGAAGCTTGTCGAAGAAAGTTGATGGAAGCTCAAGGCTCTACTAGCAAGGTAAGAAAGGTTAAAATCCCTTCCTGTTGTACGAATTTTTCTGTTAAAGATTACAAGTTCAACAGAAAAATGGCTCCCAAGGTGGATGAAATAACTAGAAGATTGGAGAGCCTGAAAGAACAAATCAAAATCCTCCATTTGGTAGAGACTGTAGCAAAGAGGCCGAACAAAACAAGGGATAGATTGCCATCAACATCCCTAGTGGAGTCTTATGTTTATGGTCGAGAGAATGACAAAGAAGAGCTGCTGAAATTGCTCCTTTCAAATGAATCGAGCGATGATCAAGTGGCTGTGATACCAATTGTTGGCATGGGAGGGGTTGGTAAAACAACTCTTGCTCAAATGGTGTACAATGATGACAGAGTCAACGAATTTTTCGATTCCAAGGCTTGGGCTTGTGTTTCAGATGATTTTGATATTTTTGGGGTAACAAAGACAATCCTTAAAGCAATCACAGCAGGTGGCTGTGATTATGAGGATCTGAATATGGTTCAAGTGAAACTGAGTGAGGCCTTGACCAGGAAGAGGTTTCTAATTGTTTTAGATGATGTTTGGAATGAAAAATACGAGGACTGGGACATCCTGCGCCGCCCATTTCTAGTTGGTTCATCTGGGAGCAAGATAATTGTCACCACTCGGCATCATAGGGTGGCATCAGTAATGTCTTCCACTGCTGGATATAGTCTGAAGGAGCTGACAGATGATGAAAGCTTATGGTTACTGGCAAGACATGCACTAGGAAGGACAAATTTTGACAGGCACCCCAATCTAGAAGGCATTGGTAGGAGTATTGTAAGGAAATGTAAGAACTTGCCCTTGGCCGTGAAGACTCTTGGAGGGCTGTTGCGTGCTAGATCGACCCCAGATGAATGGACGGATATACTGAACAGTGAGATATGGGAAATAAAAGAGGATCAAAGTGATATTCTTCCAGCACTGAGATTAAGCTATTATCATCTTCCTGCCCACCTAAAACCATGCTTTGCTTACTGCTCCATATTTCCCAAGGACTATGAGTTTGACAAATATGAGCTTGCATTGCTCTGGATGGCAGAGGGTTTTCTCGAGGAATCAAAGGCAAGTGAACTTATGGAGGACATAGGGGACAATTATTTTAAGGAGCTACTAATGAGGTCCTTCTTCCAGCAGTCAAGTTCCACTTCCACTAGTTCACGTTTTGTGATGCATGACCTTATTAACGATCTAGCTAGATATGTTGCGGGAGATTTTTGTTCCAGACTGACAGACGGCTTGGAAGAGAACATCAAATGCACGATTCTTGACAAGGTTAGGTATGCATCATTCACAAGTTCATGGTATGAAGCTACACAAAATTTTAAAACTCTTCAGAAAGCCAAACATTTGCGGAGTTTCCTACCCCTTTATGGCAAGTCTGAATGCTCTGGATTTTGGATCGCTAAAAAGGTCATAGCAGAACTTTTGCCGGAATTGCAATACTCAAGGGTGCTATCATTCAGTGGCTATGCTATCTCTGATCTACCAAATTCCATCGGTGAATTAATACATCTAAGGTACCTGAATTTGTCTGGTACTTGTTTGAAATTGTTGCCTGAATCATTGAGTAATCTTTGCAATTTACAAACACTACGTTTGCGCAACTGCAGGAAGCTGATTAACTTACCGGTAGGTATTAGAAAATTAATTAACCTGCGCCATCTTGAAAATTCCAATACTAGTCAATTGCATGAGATGCCTTCAGGGATTGATCAGTTGACGAGCTTGCAGACACTATCCAAAGTGGTTGTGAGCAAACATGGTGGGTTCAGGCTGAATGACTTGGGGAACTTGTCCTTACTGGCAGGGTCACTCGCCATTTTGGAGTTGCAAAATGTTACGAATGTTCAAGAAGCACGGGATGCCAATTTGAAGAACAAGAGGGGCCTTGATAAAATAGTATTGGCATGGAATAGTGAATATGATGGTTCTCTGAGTAAAGTTCTTCAACAAGATTTGCTTGAGGCACTACGACCACACACAAACCTAACGAGTCTTGAAATTGAGTTCTATAAGGGAGACAAATTCTCTTCCTGGGTGGGGGATTCTTCATTTACTAAATTAGTAAAAGTAAGCCTTAGAGGTTGTACGCACTGCAATTGTTTACCATCACTCGGGCAATTGCCTGCGCTCAAGGATTTGAGCATTCAAAGCATGCGTGAGGTGAAGGCAGTGGGTACCGAGCTACGTGGCAAAGATTGCTCTTGGGAATTTTCCTTTCCATCGCTTGAAAGTCTAACAATTGATGACATGCCAGAATGGGAGGAATGGACTTGCCACTTAAGTTCAGCAGGAGAGAACGAATGCCACTTCCCTCTGCTCCAAAAGCTCCGTATAAATAGATGCCCAAAGTTGAAAAGCATTCCTGTTTTGCATCTTCCTTCACTCTCTGAACTTAAGTTGCAAAAGTGCTCGGTGGGAATTGCAAAATGTTTTTACAATTTGACCTCATTATACAATTTGGATTTTCGGCAGATTATAGGGCTTGCATCTCTCGAGGATGCGTTCATGCAGTTCCCATCAGGCCTTGAAGATATCACATTACGTGAGTGCCATCAACTGAAGAATCTGTGGGGCTCAAGTAATACTGTAAACCTTGTGCAGCTAAAATCTTTAGTTGTTTCAGAATGTTCACAGCTTTCATCCTTGGAGGAGCTTGCTGTTTTACCCATGCTTAGATATCTTCAGATACATAGTTGCAGTGCTCTCCAGTCTTTGCCAACATTATCTGGTCTTAACGGATTGGGAATAAACAGATGCTCAGCCCTCAGTTGCTTGCCAACGGACAAGTTGCTCCTCCCTCAGCTTAGGCATCTTGGGATCAGACATTGCCAGAAACTGAACCTTACTCCGGAGATTGTCATAGAGGACACCAGCACATCGATTGAGAGTCTGCAAATCGTTGGTTGCCCATGTCTGAATTTGAGAACAATGCTTGGTTCAGTCTACAGTTTTGCAAGTCTCCGGTCTTTGTCTATTAGCGATTGTGATCATCATCTGGATCAATTGCCCACTCCAAGTTTGGAACGTGTTTCCTTGGTCAGATGCAAAAATGTTAGTTACTTGCCCAGTGGGTTGGGAAGACTAAGATCTCTGGTGTTGTCTTCTTGTTCAAGTCCTTTGTTATTTCCACAAGGAGATTTTCCTCCCAGTCTGAAGTTTCTTCACATAGCGGCAGGAGAAAACTTACAGCTGAAGCCCCTGTCAGAATGGGGACTCAACAGACTCCCATTTCTTGAAAGTTTCGGCATCCATGGTGGATATCCAGAGCTGGAATCATTTTCTGGTAGTGGTGATGATGGATTCGCTTTGCTTCCTCCAACTCTTACGTCCGTCGCCATTCATGACTTACCAAATCTGAAATCGCTCTCCGCGTTCTTGCGAGGTCTTACAGCTCTTCGATATCTGCGCATCTTTGAGTGCCCCAAGCTTGGATCCCTACCAAAGGAATCGCTGCGTAATCCGCTTCTAACTCTCCAAATTGATAAATGCCCACTTCTTGAGAAAAGGTGTTTGATGGAAAGAGGAGACTAATGGCCCATGATTTAAGACATTCCCAATGTGAGAATAGGCCCATGATTGGGAGGGCACTTAGTTTATAGTTCGAATCCTATACCAGTCAATTGGGATATGAAATGTGTGGTGGAAGGATTAAAAAAAATGTGTCATTAAAAGCTGATAAGTGACGAGTGATATCCTGAACTTGGGTTTTTTTTTTTTTCAGGCAAAATATTTGTTGGCACGTAGGCTCAAGTCGCTTGGCAAGCCTATGCGCCTAGACTGCAGGTTGTGGAGAGTAGGGGTGTGCATTCGGCACAAAAGCGGTAATTCGGTGCAATAAATTCGGTGAATTCGGTTATTTGACTTATAGAAATCTAAATCGTTTTCAATTTCGAATTGGCCATAATCGAATTCATTCCGCAACCGATTTCAAATTCGAAAATGGTAATGAATTCGGTCTAACCGAATTTATCTATTAAAAAAATTGATTTTTTAAAAATTATTACTTATTTGATCCCCAAATTTATTCATAATTTAACACATTACTTATGTTCTAATCATTTTGTGGTTTAATTTAATTGGCATTTATTTGATCACTTATACCTAGAATCCTTAGTCTATGATTTAAGGAACACAAAAAAAGTGATTAATTTAAACTAGAATAAACCTTAGACTGTACAATAATTAGTGATAATTTATGAATTTATAATTTACAATGATTAATAATAAGTAATATTAGTTGCAAACTTACAAATTACAGTGGTTAGTGATAAGTTATATTAGTTACAAACTTATAATTTATTTCAAATCAAAATAAAACTTATTTATTTACATATGTTATTGTAAAAGTCAATACACTAATACATTGATTTGCAATTCACATGCATTCACTTACACTGCTTAGTTGTCTTATCTATACTTAAAGTTTTAAGATTAGTGAATAGATAATATGAATTTTTATGTTAAATATGTAATATAAATTTAGAGCACACTAATACTTGCAAGTTACAGATTACGCATTCAAATATTCAATAATTTAAACATGAATGATCAATGATATATCAAATTACCAATATCTAAATTCTTATTACTAACTATGTTTGTTGTTTAATATTTAGTATTATACATATATGTATTAATTATTATCTAATTCTAGTCATGTTACTCATGTATAAAATAATAAGTAGTTATCTTATATTGTTATGTATTACTATATATTTGTATTATTATAGTCATATAACAATTAAAAAATACTAAAATAATATATTGTACATTATTATATATTATTATTATTATAAGTACATGATATGATGATAATACCATATACTAATTATTATTAATAGCATTTACCTATATAATATAATAATATATTAGTAGTATATGCTAATACTAAATAGCATTTATCTATATATTATATAATTTTATATATCAATTTGGTATTCGAATGCGGTAATGTGGTACCCTATTTCAATTACCGAATTTGAAGGCGAAATCGGTTATTACCAAATTCATAATCTCATTACCTATTTCATATCATATTAGAATTCGGTGAATTCGGTGAATTCGGTATGTACCGAATTTGTACCAAATTACCAAATACTCGATTTCAAATTACCGAATTGAATTTGAATTCGGTTATGAATTCGGTATGAACCGAATTTGCTCACCCCTAGTGGAGAGGAAACTAATCATGGGATCTTTCTGCCCCATCTTCTCTTAACCAAAGCTTTCTGCCCCATCTTGTCCTTGTGTTTTACTGAGTCCCTACAGTTCCTGCCTTGATGATATTGTAAGTTTCTTTGTTGGGCCTTATTCAGAATTGAAGAGATTGCAGAATATGATATGTAGATAACTACTTGTTTCATTTCAAAGTTCCCGCAGCCTTTGCGGTCACAATCCTAATTTTCTAAAAACCTTTATTAACTGATAAATCTTTTATGCACTAACAGTATATACACTAGTAGATCTAGATGTATAAAATATTTACAAAATTTAATGCTCAAATTCATATTCAGATAATCTAACATTTATCCAACTCTGTTAATATATATACTGACAGTGTAGAAAAGATTAATCCTATTAAATTTCTCACTTTACTTGATCAAAATTTTGTACTTCTAAAAGCCACAAAACGCCAAGAAATGATATACGTTTTGGATTATTTTGCCAAAAAATTAATTTTTCTATAAAATCAATGTGAGAAAGTCTCCAACAAATCAAACACAATTGCCCTGCACTCCACAAGAATTATAAATTGAAATACCTTAACATTAACAATAGTACTTAAGTAAACTCATTATACAAGTCCTTTCGTAGGATGTTGAAAAATTGGTTGTTTATCGTAATGTATAATGATTTGAGAAAATACTAAAGAGAAGTACAGGATAATACAATATAGCTAACATGAATATTAAGTTATTAACAATACCAATAATCTATAAATAGACACATACAGCAGGTTTATATGTGTCTATATATTATCGCATGCTCCTCCATTTAGTTTTTACAACAGGTTTACATATGTGTGTATATATACATATCTATATATATAAATATATGTATGTATTATGTGTTGTGTATATATATATATATTTATATAATGATTACATATATATATTTATATATAATGATTAGCAAAAGTTGGATAATGGTTGCCCAACACAAGTATCCAAACCATCCAAAATATATGTGAATTTTTATTATCCAACCCAATTGACTCAATACCCAACTTACCCAAACCAACCTCTCAAATTAGTGGGTGAGTTGGATGGGTTGTTGGATTTTAAGCATAATTGTCAGGTCTAATATAATCACCCAAATTGCCAGGTCTAATATAATCACATGTTTCTTTCTTTCTTTTCCCTTTTTTATTTTTTCATTTTCTTAAGCCAATTGGAATGTTTATGGAGAAACCAATGCTCACTTGCTAGTCTGTGAAGATGCTCCACTCCAAATTTGGGTCATGGACCAGATTTGCAATGTCACATGGCGTACCCGTGAGACTGTATTCTCATGAATGTTAGATACCTTGATCACAACTTACAAAAATTCACCAAAATTTACAATTACTTTAAAATGATAATGTCACTAAAATTTAAATCTACAAATATTTCAAATTATCATACTAATTTATACAACCCTAACTTAAGAATTTCAAACTCTTCATTTAATACACCTATTAAACACCTTACTCTATAATTCCTAAAATGTGATCATTAGTCTATTTACATCTTCATTTATCTTTTAAAGATATGCAATCTTGCTTCCAACTTATAGCCAATAATATATATACGACTTAATTAGTTCACATATGTTATTTCATTTACTTATTTCTATCTTAAATAATCCTATAAAACATATGAACCTTTCATAAAAAGCAACTGAAAAGGTTTCTAAAATAAGTAAGATTTCCCTATTCCGAAAGTTTTCCATTTTGGAAAGTTTCCCCTTTTGAAAAGACTTCTCTTTTTAGAAAGTTTTTTAGTTCAATTATCTATAAGAAAAAAGTTTCTATTTTGATATAAATAGGCACATTTTTTTTTTTTCCCCGAAACGATAGAATTTTATAACTTGAGAAAGTTTTACACTTTTGGAGCAAAGGCTCCTATCTTTACAAGAGTGCATTTAGCACTACAAAGTGGCATAATTCCACTCCAAATCACAAAAATTCAACAGAGCAATTTTGCTCAAGCTATAGCATAAGCTATCATTGTCTTCATTCAATCTTCCAAAAGAGCACATTCGAAACCATAATGACATTTGCTTGACATCCTCTAAAATGACATCTAACGCTATATTCCATGCTTTCCCTCTTTGGAACTGTGCCATCATGTTTTTATTTTCAAACCTTATGTTGATTTTCCTCCATTCTTTCCTTGCTGCCTTGACCATGCATAATCTCACTGCCTCTGCCAGGTCTTGATCTTTGTTCCCTGATGATCTCTCTCTTAGTGACCAGGCTGCTATTCCTTGGTTTGCAGCATTCAAGGCTGTGATGCCAATGCCAAAGGAACTATTTCCTTTCTGATGTTGGATTGCAAGCTTCAGAGTTACCGCCTTCGTGTCTGCTTGTTCCTCTTGTCCACTTTCCTGTTGCCTTCTTGTTTCTGCTGTGCTCCTCCTCTGATTGTGTTGAACTGCATCCAGGTACTCCTTCCATTCTGCAGTTGCCTTTTCACTTACTTTAAAAGGCTCCTTTTGCAATGAGTTGAAAACTCTTGCATTTCTCGCTTTCCAAATCTGCCATAGCACATTAACTGTTAAGGCTATGCGATCATCCCCTTCGTTCCTAGCTCTTGCATTCATCATCATATTCCACCACTGTTTGAAGCATCCAGTTTGGTCTTGAAGTCCATCCCACTGTACCAGTGCAAATTTCCATATTTCTTTTGCTTTCTTGCACTGCAGTAGTACATGTTCGATGGTCTCCATACTCTCTCCACACCCACAGCATACTGGTTCTCCTTTTTTTGTTCTGTTGAAAATCTGAGCCTTGACTGGTAGTCCATTGTTGATGCATTTCCACACAAATATTTTCATTTTGTGTTTGATAGGCATCTTCCATAGAGCTTCCCACAGTTCCTTGTTTGTTTGTTGATAGCTGCATCCTTCCTCTCTGCTTCGTTTTTCCTTTTTGTCCATTTCCTTTTGTTGCAGGATTTTGTATCCATTTGCCACTGTGTATTGACCATTGTTGTTGTGCTTCCATATCATGCTATCTTCCTGGTCAGACCAACTTATTGGAATGCTCAAAATGTGTTCTGCATCTTCCTTGTGAAACACCTTGTAAATCAGATTTCTGTTCCACCTGTGTTGGGCCATGAGTTGTGAGACTTTTTTCAATTCACTGCCCTCTGGTTTCTGTGTCCTTATCCTTCCATCTCTACCATTGTTAATCCATTTATCATCCCAGATGTTAGTGCCTTTTCCGTTTCCCACTTTCTTTTGACAGCCATCCTTGATCACCTCTCTGGCACTCATAAGACTTTGCCAAATCCAGGATGCATTCTTTGGCACTTTTCCTTCTAGCACAGACCCTCCTGGGAAGTATTTCTCCTTCAATACTTTACTTACCAACAGATTTGGTTGTGTCATTATTCTCCATACCTGTTTTGCCAGCAAAGCTTTATTGAACATTTGAATATCCTTGAATCCCATCCCACCTTCTGCCTTGCTCCTGGTGAATTTATCCCATGCTATCCAATGTTGCTTGTCCTTCATTTCTTTTTGTCCCCACCAACATCTTGCCATCATGGTGCTAATGTCCTTGCAGAGCTTCCTAGGGAGTTTATAACAGGACATAGCATACGTAGGAGTAGCCAATGTCACTGCTTTCATCAAGGTTTCTTTCCCAGCTTGGCACATGCTAGTTGGAGTTGGATTTGAATTTGGGTTTAACCCTAGATTGCTATATATATATATATATATTCAAAAACGATAACAGCTTCCGTTAATACTCAAGTTACACTGGCTGAGCAACTGCGCGTGCATCTTGCTTGGCTAAATTTACTAACCAAACTGGGAAAGACTCTTCCCACTCTATATCAATTGTCACGTGAATGGCAAATTTCGCCAAACGATGACTCACACAGTTCCCTTTCCTCCTAACAAAGGCAAATTTTGTCAAACGATGACTCACACAGTTCCCAACCTAAGGATATCTTCTATGATTGCTCCAATCTTCGGATCCTTCCTGCAACCTGTCTTGATTTTTTCCACGACTCCCTTACAATCTGATTGGATTTCAATCTTTCTCCAGCCCATTGCTCCAGCTTTCATAAGTGCTATTCGAATTGCATGTGCTTCCTCCACCATGGCTTCAGTATATCTTTCTCCACTTCCAGCCCAAGCTTTCAGGATCCCTCCATCTGCTCGCCTTGCAATCCCTCCCCATCCTACTCTCCCTTTTGCTGTACTTAAAGCTGCATCTACATTCACCTTAACAAACCCGGTGTTGGAGGCAGCCACTCTGTTAGTACCTCCGGCTGGACCCTTTCCTCCATCTCATCTTCTCTATCTATTCGCTGAGCCATACTTGAAGTACTTCCTGTTGGAGGCAGCCATATTTGAAGTACCAAAGTACGCCACATACCTCTCTGGGATTGGAAGGAAAGTTTCTGATTTTCCTATTCAAGATGAGCGACGAGGCCCCAACCTCCAAGCCTACGTAGCATATAAGAGTCAATAGACCAAGCTTGGCTACCTTAAAAAATGAGTAACAAAATTCTCTACTTAATAAAAAAAAATTAGCACACCACTTTTTTCTTTTTTCTTTTTGGAATAAAATATCATAACTTTATTAAAATTTAGACACCACTGACCATTTAAGTGGTAGGGAAAATGTTATTTTTGGTGCCTAGCAAATTTAGACACAAGTTCGGTTGAAATGTTGGCTTTTTATAGTAATGTATAATATTTGAGAAAATACTAATGAACAATACAGGATAATACAATATAGCTAACATGAATATTAAGTTATTAACAATACCAGTAATCTATAAATAGACACAGGTTTATACATGTGTATATATTATCACGTGTTTCTCTTTTTAATTTTTACAACAGGTTTACATATGTGTATACATACATCTATATATATACATCTATATATATATATATACATCTATATACATCTAGATGTATATATATACACATCTATATATACATCTATATACATACATACATCTATATATATAGATGTATGTATGTGTATATATATATGTATGTATGTATACGTATATAACTATGTGTATATATAAATATATAAACACATCTTTCTTTATCTTTTCAGAACTTGGACCAGTCCAACAAAAACAACCAAGGAGTTTGCTATAATCCCTCGGCCCAATTAAGTAATTAAATGATCCAATTAATTGAAACGCACAAGGGCCACAACAGCATCAACAACTGATCAATTTGATCTTCATCAGGTCATTGTCATCATCACTCCGACTGGTTTCTAAAAATTCAATCTTTAAAATTGTGTCACACCACCTCATGAAGTGGTTGACGCAATTTAGATCACTGAATTTTTTAAAATTGGATCGACTCAAATTTTGATTCACCAGTAGTGATACGGCTTCAACTTGTTTCCCAACTCACAAGTTGGATGATTAAACACAACTATTAATTATTTGTCTTTTAATTTTGTACAAATGGTCTGTCTCCAAGTGAAATTGCATGCCATGAAATTCCATATCTCCAGACAAATAATTCTAGAAATTATCAAGTCCTAAAGGATATTATCAATTAAGTGGAAACCAATATTTAGAGATACAAAATCTACACCCATGCCATGTCTAGACATAGGGCTTTTAAGGAAAAAATTAAACCCTGAAAAGCTAATATCGTAGAAATATTCTTAACAAAAGTTCATAGTCTTGCGTGGTTATAGCCGAAGGGATGTTGAATTCTTGTCCCCTTTTATGCCTCGTCTGTTGATTTCCTCTCCATCCCAAGACTCTTGCACACAAACTCCCTGTATTTGGTTTTGGAGTTTTGTAGAAAGAAATTAAAAACCAGAGCATACAACAAATTGAATGAGCTATAGCCAAACAAAAGTTTTATTTTGAAAATGCACATATTAAGAGAAAATAAAAAGTATTGCGACATTAAAAGATGAAGAAGAAAAGGAACAAGACAGAAAGAAAGAGGAAAAAAATACAAGAATGAAAATTAAAAGATAAAACTCATACGATTGCAGGGGCAAATTTGTGACCATTGACCAATCTATATATATATATATATATATATATATATATATATATGTACTCTATAACAGTCTCTTGGATGATTTACCTTTTATTCCTTACTCAATATATCTATATCTATATCTATAAAAGTCTATATAAATTATATTCAATAAATATGGGTGAATTAAAGGACTCCTACACTTTTAGTTCCTGTCTCCTGTCAAACCAAAAATTTTTAATTACAAATGTTAACGTATCAAATAATGGCCGAATCCTTCCACTCGCTAATTGCATCTTGATAAGAAGTAGAACTAAATTTGGACTCTATTAAATCGGAAGACAAGCTATTGTTTTATGACATAGATGATTTAAACTAGAAGTCAAATTACTTAGAGAGTTTGGAGTCTATTAAGATCCGAGCAAACGTCATTGAAATAGAAAACTTCAAAAAAGAAAAAATCTGGCTGCAATGCTGGATGAAGACTCATCACTGATTGATTGATCAGGATACCACAATTATATCTAAAGTGAAAACTTGTATGATTCAAAACCTCTCTAATGTTGTTCCTTGAATATTTTAATGTTGTATTTTAATCTATTGATTATATTCATGACTGAATAATTTGATTGGCACCTTGGTTACATGCGTATTACTTGTTTATGAATTTTGAACCTTTTGATTTGAGAATTGGAATCTGTTTTTCTTCCTTCTTCGTGTGCTTGCTTTGACATAATAATGAGATTATACAAAGCTTGACACTTAAAAGGTATACCGTGAAAAAGAATTTTTTTTTCTCGAAAATTTATGATTTCTACGGGGATTGTTTAAGGTAGATGATTTTTATCTCTACAATGCTAAGTTAACGATATGGTAATCATAAACCAGCCCATATTAGAGTTAGTTCAATCCAGAGAACTTTTTAGCTGAAAATCTGTATCTATATCTATATGTATTGGAGGGAAAAGTTTTAACAATGACCCTCTACAATTTTAGATTTATTGTAACTCAGTAATCCTTATTGCTTCTCAGTATCCCTTTTTCACTTTTACAATTTACGTGACTCACTAACTTATAAAATCATAATTCCATAATTTTAACTAACAGATATTAACTACTCTTGCAAAATCACATCTGCAAATTGTAAACCACGTTTGACACTTACCACATGACTCATAGTAATAACCAACTCATAATTTAAGGAACTCACTACTGTGAAAAACACATATCCAAATTTTAGGAGCTTGTTTGCATTATAATTTCCACTATTCCCACAATTCTACATATCTAACTCTTATAACGTATCTTACTCTCATAATCATTCACAAAACTAAAGATCATGATTACATTCATTTTTATCCATATATCATTCATTTTCTAATATAAATTTCTATTATTATTTTAGGATCCATCTTCCAAGAAAAAAAAGTAGTTTTTGAATGATGTACACATTTTATCACACTTTGAGCTATTGCTAGACAAATCTTAGATTTTAATTATATTGGTACAATTTTTTTTTACTTTTTGTTTATTGACACTCTCTTTTAATTTCTTTCATTAATAATGTTAGCGCCATGCTTAGAAAAGGTAAAAAAAATTGAAGAACGTGTTTGTTTGTTTGTTTTACAATTTAGCCTTAACCCTATATTTGAGCAAGTTTACTTAACCTATCCAAACGATAACCAATCAATTGAAGGTCATTAAAAGTTAAATACCATTTTATGAATTTGGAATATTTTGGATTGATATTAAAGGTGGTGACTTTGATTTGTCCACAGAATTAACTATGAAACATTTTTTAAAATTTTGTATTAGGAGAGAACTGAGATTTAAGAAATAGAAAGGAGAAAGAGGAATTCAAATCCAGAACCTCTATTGGGGTATCAACTAAACTTATAATAAGATAATTGTCGATTCACATAAATAATTATATTAACTTAAAATCATCATGTTCCAAAGAGTCAAAATACTCCTCTTGATTTTTTGTTTCTTATGCGAGTTATAGGATTTGTCATGTGAACATGAGTTGACAACCAAATAATCCGAAACTTATTCCTCTCTAATTAAATCTCTTTCAGTTTTCCTGTAAAGAATAAGGTAATCTGAAGGCATTGGTTATATGATTATTTGGCAAAATCCGGCATAAATGAAGCATGTTTTGGTGAAGAACTTTGAACCTTGTGTTTGAGAGTGAATAGATACTCATTCTAAAGCCAGAAGGAGAATAAAGTAAAATTGGATGTTTTCAAAATGGCTTCAAAGGACTTCTGGATAACTTATTGCTAACAGAAGTGTGGTTTCATGACAAAAGATGGTTGGAGTTAGAGGTTTGGTCCGAATTGGACTGGTTTATTTTTGTTAGGAATTTAATATTAGCATTTTAAATTTGAGGACAAAAAAATTCTTTGGCAAAATGTGTAGGATGTTTGTGCTATTTTATCTAAAAGAAAGAAATAGAAGACATATCAAAAGCTACCCAACTCAAATGACTTCTGTCCTATAACATTTTCTCGTCCTACAAGAACACTTCTTTAAATACTGCAAAATTTCTTAATTCAGTTTTTAAAATTATTTTATAAATTATACACATGCAGTGCACATGATATTTATTTATTTTTTTTCTAGTGAATATAAACATCAGCAGTATGGAAGGATAGCAGTACCATTACAAAGAAAGTGCAGAAACAATCTTATGGTCATAGGCCTCTTATGTAAACCAAATCTTCACAATGTCCCTACAACCAACATCGTATCGATGAAATACAAAGAAAGTCAAGAATGTCTTTGATAGTTTTGGAGTCAGTTCTACCAAATGAAAGAATTACTATTAGACACAGTTCAGGACTTTAAGCCTTGCTTCTTATTTCATGGTAGAGACACAAAGGTGTAAAATCACGCAAGAAAATGGTTAGTAACCCAGCCATGCTTATCTAAGGCCAAAATATATTTCTTCCAATTGAGATTCATTGGGTAATAAGAAGGTTATTTGTATTGCTTGCCATTTCTACAGCTAGAATGCCTAGATGAAAATAGCCTTTCTAACACTAACTCTGCTTCTCACTTCCACTTTCACATTTAATCCTACAAGCAGTGATGCTCAAAAACCAAATCAAGGGCCTCTAAGAAAGGGATGATACCAAAAGAAAAGGGACGGGTATTGCTGATTTATAATATTACAAGGAGCATGTCATATATTTATCGTTTCCAAGGGCACTCAAAAGGTTGACTTGTCATCATTCTTTCGAATGCATCTTAATTAACCCAATGAAAAAATGGAAAGGAATATTGGAACTCACCCCTCCTGGGCTCTCAAGATTCTACAATTGCAATAAAAATAAAGGCTGAAACTCTAAGATTAATGGAGAAGCATTTAGCTCCTGTCTAAGATATATCAAGTAACTTCTCCTTGTTCTACTGAATTACAGCCACTTATACAGCATGATTAAAGGTTTTGCATTGCTTGTTGGTTAATGAGCCTTGCTTGCTGCTCCAAACTACCATGTTTGGCATGCAATGGATCAGAGGCTTTTCTAGCAAAATCTGAGTTGAGTCTTTCACAATATAGATAAAGTAAGACAAGTTTTGGTATGATCAAACACGTGCAACACAAGTGCACTTCTCTAGTTGTTAAAATGTTTGGTCATTAGTAAGCATTTTGTGTATTTCATGTAAATAGAGAGTAAACTGCTATTGACTGCTAACTACAAGTGGGCAATATGTAATTAAGGCATTATGATTCAATAAAATTGCAACTAATAATCACAAATAGTAAGCTAAACACTAACATCTAGTTGCACATATGAATAATATCTAATCCAACTATCAATCACTAAATTATATCTTTACCTACATGTTTGAACACTTGTCTTTCAATAATTAAGTTCCTATATAGCAAGCTCCAATAACCCCCTAAAAAACAAAGCTCCAATAACAAATTAATTTCTAAAGTCACTACAATTCTAAAAGAGGCCAAACTTTGGTTTTGGCTTTTCAAAACACTTGTGAAGAACTTGGGATGTATCGTTCCAATAACTGACCTAGTATAGAAAGTTTGAGACCTAATCAGTCAGCCCATTTATAGCTTGCAAAGCTCAATAATTTGTTGAATGTATATGAGTTAGACCTACTGCTAGAAGTACTACTCATGCTCTTTTGTCAACTGACAAATTGGCAAACTAACTTGTTGAAAATGTGTAATTGTGTGCACTTAAGATGAATAATACTTGTATCAGTCAAACTGACTAGCCTCAAATTGGCTCGTTAACACTTTAACAATTAAGTTTAAATCCGCTATTGAAAACTTTCAGAAGTTGCAAAAGGCATTGGGACATGCATAGCAATTGTTTTTTTTTCTTTTAATTTTTTTTACGCGAGCTACTGGATGTTCCATAATCGATTTTTCTGGACAGAAAAACATGAAATCGAAATTTGATAGAGAGATTTCACGAATTGCTATGGCGCTAGAAGTATCAATAAATTGCTTAGAAAAAAAAAATATGAATATAATCATAGCCAGTTTGGTCCTGTGTCATGACTCTTTTCTTGCTCTTTGCTGAAGACTTGCAGGTCGTTGCATATATGTGGCTTGGAAATTAGAAGGCGGTGGTCAAGATGGGCTGAGCGTTTCAATCTTCACAGACCAATAATTGCTCATTTGATATCACCAATGACAACCCTATTGACTTAAAAAAAAAAGAAAAAGAAATATATTGTATTTTTGACTTGTCGGATACAGGTAAAACATTTCATCAATTAGATTGCGATTCATTATCATATAAAAATATAATATATATATATATATATATATATATATATATATAAACTCTTATAATAACAACTAAAATTGTAAAAAATTAGGGGAGGGGCCAACTTTATTTTACACATATATTTACACACTATAAATTAAAATTTTCAAAAGTTAGGGGAGGCCATGGCCTCCATCAGCCCCCCTTAGCTCCGTCATTGGACAAGTGGAATGTAAGCAATTTGAAGTGTAAACATTTTTTTTGTCTTAGTTTTTGCTGCAATCAAAGTACCCTTTTGTCTAATAATTAGAGTCATTTTATTTCGGTTAGGACAGTAATGATATGAACAAAATGCTACCAATTGATTCAATAATATGAGTAATTAGAATAAAAACTAAAGCGTTACCAAATGATTTGAGTAATTAGAATAATATTCTTATGTTCTTTTTTAATGCTTCCTATAACCATTGATGTTTTATTATCTAGTTGAGTATGCAGTCGGTGCAAAAGTAGAAATGGGCATTCACTTTTTGATAATTAAGAACTTGGTAATCATATTTTTTTTTATTACACCGAACTTCCTATAAAATAATTTCAAATGTCTTCTTTCATGTGGTCAGTAAAGAATATTTTCTTTTTTTCTCCTAAGCATTAGAAATAAATTTTCTAATATTCCAATCACTCATAATACGGGAAACTAATTAGAGGAAGCTAATGAGAGGAAGCCAAGCAAAACTGACAACTAACAATTGATATCTATGAGAATTATAATACTCTAGACTCAACAACAACTTTTTTTGACCCTTAAAGCTTTTCATGGTGTTCTTCTAGAAACAACAAGAACAAAAATTTGAAGATGATGATATCCATCTCCATGATAACATCTACATTTATAGAATATCAAACGTCAATAAAACTATAGCCAATTTTGTTCTTAGTTTCACTATTAATCACACAAGCTCTAAAATCATAAAGGTAGTACAAAACTTAAGGCCCACATTACCAAAAAAGTTTTAAATTGAAATACCATTATTTATCATTGACACCAATTGGAAGAGCACTATCTATCATTCATTTACACCAAACATTAACAACCAATCCCAAAAAGTAAATACCGAAAAAACCCACTCAAACTGACAATACAATCTTAAAATCACATGAAGGTAAACCACGAATTAATCAAAAAACCGAAAATTTAATTCATATACAACATAAAAGAAAACATCACTCAAGCAAAATGCAATGGATACACGAAGACTCTTTACATACCGCATCTATATAAATATCAGATTTTGACCAACTTCCAAAACATACTTCCCGAGATATATTGGCAGCCGCGATCATTTGATTGGACTAAAGTTTGGAATGGGTATACTTGACTATATGAATCATTCGAAAAATAAATGTATTCGTTCTGTAGCGGATCTTTTACAAGATCAATTCGGGTTGGCTCTGGTTCATTTAGAAAATGCTGTTCGAGGAACTATATTTGGAGCACAAATACATCGACCGGTACTAGTTGTTAGCTGTTGCTATATTGTATGGATGATGACATCTAGTAAATTGATTCTTACACTGATTTCTCCTGTATAAAGGTGTTCCGGTTACGCTGGAGGTTGCTAGTGATTTAGTGGATGGGCAGGGGCCAATATACAGGGAAGACACAACTGTTTTTTTCAGTCAGTCTGGTGAAACTGCTGATACTTTACAGGCATTAGATTATGCTTTAGAAAATGGTGCATTATGCGTTGGAATCACAAACACTGTAGGAAGTGCGCTTGCTAGGAAAACCCACTGCGGTGTGCATATTAAGGCTGGTTGTGAAATATGTGACGTGCGCAGGGTATACATATCAATTTAACCTCATTCTAATCAAGTTTTACATTTATAAATTCCTAAACACCCCACACGCGATTTATCGCAAGTATACGAATCGTGAGCGAGTATAGGGTATTAAGGGTCGATCCCACAAGGAAGATTGCAATTACCGGTACTACTAAAGCTTCTCTATTATTTAGACTATCAATGAATTATAACAAATTTTACCTACTCAAATTATACAAAATAACAAACAAAAGCTCCTTAGGTTGTGGTATCCCTAACTACTCATGCAAGTGCTACATTTGGATCATTGAATACTACATCTAGGCTAGTTATGGTGTAATTTCCTTAAACATGTGAAACCTACTTTCGTAGTGAATCAACTATACTCATAACTAATCCATACCTATTTTCATGGTTATGAAATTAGCTACAAGTTCATTTCTTTAATGAAATTACATGAAATGAATCACTAAAAACCACATAAGTGCACCTCTACTTTCGTGAGTGTACTCCCTATGTTTAGCACTTCTTGAACTAGTGTTAAATCACAATTTTCATTGCAGAAACAACACCTTAGATAATCACAATTAATGGTACCAGATTAATCATGATTTAAGAAGCCAAAGTGCTAAATAACTTGCTCAAATCATAGCAATCAAATAACCAAATAATAAACACTAACAATCATAGAAAGTTCAACCAAATCCAAGGCTTAAACTTTAAAAACACATATTACACACAAAATCCAGAACTTGTATATTAACTAAACTTGGAATCAAATACAAAAGATAAAGAGTTTGGAAGGAATACAACCCTTGTCACATGAGCTTTCTTCCTTGCCTTCTTCATCCTCCATCTTCATCCTAATCTAGATAATAAACAAGAATGGTTGAACTATACTACTCTATACTAAGCTAAACTAATACTAGGAAGATGAAAGAGCTACATTTCTGCAGACTCCAAGCTTCTTCCGTATGTCTCTCTTGCTCTCTTCTTGGATCCTCTCTCTTGCAATGAATTTGGCTATTTAATGATGAAAGGTGGTCAAGAAATGAAGCTTTACACTTTCTCCTTACAGCTGGTAATGTCTCTCACATGTCTAGCATCACATGTGAGTTGGTGGAGGTGAAATTGAGTTTTACGCGTATAAAGTAGCCTTTTCTGACCAGTGATCCGAGCTGCTACAGTGCCTCGGATCCGTATGGATCCGAGCTCGGATCCACTAACCCAGAAACAGCCGAGGGTTCGGATGAATAGTGGATCCGAGTGTGGATCACTTGCTCTGTTTTTGGCCCAACTTCAACCGATCGTTTCTTGATGTTAGAGGCTGAACCAGCTCATGCCTAAAACACGAAAGTTGTAGCCTTTTGATTTATCTTTCCAATGCATCAAGAATCACCTCATTTGGATCTGTGTAGGCTGAGATATGACTGAAATACCCTTGCCTGCTCCATGCCTTGTTCCAGTTTCGACCAATAGCAATTGGCTTTGTACTTCGGCTTTTTGACCTGGAAAACCTTCAAACTGGATTCGGATGTCTTCACCAAAGTTGTAGATCTATCTCTTATCTTCAAATGGGTTCAAGAATCATCCCAATCCGATCATTGTAGCTCAAGTTATAGCCGAAATACGAAAATGTGTCAAAACTGTCAAAATACACAAAATCCAAGTAAAAAGTGATAAAAACCTCATTTAATCACTTAAAAGCATTTTTCACCAATTATAACCAAAATGATTCATATTCTTCCAATAATATAACCAAAGTGACTAAAAATAATATAAAATGTCATACAATTATTACGTAAATTAGTCACTTATCAATATGTGTGGCGAGTACTAAGGCAAGTAATTGGCACTTTGTGTTTGGCCTATTTCCTTCTATTCTTTTTTCTTTTGGTTTTACTATTATGTGACTTGTTATGTTGTTGCCTTGATCAACAGGCATACACCAGTCAAATTGTAGTTATGGCAATGTTGGCTCTTGCTGTTGGAGGAGACATGATTTCAAATGAAACAAGGAGAGAAGCAATAATAGATGGTCTATTAGACTTGCCAAGTATGCATCTTGCTTGTTTCTTGCATTGCAGCTACAGCATTCTTTAGTTTTTGTCTACAAGAGTGTGCTTTCTAGTATATATTTTTTGAGGTATCTAATTCTATTATATTATGCTTTTGAAAACGGTAGGCAAAGTGAAAGTGGTTCTCAAGCTGGATGAGGAAATGAAAGATCTTGCCGAACTGCTCATTAGTGAACAATCACTTCTTGTATTTGGAAGAGGATATAATTATGCAACAGCTCTAGAAGGCGCCTTGAAGGTAAAGGAGGTTGCTCTTATGCATAGTGAGGGAATTCTTGCAGGTGAAATGAAACGCGGACCTTTAGCATTAGTGGATCACAAGCTTCCAATTGTTGTGATTGCTACTCGTGATGCTTGTTTCAGTTAGTTGAATGTTTTGATAAACTAGTGGTTTCGTGTTTATTATTATCTGTTCCATAAACATCTCTTTTGCTGTAGCAAACAACAATTAGTCATCCAGCAACTTCATGCTAGGAAAGGTCGACTAATGGTTATGTGCACGAAAGGAGATTCTGCATCTGTATCAGTTGGTGGATCTTGTCGAGTAATTGAATTTCCTTATGTTGAGGACTGTCTCTAGCTTGTACTTAATGTAATTCCATTGCAGGTAAATTGCCCACTTTTATTGGGAAACTTTTCTTGTGTTAACTATTCATTGAGTTGGATGAAGGATGATTTTGGCAGTATGGATCTTCTTTACTCTGGGAACCTAAATGCTGCTATTTTTAGGAACTTTTAGGTACCAAGTTGTTAAACTACTTAATAATGATTTCAACTCTCAGAGCAGCTTGAATATTAAGCCCAAGAACCATGAAAAGTTTGCAAGCTCTGCAAGTCTTTGATTTTTATTTGTCTGGGTAAAGTAGACCATATGATCAAGAGTTGTGTTTTTGTTTCTCATTGCTATAAAAGCTGATGCTTCCGCGGATAATAATCTTTCCCTGCAGTTGTTGGCCTACCATCTAACTGTTCTAGGAGGTCATAATGTTGACCAGCCCCGAAATCTTGCAAAGAGTGTGACAACCCAATAGGAAAGCAGCTTAGGAAATTCCATGGGCATCTGAATTCTTAAGCTTCATGATCAGACTTTATTCTCATCTTGGCTGGCCCTGTCTCTTGCATATACCTTTTCTCTTTTCTTTATTGCTGGACAGTGCGGTCTATGGCGTCTCATTTCTTTGAGACAGATGATTTGACTCTCCTTGTATGAGGCAGCAAAGATAGTTTGTCTGGTAGAAGTTCCTTTTCCATTCCCTTGATCCCAGGGAAGAAGAGCTTTAATTTAACTTTGTTCAGAGTCCTTGGTTTTAGTTTGTGTGGATGGTACGTGCAAACCGGGTTGTAAAATTATAACTTTCTATGTAAAAAATTTTTTTCTTGATTTTAATCATCAATTTTTTTTTTAAATGTATCCAAGTGTACTCTTCTGTTTGTAAGTGGATTTGAGGGAGTCTCAAACAGACCCAAATTTTCTGCAATAGCTAGATGGAATAGCGAACTCGACTAGAGTAAGTTTACATCATATACATGTGGATGTTATCGTCTGGCTTTGCTGCCAAGGCTATAGAAAGTGAGATGACAGGCAAACACAGTGACCAATTGAATCACCAAGAAAATCAAAATATGTAAGCTTTACATAGCTGAAGTACGTGGTACATTTACGTTTCTTTCATCAGACACATGAAGTAAGAAGGAAGAAGTGGTGGTACAAATTAACAAAATGTCGTGCAGTATCCTCCTTGTGTAAATATTGGCAGACTAGCTGTAATATCTTAGCCACCTTAAAAGTTCTTGTCAAAATAGGTAATTTGGACGGGTTTAAGCATGTTATAATTGAATAATAGATAAAATTAGGTCAACCCATTTATATCTATTTAAATAAATGGGTATAAATGGATACATGTATAACCAATTGCCCATTTATGAGTTACTTGCAATTTTACTTTTTTTAAAAAAATTTTTTTGCATGTTGTTTGAAAAGAAATAAGGGTTATTTATTGTTATTAAATTGATAAGAAATTCAAATTTATTTATTTAATAGTCACTAAAAGTTGAGTTTAAATGTATAGTTATTTTTAAATGGGTATAAATTGATGAGGCGAGTCAGCTGACTACCTACCAATTAAATGAGTTTAATTGAATACTCATTTAAACCCATTCAAAATTAGTGGATGATTTGGACGGATTTAATTAACATAATTGAATTGTGACTAACATCTTTAATATTTGCCGCTTTACAAAAGGTTGTTACTCTTTTTAGAATAGACGTATCCAGAATCATTTGAAATTGGGAGTTCAAAGTTCTATATGTTGTAAACTATTCTAATTTAGAAGAATCTTTAAAAATTTTTAGAATCTTTAATTTAATTTCTATCTTCACCTTGTCATGACTCAATATTTGAGAAATTATATGAGGAGGGCTTTTATTTAAACGATTGAAGGTTTAGTCAAGCGCCTAGCCGACTTGTTGCATTCAGATATAAGGTTTAGAACAAGTGAATCTTCTCTTCTTCCTTAATATGGTTAATTAGTTAATAAATTCTCTGTTTCGATCATTTGGTTATCAAAACTTGCTAAAATACTTGCCTCAAATACTTGCACAATTACGGAAAACCTACAAGATCGAATGTCACCTTTCACAAGGAAAATTCTATCATTTTGTGTCCATATCTGTGCACGTAATACAATGTTTAATAGATGTGTAACTTCAGGATGCAAAAAATTAAAAATCATGACTCAAAGGAGGAACGTAAAAATAGTTGATAACTCTACGGAGGTAAAAGTAAAATAGTTGATCAATCATTTATGATTAATCTGCGAGTGGGACTTAATAGGAGGGAGGGGGTAAGAGAATTCGAACTAATGACCTCTAATTTTTGGGGTCTCGATCTTAATCACTAGATCAATAACTTCCCAACTGGCATAGGCAACCTTCTAAATACACGATGTACGTTTGAGTAGTTTTGGGATTCAAATATGAAATAATTTCAAAACTTTGTTTGAAACAATGAAAAATCATCCTTGTTTTCAATGTTTTGAGAAGTTAAAAGCTGTTTTAAGAAACAATCAAAACTAATAGTTTTAATTTCACAAAGATGTTTATAATTTGTTATAAGTAGTTCAAAAGACTCTTACTAGCATCTTCTTCAAGGAAAGCTTCCCAAAAAGCCAAAATTTAGTATTTTTAAAGTTAAAAAGGCCAAAATTATGTATCCCTGAAGTTAAATCTACATCCTTTCATTTTAAATCCATATTTTGTACATGGCTTATATTGTCAATGTTCAGAAGTGTGGTTTGATTAGTTCTTCGCCCCCCACCAAAACCAACCCTATCTCTGTAGGCAACTTCAATTTTCTTAGGATAAATTACTTATAACCTCTGCATATTATGATATTTTTTTTCCTAAGATTTCAAAATCTTCATATAACTCTCTTATAATTTCATGTAAAGTAAAAAATAAATGAAAAACACCATTAATTAACGTGATTGAATTAGATGTACTCTAAAAATGCATGTGATAAAATCATAATATACACTTAACACTCTTATAAGTTGTACGAATATCTTCTTTATCTCCTTGTAATATTTTATATTTATCCACATAATCATTCAAGAGTTATATACATTATCACAGAAGTTATTAGTAATTTACCCATTTCTTAAGGCTGTTTCTTCATTTGTTCAACAAGACTCAGAAGAGCCCCCCCCCCCCAATGATGTACTCAAACAAATTAACACGCTAATTTCCATTGATAATTCTATGACCCTTGCTTACCTTATAGGATTAAGATTTAAGCTCTTAGTCAAGTCAAGTCAACTTCCTATACACTTTGTTTTTTTTGAGAAGAATAATTATCTAATTTGATATTTCTCTGAGAAGAATAATTATCCTTTTTCTTTTTGGGTCCAAGAAGAAGGGTTTTGGTTAGAAGCTTTATCTTTTTATTTCATCTATCTTATTTTGTAATTCATTGGTAAAAGGAATAGACGAATGCATTCAATTAAAGAAAATGCAAGTCTGATCAAGGACCCGTTGATGTACTTAATCACCTTTCCTGTTTAATAATCAATAGCTACTTCAAAAAATTTTAAGACGTTAAGAAATATTTTTGTCCAAATTGATAAAAAATATTTTGCAAGTAGCAAAAGGAGAAACTATAACTAATAAAATGAGACGGAGAGAATATTAATTTTGCTAATTCAGATGGGACTTTCATAATGTTTCTAAATTTCTTTCTTTATAAATATATCACAAACTTTATAAATATATCCCTTTTGTATAGGTGGGAGATTTGAAACCCTCGCGTGCTCTTGAAGTCCAGGATTTCTAGGAAACTTCTTCTAACGGGTGCAATTGCACCCGTCTAGTTCGGACTTCAAAGGCGATAGTCTCCTCTGAATTTCCAATAACTCAAATGGTCCCATTGGACCCATACCCTTCCATATAATATTAGAGTAATTGTAGGATATTGCCGTTTGACATATAAAATAACAAGGAGAAAATCGTTTAAAATGTTTCTCACATCTCGTTAAATGAATTTTTTTATTTCTCACGTAACCTAGATATGGTTGGAGAGAGGGGGAGAAAGAAGGAAGAGGGATGGGTTGGGTGGTTTGAGAAGAGAGAATATAATTAAGAGATTTGGGTTCATTTATGGGCAAAAATGTTAAATCTCATTTATAGTTAAACAAATGACCAGATTGATATTCATGTTTTCTTTAAAAAGTAGGATTTGATCTAAAATGTATTCATTTTTTTCAAAAAAAAAGTGAGATTTGGCATAATATATATATTATCAATAAAAAGTGAAATCTAATTTTTTTTTCTTACATAAAAAATGATTGTATATGGATCAGATAGTGATTTCAGACTAAAAAGTAGTCAAAAACTTTGGTTGATACTACACTTTGCTAACTTAAATTTATGAGGTACATAAAGTTAATGTTTTGAAAGTGGATGACGAAAAAATGTATTTTACGAAATGTGAACGATATTTTAAACAATTTTTTAAAAAAAAATTAGAATTATGGAAACAACATATACCAACTACTTATGTGGTTTGATGTTATAGTTGTTTAATTGATTTTGTGTCACGAAATACAACCAAATGACACTAAGTAAAGTTAAACAACTAAGGAAAATGGTCAAAATTAGACCAGTAGTGTACAATTGAATTTTGTTGCAATTGTCTAGTTATTATACTTTTTACATAATATAGTGTACTCTTATACAATTTTGTGGTACTTAGAATTTTATTCGTCTTCATCAACTCATGCATAAATACATGAGCTGATGAGCATTTGTAAATGTACACTACGTTGTAAATGAAGTACAACAACTACCCTAAGAGCACCAATAAGCAACTTCTCTATGTGGGTTACTTTAATGATTGATGATACAAGTCCACTGGTACTACATAAGAAGTGAAGAAGCGTGCTTTGGAACTTTTTCTTGCCAGTTGAAATATTGTGGTGCTGATCACTTTTCCCGTGAAAGAATCTGATGGATCGTGTAATAGTAAGTGCAAGATTTTTTCACAAATTTACTTCCCTGGCAGAACAAATAACAAAACCCACGTATGAGATAATGCTATGTCAGCGAGAGGTTAGGGCTGATGAAGAGTAAAGAAGAAGACAGAGAAAGACTAGGCACACCTATCTGTCGGTTTGTTTTGATACAGTACAACGGTCTGAAAAATGTATCGGCATTTTACCGTTTTGGGATTGAAAAGTTCGGATGAATTACTAGGTCAAGAAAAGTCAATGACCATTTTGATTTTACTGTTCTGCAATTAAAAAAACGAAATATTATTAGTCCAAGCCCAAACACAGCCACAAGTTTCCCATCTTTCAGTCTTATCTCCCCTTTCAAGTTTTCAGACTTTTTGCTCGTTGCTTACCTACACAATATAATCCGGAGAAAAAAAAAAGAAGACGAGTGAAAAATGGCACTGATAGAAGTCTTTCTTGGTGCAATCATCAAGGTGGTATTTGACAAGCTTGCTTCTGTCGATTTGAAGAAATTTGCACGCTCAGAAGGCTTAGATACTCAGCTGAAACGATGGATCCAAGCGCTATCCCTGATTCAGGCAGTGCTTGATGATGCAGAGGACAAGCAGAATATGAGGATTGCTGTGAAGCACTGGCTAGATGATCTTCAGGATTTGGCATATGATATGGATGATGTGATCGACGAATTCTCCACAGAAGCTTGTCGAAGAAAGTTGATGGAAGCTCAAGGCTCAACTAGCAAGGTAAGAAAGGTTAAAATCCCTTCCTGTTGTACAACTTTTTCTGTTAAAGATTATAAGTTCAACAGAAAAATGGCTCCCAAGGTGGATGAAATAACTAGAAGATTGGAGAGCATGAAAGAACAAATCAAAATCCTCCATTTGGTAGAGACTGTAGCAAAGAGGCCGAACAAAACTAGGGATAGATTGCCATCAACTTCCTTGGTGGAGTCTTATGTTTTTGGTCGAGAGAATGACAAAGAAGAGCTGCTGAAATTGCTCCTTTCAAATGAATCGAAAGATGATCGAGTGGTTTTGATACCAATTGTTGGCATGGGAGGGGTTGGTAAAACAACTCTTGCTCAAATGGTGTACAATGATGACAGAGTCAACGAATTTTTCGATTCCAAGGCTTGGGCTTGTGTTTCAGATGATTTTGACATTTTTGGGGTAACAAAGACGATCCTCAGAGCAATCACAGCAGGTGGCTGTGATTATGAGGATCTGAATATGGTTCAAGTGAAACTGAGTGAGGCCTTGACCAGGAAGAGGTTTCTAATTGTTTTAGATGATGTTTGGAATGAAAAATACGAGGACTGGGACATCCTGCGCCGCCCATTTCTAGTTGGTTCATCTGGGAGCAAGATAATTGTCACCACTCGGAATCAAAGGGTGGCATCAGTAGTGTCTTCCACTTCTGGATATAGTCTGGAGGTGTTGACAGATGATGAAAGCTTATGGTTACTGGCAAGACATGCACTAGGAAGGACAAATTTTGACAGGTACCCCAATCTAGAAGGCATTGGTAGGAGTATTGTAAGGAAATGTAAGAACTTGCCCTTGGCCGTGAAGACTCTTGGAGGGCTGTTGCGTGATAGATCGACCCCAGATGAATGGACGGATATACTGAACAGTGAGATATGGGAAATAAAAGAGGATCAAAGTGATATTCTTCCAGCACTGAGATTAAGCTATTATCATCTTCCTGCCCATCTAAAGCCGTGCTTTGCTTATTGCTCCATATTTCCCAAGGACTATGAGTTTGACAAATATGAGCTTGTATTGCTCTGGATGGCAGAGGGTTTTCTCGAGGAATCAAAAGCAAGTGATCTTATGGAGGACATAGGGGACAATTATTTTAAGGAGCTACTAATGAGGTCCTTCTTCCAGCAGTCAAGTTCCACTTCCACTAGTTCACGTTTTGTGATGCATGACCTTATTAACGATCTAGCTAGATATGTTGCGGGAGATTTTTGTTCCAGACTGACAGACGGCTTGGAAGAGAACATCAAATGCACGATTCTTGACAAGGTTAGGTATGCATCATTCACATGTTCATGGTATGAAGCTACACAAAAGTTTAAAACTCTTCAGAAGGCAAAACATTTGCGGAGTTTCCTACCATTGCCCATGTATGAAAGCACGACGTCTTACGTCGCTGAAAAGGTCGTAGCAGAACTTTTGCTGGAATTGCGATACTCAAGGGTGCTATCATTCAGTGGCTATGCTATCTCTGATCTACCAAATTCCATAGGTGAATTAATACATCTAAGGTACCTGAATTTGTCTGCTACTCGGTTGAAATTGTTGCCTGAATCATTGAGTAATCTTTGCAATTTACAAACACTACGTTTGCGCAACTGCATCGAGCTGATTAACCTACCGGTAGGTATAAGAAAATTAATTAACCTGCGCCATCTGGAAAATTCCAATACTAGTCAATTGCATGAGATGCCTTCAGGGATTGATCAGTTGACGAGCTTGCAGACACTATCCAAAGTGGTTGTGAGCAAACATGGTGGGTTCAGGCTGAAAGACTTGGGGAACTTGTCCTTACTGTCAGGGTCACTCGCCATTTTGGAGTTGCAAAATGTTACGAATGTTCAAGAAGCACGGGATGCCAATTTGAAGAACAAGAGGGACCTTGATAAAATAGTATTGGCATGGAATAGTGAGTATGATGATTCTCTGAGTAAAGTTCTTCAACAAGATTTGCTTGAGGCGCTACGACCACACACAAACCTAACGAGTCTTGAAATTGAGTTCTATAAGGGAGACAAATTCTCTTCCTGGGTGGAGGATTCTTCATTTACTAAATTAGTAAAAGTAAGCCTTAGAGGTTGTACACACTGCAAGTGTTTGCCATCACTCGGGCAATTGCCTGCGCTCAAGGATTTGAGCATTCAAAGCATGCTTGAGGTGAAGGCAATAGGTACCGAGTTATGTGGCAAAGATTGCTCTTGGGAATTTTCCTTTCCATTGCTTGAAAGTCTAACATTTGATGACATGCCAGAATGGGAGGAATGGACTTGCCACTTTAGTTCAGCAGGAGAGAACGAATGCCACTTCCCTTTGCTCCGAAAGCTCTGTATAAGTGGCTGCCCAAAGTTGAAAAGCATTCCTGTTTTGCAGCTTCCTTCACTCTCTGAACTAAACTTAAAAAAGTGCTCGGTGGGAATTGCAAAATGTTTTCACAATTTGACCTCATTAAACCAATTGCAGTTTGGGCAGATTATAGGGCTTGCATCCCTCGAGGATGCGTTCATGCAGTTCCCATCAGGCCTTGAACGTATCACATTACGTGAGTGCCACCAACTGAAGAATCTGTGGGGGTCAAGTAATACTGTAAACCTTGTGCAGCTAAAATCTTTAGGTGTTTCAGAATGTTCACAGCTTTCATCCTTGGAGGAGCTTGCTGTGTTACCCATGCTTAAATATCTTAACATAGAAAGTTGCAGTGCTCTCCAGTCTTTGCCTACATTATCTGGTCTTAACATATTGCGAATAAGCAGTTGCTCAGCCCTCAGTTGCTTGCCAATGGACAAGTTGCTCCTCCCTCAGCTTAGGAATCTTGGGATCAGACATTGCCAGAAACTGAACCTTACTCCGGAGATTGTCATAGAGGACACTAGCACATTGATTGAGAGTCTGGAAATCGTTGGCTGCCCATGTCTGAATTTGAGAACAATGCTTGGTTCAGTCTACAGTTTTGCAAGTCTCCAGTCTTTGGATATTAGGGATTGTGATTATGATCTGGATCAATTGCCCACTCCCAGTTTGGAATATCTTTACTTGCACAGATGCAAAAATATTAGTTACTTGCCCAGTGGGTTGGGACGACTAAGATCTCTGGTGTTGTCTTCTTGTTCAAGTCCTTTGTTATTTCCACAAGGAGATTTTCCTCCCACTCTGAAGTTTCTTGACGTGGAGGCAGGAGAAAACTTACAGCTGAAGCCCCTGTCAGAATGGGGACTCAACAGACTGACGTTTCTTGAAAGGTTCTACATCCGTGGTGGATATCCAGAGCTGGAATCATTTTCTGGTAGTGGTGATGATGGATTGGCTTTGCTTCCTCCAACTCTTAGGTACGTGTCGATTGGTGACTTGCCAAATCTGAAATCGCTCTCCGCGTTCTTGCGAGGTGTTACAGCTCTTCGATATCTGCGCATCTTTGAGTGCCCCAAGCTTGGATCCCTACCAAAGGAATCGCTGCGTAATCCGCTTCAAACTCTCCAAATTGATAAATGCCCACTTCTTGAGAAAAGGTGTCTGATGGATAGAGGAGACTACTGGCCCATGATTGAAGACATTCCCTGTGTGGAAATACGCAGTGATGGCATCATGTATTAGAGTTCCTGATTTTCACTCTAATTTATTGTTCGATTTTCTTACTGATTTTCACTTAAAATTAATTATTGGTCAATTTTTTTTCTTGACTCTAACAAATGAAGTCATTAAAATTATTTTAATTGTTCAATTTATAGCAAAGATCATTAAAATCATGTATATCCAATTTGTTGGTTCAATTTTCTTACTGATGTATATCCAATTTGTTGATATACACTAATTAACTCATTATTCACATACATTGATTCATGCACATATAACGCCAAATTTATGTACAACAAAAAAAAAAACACACACACACACACACACTCCAATTAAACGCAGTCACACAAAGTCCAACTGGGCTTACCCAGTTTCGGATTTTTTAAGTTCAAAATCTTACTCTGTCTCCTTATTTTGTTTTTCTTTTTCAGGCAAAATATTTGTTGGCACGTAGGCTCAACTCGCTTGGCAAGCCTATGCACCTAGACTGCAGATTGTAGAGGAAACTAATCATGGGATCTCATTCTGCCCATCTTTTTTTTTTTTTTTTTGATAAGCTCATTCTGCCCATCTTGTTCTTGTGTTTTACTAAGTTCCTACAGTTCCTGCCTTGATGATAGTGTAAGTCCCTTTGTTGGGTCTTATTCAGAATTGTAGAGATTGTAGAATATAATATGTAGATAACTACTTGTTCAATTTCAAAGTTCCCGCAGCCTTTGCGGTCACAATACTAATTTTCTAAAAACTCTATTAACTTGGGTAAATCTTTTATGCAATGACAATGTACACACTAGCGGATCTAGATGCATGTAATATATACAAAATTTAGTGTTCAAATTCAAATTCAGATAATGTGACATTTATCCAACTCCGTTAATGTATATACTGATAGTGTAGAAAAGATCAATCATATTAACTTTCTCACTTTACTTGATCAAAATTTTGTACTTCTAAAAGCCATAAAACGCCAATCAATGATATGCGTCTTGGATGTTTCGCCAAAGAATCAATTCTTTATAAAATCAATTCTTGAGAACACAATTGCCCTAAACTCCACAAGAATTATAAATTGAAACACCTTGACATTAACAATAATACATAAGTAAACTCATTATACAAGTCCTGTTGAAATGTTGGCTTTTTATAGTAATGTATAATGATTTGAGAAAATGCTAATGAACAATACATGATAATACAATATAGCTAACAGGAATAGTAAGTTATTAACAATACCAGTAATCTATAAATAGACACATACAGCAGGTTTATACATGTTATATACTATCACATGTTTCTCTTTTTAGTTTTTACAATAGGTTTACATATATGTGTATATATACATACATACATATATATAGATGTATGTATGTATATATGTATGTATATATGTATATGTGTATGTGTGTAAATATATATAATCACATGTTTCTTTCTTTCTTTTCCTTTTTTTTTATTTTTTCCTTTTCTGAAGTCAATCGGAATGTTTGTGGAGAAACCAATGCTCACTTACTAGTCTGTGAAGATGCTTCACTCCAAATTTGGGTCCACCGACTAAATTTGCAACATCTATTATCGTTTGTTGAAAAAAAAAAAAAAGGACTAAATTTGCAACATCACATGGCGTGCCCGCGAGTCTGTATTCTCACGAAAACTAGACATCTTGATTATAACTTACAAAAATTTACTAAAATTTACAACTTACAATTACTCTAAAATGATAATGTCATTAAAATTAAAATCTACAAATATTTCAAATTGTCATTACTAATTTATACAACCCTAACTTACGAGTTTCAAACTCTTCATTTAATACACCTATTAAACACCTTACTCTATAATTTCTAGAATATGATCGCTAGTTTATTTACCTCTTCATTGATCTTCTAAAGATATGCAATCTTGCTTCCAACTTATAGCCAATAATATATATATGACTTAATTAGTTCACATATGCTATTTCATTCACTTATTTTTATCTTAAATAATCCTATAAAACATATCAACCTTTTATAACAAGTAACTGAAAAGGTTTCTAAAAAAAAAAAAAGAAAAGAAGATTTCCCTATTCCAAAATTTTTCCATTTTGAAAAGTTTGCCCTTTTGAAAAGACCTCTCTTTTAGAAAGTATTTTAGTTCAATTATCTATAAGAAAAAAGTTTCTATTTTGATATAAATAGGAACATGTTGGTTCGAGTTGGATTTGAATTTGGGTTAACCTTTGAGTTAAGCCTACTCTTGAAAAAAAGGCTTCTTTTTATTTAATTTGGATTTATAAGCAAACTTGGACTTTTAATAGTGTTGTTGAGTTCATTTGTTAAAATTGGGTTGTTATAATAAAATCAAGCCTTTAAATAAGTTCTTGGATGTACACAGCTCTAAATTGGGTATTGTATTTCGGTTTCTAAACTTATTTGATGAGTTCGGAATTTTTAAATTGAGCTTTATGATCCATAAGTTCAATTATAGAACAACAAAATGTCCACTATAAGAACATAAGCCCTACATACATGGGCCCAGAAAGTCAGTTTCCTCTTCTTTTTTTGTTAACGGTTACCTACACCATTCGGCCCACGAACAATATTAGGCCGAAAATAATACTCCCAACACAATTTCAGATGGCCCTTTTCAATTTTGCCATACATGAAATTGGATCCCAAAAACAGAAAACAATTGGAAAAGGTGATTAGAGCTTGGACTACTCCAACAAAAATAACCCAAGAGTTTGTTATAATACCTCAGCCCAATTAACTAAGTAAATGATCCAATTAAGTGAAATCCACAAGGGCCACAACAACATCAACAACTGAATTTGATCTTCATCAGGTCATTATCATCATCACTTCGACTGGTTTTTAAAAATTCAATGATTAAAAGTGTGTTAAATCATCTCATTTTAAATTTTTTAAAATCAAATCTACCCAAATTTTGATTCACTCGAAAATGGCAACAGTAGTGGTACGGCTTCAACTTGTTTCCCAACTCATAAGTTGGATGACTAAACACAACCATTAATTATTTGTTTTTTAATTTTGTACACCAGTCTGTCTTTAAGTGAAATTGTGTGCCATGAAATTCCATTTCTCCAGACAAATAATTATAGAAATTATAAAGTCCTAAAGGATATTATCAATAAAGTGGAAACCAATATTTAGAGATACAAAGTCTACACCCATCCCATGTCTAGACATAGGGCTTCTAAGGAAAAATTTAGACCTTGAAAAGCTAATATCGTAGAAATATTCTTAACAAAAGTTCACTCGGTTATAGCCGAAAAGATATTGAATTTTTGTCCCCTTTTATGCCTCCTGTTGATCTCTTCTCCGTACAAACTCTCTATATTTGGTTTTGGTGTTTTGTAGAAAGAAATAACAATCGGAGCAGACAACAAATTGAATGAGCTATAGCCAATCAAAAGTTTTATTTTGAATATTCACATATTAAGAGAAATAAAAAGCATTGCGACATTAAAGGATGAAGAAGAAAGGGGTCAAAACAGAAAGAAAGAAGAAAAAAAAGAAAAATGGGAAAGAATCTTAAAAGATAAAACTTATATGATTGCAGGGGCATATTTGTGACCATCGCCCAATCTCTCTCTCTCTCTCTCTATTTATATATATATATATATATATATATATATATATATATATATATACTCTATAAAAGTCTCTTGGATGATTTATCTTCTAGTCCCTACTCATTACTCAATATATCTATATATACCAAAGTTTAAATATATTATATTCAATAAACATGGGCGAAATAAAGGACTCCTACAATTTTACTCCCCGTCTCCTATCAAACCGAAAATTCTTAATTATAAATGTTAATGTATCAAATAGTGGCCGAATTTTTCTACTCACTAATTGCATCATGATAAGAAGTTGAACTAAATTTGGACTCTATTAAGGCCCCGTTTGGGATTGCGATACTTTTGGTAAAAAAGTACTTTTAGGTGTTAAAAGTATTTTAAAAGTGTTTGGTGAATATCATCCCGTAAATTTATGAGTAAAGATTTTGGTGTTAAAAACACTTTTAGCAAAAACTCAAATTTGATACTTTTAGAGTAGCTTTTGTGATTTAAAAAATAAAATATCAAATTTAATCATCTTATTCTATATTATGAACCAAATAAAGAGATAAACACTTTTAAAAATTTTCAAATTACATATTATCCAATACAATAAGTACTTGTTGAACTATATCTCCAAACAATATATTTAAAATCATTTAAACAATTGATAAGTACTTTTATTAAAAGATCTACTAGGAAAATACTTTTCAATAAATTACTGCAATTCTAAACGAGCCCTAAATCGGAGACAAGCTATTGTTTTATAACAAGATGATTGAAACTAGAAGTCAAATTACATAGGTAGTTTGGAGTCCATTAAGATCACAGTAAAAGTCATTGAAAAGAGAACTTTAAAAATGTCAATGTATCAAATAGTGAACTAAACTTGGACTGTATTAAATCAGACAAGTTTATAGCTTAAATGATTTAAACTACAAGTCAAATTACACAGAGAGTTTGGAGTTTATTAAGATCCGAGCAAAGGTCATTGAAAAAGAGAACTTAGGAAAAAAAAAATTCTGGCTGCAATGCTGGATGAAGACTCATCACTAACTGATTGGTCAGAATACCACAATTATATCTAAAGTGAAAACTTGCATGACTCAAAACCTCTCTAATGTTGTTCCTTGAATACTTTAATGTTGTATTTTAATCAATTAATTATATTCATGACTGAATAGTTTGATTGGCACCTTGGTTACATACGTATTACTTGACTATGAATTTTGAACTTTTTGATTTGAGAATTGGACTCTGTTTTTCTTCCTCCTTCATATGCTTGCTTTGACATAATAATGAGATTATACAAAGCTTGACACTTAAAAGTTATACCGTGGAAAAGAATTTATTTTGATTTCGAAAATTTATGATTTTTAAGGTGATTGTTCAAGGTAGATGATTTTTATCTCCACAATGCTAAGTTAACGATATGATAATCATAAACCGGCCCATATTAGAATTAGTTCAATCTAGAGAATTTTCAGCTGAAAATCTATATCTATATATATATATATATATTAGAGGGCAGGATTTTATGAGGACCCTCCACAATTTTAGATTCATTTTAATTCAGTAATTCTTATCCCTTCTTTGTATCCCCTTTCATTTTTTCAATTTACGTGACTCACTCTTACAAAATCATCACTTCATAATTTTAACTAACACAAAACATAACTCCATAATTTTAACTAATAGTTATTAACCACTCCAACAAAATCACATCTGCAAATTGTAAATCACGTCTGACACTTACCACACGACTCATAGTAATAACTAACTCATAATTTAAGAAACTCATTGCTATGAAAATTACATATCCAAAATTTAGGAGTCCGTTTGCATTATAATTTCCACAATTCCCACAATTCTACGTATCTTACTCTCATAATCATTCACAAAAATTGACGATCTTGATTACATTCATTTCTATCCATCTATCATTTATTTTCTAATATAAATTTCTATTATTATTTCAGGATCCATCTTCCACAAAAAAAGTAGTTCTTGAATGATAAATACATTTTATCACATTTTGAGCTATTGCTCGAAAATCTTAGATTTTAATTGTAATGGTACAATTTTTTTACTTTTTTCTGATTCACACTCTCTTTTAATTTCTTTTAATAATGTCAACGCAGTGCTTAGAGAATAAAAAAAAATTTGAAGAATTGTAATTGTTTTACAATTTAGTCTTAACCCTATATCTGAGCAAGTTTACTTAACCTATCCAAACCATAACCAATCAATTGAAGGTCATTTTATAAATACCATTAGAGGCTTGGTCCAAATTGTACTAGTTTTTGTAAGGAATTTAATATTGGCATTTAAAATTTGAGGATGTAAAATTTTTTTGGCGAAATGTATAGAATGTTTTGTGCTATTTTATCTAAAAGAAAAGGAATAGAAGACATATCAAAAGCTACCCAATTCAAATGACATCTGTCCTATATCATTTTCTTTTCCCTACAAGAACACTTCTTTAATTACTACAAAAATTGTTGACCAGCACAGGGTATACATATAATAAATAGTTCATCCATAATCAAGTTTTACATTTATAATATCCTAAATACCCTACACGCGATTTTTTGCAAGTATACAGGTCGTGAGCAAGTATAGGGTATTGAGGGTCGATCCCACAGAGAAGATTTTCAATTACTGGTGATTTTCGAACTTCTTTATTATCTAGACCACCATAAATATAAAAGTAATAAAAATAACACCAAAACGCTCTTAGAGGTATGGAATTCCTTACTACTCCTGCAAATGAGATTACCGACTAAGTGAATGCTATTATCTTGGCTAGTTATGACGTAATTTTCTAATATATGTGTACTTTGGTAGTGAATCAACTATACTTGTAATTAAGCCATACCTACTCTCGTGGTTATGAATTAACTAAAAGTTCATTTTTTCTATGAAATTACATGAAACAAGTCACTAAATCCACAAATGTGCTCTCTACTCTCGTGAGTAAACTCCTTAGATTTATCACTACGTTGAACTAGTGTTAAATTCCAATTCTTATTGCAAACTTAACACCTTTAGATAATCATAATTAATGGCCGGTTAATCATGATTAGATAAGCAAAAGTGATAAATAACTTGTTCAAAATAACATAATCAAATAACCAAGTAAACATCACTAATAAGATATAGAAAGTTCCCATACTCTAGGCATAAACTTTAACTAAACATGAAAACGAAATCCAAAACTTGCATATTAACCATATTTAAGAATCCAATACAAAAGATAAAGAGTTGGAGAAGAGATAACCCTTGTCACATGAGCTTTAACCTCTCCTTTTTCATCTCCATCTTCACCCTAATCTAGCCAATATGCAAGAATAGATACACTAGCCTAACTATACTATACTTCCCTAAATAATGAACTAAGGAAACTCTAGTGAAACCTACATTTTTAGTGAGTTTATCTAGCTTTCGTAAGTTGTGAAAATGGTTTTCAAAGGCTGTTATTTATAGAGAATTCAAGAGCCAAATGAGTTGTTTCTAGTTGTCATTTTTCACTCTTGAAACTCCCATGAGTTGTTTCTCCAAATTTCCACCTTTTTCTTAATCAGATACAGCAAAAATTGCTATCTAGAATTGAGTTAGAAAAATTGTGTGAAAGTAGAGCAAGTTACAGAAAACAGAAGAGAATACGTGTGAGGACTCGCAAATTTCTTATATTTTTCTCAAAAATGCCTTTTTTATTTAGAAATTATTATTTGTTAAAGCCCTATCACCCAATCACACCACAATAAGTTCAAATGAACCTAGAAAGTAGGGTTTTACTCTTTGTTTTCAAGATTGGAGCATATTAGGGTTATTGCGATTTTTCGCCGGATGAATTTTCGGTACGGAGCAAGGATCAAATTTGGTGGTTAAGAATGACTTTTAAGTGAGAAATAATATGTGATTGGATGCAATAATATAAAGTTAGTAAATAGGAAATAAAAATCCTAGTACGGGTGATTTAAGGAAAAACGGCGCGATCCGACGTGTACCGTGTACTACCGATTGAACCACCACTTGACCACCACTTTCTTGCCATACAAGTTTATTACTAATGGAGCAAAATATCTCCTCTCTCATGATGACCTCTTGACCGAAATTTGTGGCTAAAATATAAGGAAAGAAAGAGAAAAATTTTGTGGTGAGAATTGAGCCAAGTGTTGGCTAAACTTGTGGACACCATTAGTCCTAATCCTCTTGTCTTATTAACACCATATTAGCAGCCTTTCTTCCTCATTTCTGCATCTTCACAGCTGAGCAAGAGAGAGAGAAAAGGGAGAGCAAGAAACAACCATTTTCTTCTTGATTTACACCATCCAAGTGAGAAACAAAAATTCTAAACCGATTAAAGTGAGGGTTGTGAGTTGGGAAGCTTGAGGAACTAAGAAATTTCAAAGGGGGTGAAGTATATCTCTTCCAAGCCTTGTCTTTGAGGTAAAAATCTGATCATGACCCTTGTTCCTTTAAATTTTGGGTTTAAGATGTTATTTAGATCATGTTGTAGCTTGATTACAAGATAAGCAAGATGTTGTGATGATTCTTGGAGGTTTTCCCCTTTTTATATTATGAACTAGGGCTTGAGGACTTGCTGCTAACTTGATGTATGATGCATATATGTTGTATATAAGAGTAGATAAGGGGCTTTAGTGGAGTTGGAAACAAGAAAATGGAAGGATTGACTTGAGATTTCAAAAATTCCAGATTTCTGGAATTTTCCTTACCCTTTCTGTCCGGTTTTGTAGCACTATGTTAGAGGCCGAATTGGCCTTAGCACAAAACATGAAAGTTGTAGAGAATGGTATTTTATAGGTGCCTATAAAATTTCAGCTCAATCGGAGCAACGTAACTTGTGAAAAGACGAAAATACCCTTGCTGGTCTAGGTTACTTTCCAGAGTTCCGCGTGGACAGTTTAGTCTCTTTGGTTGTGTTTGTTCACTATAATCCGTTCAGTTTTAGCCAATTGTCAAAACATAAAAGTTTTAGTGCCCTGTCTTAGCTTTCCAACGCCAACAAGAACGTCTTAACCGGACCTCGGTAGACTGAGATATGGTCATTTGAATGCAGTATGGTTGATTAGCCGAATAGTTGGAACCAGGTTATATGAATTGGGGAATTTGATTAGGTTACACTGAAAATTTGATTAAGTGCTCTTCATGAAAATTGTAGGCCTTTGTTTTAGCTTCGAATTGGTATAAGTTGTACCTCAATCCGATAAGTGTAGCCTCGGATGTGTTCTTTCCACAACCACACGTCAAATCTGTCTTTTGTAACTTCATTTCCGCACTTGATATTAGCTTAATTCTTGTTCTTGTATTATTTTGAGCCTATGGAATGGCTATTGAACTGAAATTGTGTTATGGATAACTTTGGGTTGGATTGAGTAAAAGAATGAAGCCATAATGGCTGGAAATTAGGTAAATACAAAGGGCATGCTGCCCAAATTTACGCTCGAGGACTAGAAGATTATACTTATACTTTGTACTAGTAGTTATTCGGATTTTCTTTAGTTTACTTAAACTTTTGAGGGGTTTAACTGTAATATTTTCTCTTGGCTATTATTAGGGTTTCTTGGCGATTGAGAGTGTTATCCGAAAGGATACTTTGGACATTATTTTGCTTAAATAGGTGAGTGTTCCTTGTTTGTTATATTCCTTGACTTATTGGCTGGTTATTATTGATTGATAATGTGTTAAGTGCTTTCAATGATTTTCAATATGAGTTTTCTAGGCGAGTGTGTACTTTATCGCACTCGACCTAAATAAATGTGAAATTTTCAATGATTAAATGATTAAATGCTAGTTGCGCATGAATGTAAGCCGTTTGGCTGAATTGGGCCCTGCCCTTCGTTACCGATCGACTCGAGCCAGAAGCGGACTCGGTCGAGCGATATGGTGACCCTGGGTGAACGTTTGGTATACTCGAGTATTACCTTGTAGGTTGGAGGAGGTTGGTGGAGATTGAATGAAATGAACGAACGAACGAACGAGGGTTTTATTGATAAATGAAAAGAATGCATTTTCAAACGAATGAAGGAATAAGGGGAATGACAGGAGAACGAACGAATGAACGAACGAATGAACGAACGAACATATGGCTCCCTGTGAGCCCGTATCCTTTTCATGAATGTGTTTATCGCTTTATTTGTACTTGTATCTCGAATTATTGGTTATATGCATTGAATGCATTAATTTTCTTGTTGCCTATGTGTTCGGAACCTCACTGAGCTTTTAGCTCACCCCTTTAGTTTTGTTTTCCTTAACAGGGGAAGGCGAGCAAGGACGAGAGCCGTATAGACTAGCTGGGCCTAGCTCTTGTTTTTTTTTTTCTTTTGTAATGGTTCTCGCCCTAATGCTTGGCACGGGCTGGTTGTATGAGGAATGAGAACCCATGTATATTCGATGTTTGTACTTGAATGGTAAAAACTTTGAAGACTTTCGGTGTGTAGAAGTTTCTTATCTTTTACTTGAGCATCTATTGTCTATGGATATTTATAAATGATAAGAGTGAGTGAGTCCTGGCGAGAGCTGGGCAGGCGACCCACCGAACCCTCTGGTTCGCCTAAGGGGGATGTGGGGTCGTGACAAGTGGTATCAGAGCTTAGGCTTCAGATTCAAGTAGTGTATCCTAAGCTTGAAGTTTAGGATGCCGGACTGTGGGATTTGATTTGATTCGATTTGACTTGAAAGTTAAGAGATTGAGGGATAAAACCTATAGCTGCTTCGCGTGGTCTCCGCGAATAAGTGATGAATAAGTATAAGGGACTAAGTGAAGCTATGAATTGCGAATGTTATAGGCCTTAAATCTTTCTCATGGTATCTGAGGATTATAGATAAGTATGTCAGGTAGGAATTCCGATTGTAGATAGTTTACTCTTGGGACTGCAGCTCGAGATGTGAATTATCTTATTTCGGATTCTTGTGCCTGAGTACTCCAGAGTTATGGTACTGCTAAGTACTTGAGACTTGCATTTTGAGAATATGAACAGGTTTTGTCTGACTAGAATGAGCACAAGAGGTCAGGGACATCTAGTTTGGATAGTAAGTGACGTGGGAGACCAGACGGGCTGATACTGGGACGACTTCACCTTTTCCTTTTGATTTACCTGTATATTGTTACTACATGACGTTAGTATACCTGTGTGTACATGGTTATCTGTCCAACTTGATATGTATTGGTGTATTTACTTATCCGTCTCCTTGATATGGCATGTTACGTGCGTATATGTTTAATTGGTGTATTTGGAATGTTAGAATTTGTTACTGTGGTCCAATTACTGTGGTTATTTATTAAATTACCTTTTGGGAAAAAGAAAAGAAAAGAGAGAGGGAAAACCTATATGGACGGGAGACGTAGTCGTGGACGTGGAGCTAGTCGTGGCCGTGGAGCTAGGCAAGCTCAAGAACCGAGAGAAGAAAGAGAAACAATGGCTGAGCAAGAACAGGTACCGAGGGTTGAGGCTGGAGATCAAATGGCAACGGCAGTGCAACAAATGACAAATATTCTGGCACGACTGGTAGATCAACAAGGTCAAATGCTTGTAAATCAACCTCCGAACCCTGAAATAGGAGAAGATCGGGCTCTTGAGAGGTTTCAAAAGTTTGCTCCTCCCAAATTCCTTGGAGGGTCTGATCCGGATATAGCCGAACAGTGGCTGGAGGCCATGATCAATATCTTTGCAGTTTTGAACTATACCGAACAAAGGCAAGTGAACTTTGCGGTATTTCAATTTGAAGGACCGGCCCGAGCATGGTGGAACGTGATTAAGGCAAAGTGGGAAAGGGAACAAACCGTATGGACATGGGTTAACTTCCTAAGGGAATTTAATGAAAAGTATCTCCCACCTTTAGTTCAAGAAAGGAGGGAGGATGAGTTTATTAGACTATGCCAGGGAACCTTAAGTGTGGCCGAATATGAAACGAAATTCACCAAACTATCCAAGTTTGCTTCTGAATTAGTGGCCACGGAACCGAGAAGGATAAGACGATTTATACAGGGATTGAATCTGGAAATTCAAGAAGCACTAGCGGCGGTTCAAGTGAATACATTTACGGAGGCCCTTGAGAAAGCCCAACGAATCGAGAATGCGAAAGCACAGATAAAAGCCTCCCAAAATCGAAAAAGAGGTATACCTGGTAGTGTGCTTGAGGAACCAAGTGAATCAATAGTTCCTTCCAAAGTGCAGAAAGTGAACTTTTTGTCCTATCCACCATGGACAACAGGGGCGTTAGATGAACGATCTACAAAAAGAAGTCAAGTAGGCCATGGGGAGATTTCTCAAAAAAGCCAACAAGTAGCTTCTTCCTTGACTTGTGGATACTGTGGAAAGGCAAATCACACTGAGAATGATTGCTGGCGGAAAGGGGGAAAATGTTTGATTTGTGGGAGTAGCAACCATCAACTTAGCAATTGCCCGAAGAAACAGCCACGAGAGGGTAATACTCAACAAGTGGAAGGAACCAAACCGAAACAAACTCATGAAAGAGGAAACCGAACAAAAGTATCAACACAAGTTTATGCCGTAGATCAGCAACAAGTTCTGGGGTCCTCCGAGGCGACGGAAGGTATGAATTTCGAGGTCGAAATTCTTTTAAGGGGGAGAGAGTGTGAGGACTCGCAAATTTCTTATATTTTTCTCAAAAATGCCTTTTTTATTTAGAAATTATTATTTGTTAAAGCCCTATCACCCAATCACACCACAATAAGTTCAAATGAACCTAGAAAGTAGGGTTTTACTCTTTGTTTTCAAGATTGGAGCATATTAGGGTTATTGCGATTTTTCGCCGGATGAATTTTCGGTACGGAGCAAGGATCAAATTTGGTGGTTAAGAGTGACTTTTAAGTGAGAAATAATATGTGATTGGATGCAATAATATAAAGTTAGTAAATAGGAAATAAAAATCCTAGTACGGGTGATTTAAGGAAAAACGGCGCGATCCGACGTGTACCGTGTACTACCGATTGAACCACCACTTGACCACCACTTTCTTGCCATACAAGTTTATTACTAATGGAGCAAAATATCTCCTCTCTCATGATGACCTCTTGACCGAAATTTGTGGCTAAAATATAAGGAAAGAAAGAGAAAAATTTTGTGGTGAGAATTGAGCCAAGTGTTGGCTAAACTTGTGGACACCATTAGTCCTAATCCTCTTGTCTTATTAACACCATATTAGCAGCCTTTCTTCCTCATTTCTGCATCTTCACAGCTGAGCAAGAGAGAGAGAAAAGGGAGAGCAAGAAACAACCATTTTCTTCTTGATTTACACCATCCAAGTGAGAAACAAAAATTCTAAACCGATTAAAGTGAGGGTTGTGAGTTGGGAAGCTTGAGGAACTAAGAAATTTCAAAGGGGGTGAAGTATATCTCTTCCAAGCCTTGTTTTTGAGGTAAAAATCTGATCATGACCCTTGTTCCTTTAAATTTTGGGTTTAAGATGTTATTTAGATCATGTTGTAGCTTGATTACAAGATAAGCAAGATGTTGTGATGATTCTTGGAGGTTTTCCCCTTTTTATATTATGAACTAGGGTTTGAGGACTTGCTGCTAACTTGATGTATGATGCATATATGTTGTATATAAGAGTAGATAAGGGGCTTTAGTGGAGTTGGAAACAAGAAAATGGAAGGATTGACTTGAGATTTCAAAAATTCCAGATTTCTGGAATTTTCCTTACCCTTTCTGTCCGGTTTTGTAGCACTATGTTAGAGGCCGAATTGGCCTTAGCACAAAACATGAAAGTTGTAGAGAATGGTATTTTATAGGTGCCTATAAAATTTCAGCTCAATCGGAGCAACGTAACTTGTGAAAAGATGAAAATACCCTTGCTGGTCTAGGTTACTTTCCAGAGTTCCGCGTGGACAGTTTAGTCTCTTTGGTTGTGTTTGTTCACTATAATCCGTTCAGTTTTAGCCAATTGTCAAAACATAAAAGTTTTAGTGCCCTGTCTTAGCTTTCCAACGCCAACAAGAACGTCTTAACCGGACCTCGGTAGACTGAGATATGGTCATTTGAATGCAGTATGGTTGATTAGCCGAATAGTTGGAACCAGGTTATATGAATTGGGGAATTTGATTAGGTTACACTGAAAATTTGATTAAGTGCTCTTCATGAAAATTGTAGGCCTTTGTTTTAGCTTCGAATTGGTATAAGTTGTACCTCAATCCGATAAGTGTAGCCTCGGATGTGTTCTTTCCACAACCACACGTCAAATCTGTCTTTTGTAACTTCATTTCCGCACTTGATATTAGCTTAATTCTTGTTCTTGTATTATTTTGAGCCTATGGAATGGCTATTGAACTGAAATTGTGTTATGGATAACTTTGGGTTGGATTGAGTAAAAGAATGAAGCCATAATGGCTGGAAATTAGGTAAATACAAAGGGCATGCTGCCCAAATTTACGCTCGAGGACTAGAAGATTATACTTATACTTTGTACTAGTAGTTATTCGGATTTTCTTTAGTTTACTTAAACTTTTGAGGGGTTTAACTGTAATATTTTCTCTTGGCTATTATTAGGGTTTCTTGGCGATTGAGAGTGTTATCCGAAAGGATACTTTGGACATTATTTTGCTTAAATAGGTGAGTGTTCCTTGTTTGTTATATTCCTTGACTTATTGGCTGGTTATTATTGATTGATAATGTGTTAAGTGCTTTCAATGATTTTCAATATGAGTTTTCTAGGCGAGTGTGTACTTTATCGCACTCGACCTAAATAAATGTGAAATTTTCAATGATTAAATGATTAAATGCTAGTTGCGCATGAATGTAAGCCGTTTGGCTGAATTGGGCCCTGCCCTTCGTTACCGATCGACTCGAGCCAGAAGCGGACTCGGTCGAGCGATATGGTGACCCTGGGTGAACGTTTGGTATACTCGAGTATTACCTTGTAGGTTGGAGGAGGTTGGTGGAGATTGAATGAAATGAACGAACGAACGAACGAGGGTTTTATTGATAAATGAAAAGAATGCATTTTCAAACGAATGAAGGAATAAGGGGAATGACAGGAGAACGAACGAATGAACGAACGAATGAACGAACGAACATATGGCTCCCTGTGAGCCCGTATCCTTTTCATGAATGTGTTTATCGCTTTATTTGTACTTGTATCTCGAATTATTGGTTATATGCATTGAATGCATTAATTTTCTTGTTGCCTATGTGTTCGGAACCTCACTGAGCTTTTAGCTCACCCCTTTAGTTTTGTTTTCCTTAACAGGGGAAGGCGAGCAAGGACGAGAGCCGTATAGACTAGCTGGGCCTAGCTCTTGTTTTTTTTTTCTTTTGTAATGGTTCTCGCCCTAATGCTTGGCACGGGCTGGTTGTATGAGGAATGAGAACCCATGTATATTCGATGTTTGTACTTGAATGGTAAAAACTTTGAAGACTTTCGGTGTGTAGAAGTTTCTTATCTTTTACTTGAGCATCTATTGTCTATGGATATTTATAAATGATAAGAGTGAGTGAGTCCTGGCGAGAGTTGGGCAGGCGACCCACCGAACCCTCTGGTTCGCCTAAGGGGGATGTGGGGTCGTGACAATACGCGACATCAGGAATATGCGACTTCTACTCACGTATTGGATAGTCAGATTTTCACTTCTACACTAATTCAACTGCTATTTTGGTGATGATGGAGGCCAAACTAACTCTTGTGCAAAACACAAAAGTTGTAGTGCTTTGAGTTAACTCTCTAATGCCTCAAGAATCATCCAATTTGGAGTTTTGTGGACTGAGATATGATCAAAATACCATCAATTGGTCAGAGTTCTGTTTCAACTTTCGACAACAGAGTTTCACTTCTGTATTTTGACTTTTTGACAATGAAGACGACTGAAATGGACTTCGATGTCTTCATACAAAATGTATTCTATCTCTTGGCTTCAAAATGATTTAAGAATCATCTCAATCCTATACTTGTAACTCAAGACATAGCCAAAATACGAAAATATGTCAAAACTGTGAAAACTTGCTTCCTTTTGTTCTTGATTACATTTCCTCTTTCGCACTTCATATTCTCTTTTTATCAATTTAAACCATCATCAATTATCCAAATATGTTCTTAACTCACTTTCTTTGATGATTAATTATTAAATCTATAAAAACATGAAGTTTTCACCATAAAATCCATAGAAATACAATTTTTATCACTTTAACCACAAAATGCATATTTTCACTAGAATTTTAGTTAATTAGTTATAAAACTAAATAAAATACACTAAAAACAACTAATAAAACACAATTAAAATATGTAAAATATACTCTTATCAAATATCCCCACACTTGAACCATTGCTTGTTCTCAAACAATATGAACTACAACCCAACAATGATCCAAAATTTGAAAATAAACATATGTCCACAATTCAACTTCATTTTCTCAGAACAAGGTAAATAAATATTATGCAATCATTCAATTAACCTCAAGTACTTATAATATCAAGTAAAAGAGAGTCAATTATACCATAATTTTGGCTAGTTCAACTCAATTTCTCACCCTTATCCAATTTTACAAGCAAGTAAGTCATATGGTCAATAAAATGCTTCCTAATCCCATGATCATCTTATTATTTCACTTAAAGAGGGATTTATTCATATAACAATCTAAATATTACTTAAGATGTGAAAGTGCTTTTTGACGTAAAGATTGACATTTTTAGATGAAGATCGCCAGTTACTCAACACTTAACATATTCAAGTTGCGTTGCATACTCTTAATTCAAGTACCATTTTACGCAAAAGTCGATATTTGTAAATGAAAATTCCCGGTTATTAAGTACAAGAACCATTGGAGTAGAGCAAATCTTATTTTCTTTTTTCATTTTTCTCTTTTTTTCCTTTTTTCCTTTTTTTTCTTTTTTCTTTTCAAAGATAATAACATTCCCTCAAAAGAATAATCATGAGAAGAGTATTGCAATTATTGACCATATTTACTGCTTAATTTATAAAATCAAGTGAAGAGAAGAAATTTCATCAAGTATGCAAGATATAGGCATAATTATCTTTACTTTACAAGATATACTTTCTTATAAATGCACAAATTATAATCGCATAATAGTCATTTTCAAATTAAATGAGAAACGAATTTTTCAAGCCACATATATTTACCTCAAAAGTAGAAAGAATTTGAACTACTAATGGTATGGAACTTGTTGCCTTTGGATAAAATTGAAAAAATTTGAAACTTTTTGGGGCAAATTTGTAATTTTGGACAAGATTTTGGAAAAAATTTTGAATTTTAACTCAAGACCAATATTTACAACCAACAAGTCAATCACATACAATGTATATAATCTTAATTCTCCCTCCCCTCTCCACACCTAACATGCACATTGTTCTCAATGTGTAAAAAGGTAAATCAAGATAAAGAAAGTAATACTCCCCTAATGTTGTGATTGAAAAACGCGAATATGAAGCTTCACAATCCATTGTCCATGTATCTTCGACGCTTCATGAGTTCCATTGGATAACCATTAGTAATAGAAACCTAAAAATGGAAAATGAGAAACAAAGGTGATAACAAAGGCATAACATATAACGGCTTCTCAAGGTACAATAAAACACTTCACTTCGCATATTTTTCACTTCTAAAATTCCACATCAATTTCCAAATTCTTCATATAATCAAAATGCATCCTCCAATCATGTTCCATATGAAGATTAAGCAACCAAATTGGCTGAAATGTCACCACATAATGAACGTATACATGTAAGCTTCACAACAAGTCATATTTTACCAATTTGAACTATTCAATTATGCTTAACAATAGTCCAAGACCAATTATCCCGTTGATCATAAAATAGGAATGTGCATAAAGTGAATCATTGCATAGATCATCACATTCCCATATTTGATCATCTAAACATGCTTAGAGATGTTAAATAAGTTATATACACCAACAAAAGCATCACAAATTCACCATTCAAAGTGCATGATTAACCTCAAAATGTATGCAAATGATGAATGTAACATACCTAGTTAACCTCCAATTGATGGATTTAGAAATGAAAACTCCTAACCTTCAACCAAATTTTGAGCTGTTGTATGTGAATTCTAATCGGTTAAAAAAGCTCTATGAAGGTTAAATGATGTTGGTTGGATGATTCATTGCAAGAAAATGGTGTAAAAATAAGAATTTGAAAAGTGTCTGTGAGTGTGGGTAAGAAAATGTGAGATGAGGAGAAAAGAATGAAAGAAAATAAGGCAGTCGCATTTTCTGTGTGGTCACTACAAAATACAATACACGAGGATAGAATACGCGACTTAAGGTCGCATATTTCTAATACCCACATATTCTTCTATGTTCTTGCAAAATTCAAAATGTGACTCTGTGAATACGTGATCTCAAGTCGCATATTCAAGTCGCGTTTTCTACTTTAATCTCGCAGAATAGAAAACGTGATTTATGGAATACGCGACGACTTAGAGTCACGTTTACCTGGGTTTCACGTTTTTTTCTGCAAAATATGCAGAAATGGTAGACTTTCTAAAATTGGACATGGTACCCCACTTACTCAACATGCATCCTAGATCATTCTTGTATCAAAATATTCAATGCACACACATATAAAATAATCGAAACATGCATTTTAAACCTCTTTAACAAAGTGAAGACAACTTTTACTCAAATCGAGGGGTGAAATTCCTTGATCGAACTTTGCCTTTTTCACCTAAAATGGTCACCTTTACTTGTATTTTCCAAGCCTGTAAATAAAAAAAATAAAAAAACAACTTAAACACTTGATTTAAACCTAAAATCACATAAAATTACATCAATAACAAAAACATTGGGTTGTCTCCCAACAAGCACTTTTGTTTATAGTCGTTGGCTCGACTATTTTACCTTATTTTTCATAAAGGTTTTGTCAATGAATAATCCACCAATTTAGGTCGTGGTAGATCATTAAAAGGTGGTTTGATAGCAAAAGCCACATAATCAAATGATATGAGAGATGGAAGTGGCTTACCTATCTCAAGTGTTTCATAGATATTACCTTGAAAATGCACCACTTGAGAACTTACCAAAGGAACATCCGCATTGTTTGCTTGGGGAATAATACCTTTAAAACCTATACTCTCCATACATTCCTCAAGAGAGATGAAAAATGAGTCGTTAGAGCTCATCTCTTGAGGTTTAAAGTTAGCTCCAAAGGTACTATCATGTGTAGAAGAAGAGAAAAGTAGAAGGAGAATTTAGAGTAAGGATCTTCTAATCTATACCTAACAAAAAGTGTACAATTAATGGAATACCACAGACTATTTATAGGCTAGGTTAGGGACCCTTACTGGCAAATAAAAAAAATTCCTAGGGTTTCCTTCCATCAAGGAAATCTTGCCAAAATTCATAATCGAAATAATATTTTCTGATTAATTGATTGATTAACTGATTGAATAAGATATCAATTAACAGTAGATATCTATCAATCATTAACAAATGGAAGATACTAATTAATTATTGATAAAATATCAATTAATTAATCAGAATATCAATCACCAATCACTGTTTGATGGGAGATACTAATTAATTATTAACAAAATGTTAATCAATTAATTAGAATATCAATCACTTCAGAATCAATCATGGGGGTCATAATTTATCTCTAAAGGAGGCAAGTCTTACATTTTTCCACTTGACCCATATGCCATAGTCCGATAACTTTTGAGTTACTAGATACTTAAGCGGCCATAAGTCTTTATTGTCACTCAATAGACTCGACAGTTATGAACAGTTGCTTAATTAGAAAATGATAATACTTGAATCATGGCGGTTATGTTCTTATTGCGAACACTTCCTTCCATGTATTACAATATATTATGCTTTCTAATCAAGTGCTTTAAAAGAATTTTATGAATAATTTCATATAAGTTACTCAGGGTCCAACTTTATGGATCAAAGATTACTTCTTTATACATGTATCAATTTTAATGTGCGCAAACATTAACAACAAATGTCCAGACACAAATGGTCAAGAAAATAGAAATAATCTAGCATGAACTACTGAATCCCATATGAGTTGCATGATCCTGAAAGACTTTTGCCGACAATTCTTTAGTCATAGGATCAACAATTATTAATTCAGTATTAATGTGCTCAATGATTACTTCTTGCTTTTTAACATGATTTCTGACCATTAAAAACTTGATGTTGATATGCTTGCCTCGACTTCCACTCTTGTTGTTCTTAGCAAAGAACACAACAGCAAAGTTGTCACAAAAGATCTACAGTAGCCTACTTATTGAATCTACCACTTTTAGGCCAGATGTGAAGTTCTTTAACCATAAAGCCTGTGAAATGAATTCTGTTTCCATTGTGGATGACACAACAATTGTTTGTTTTATACTTCTCTAAGATATTACTCCTCCCGCAAGAAGGAAAATGTATCCTGAAGTAGATTTGCTTGAGTCCACACATCTAGTAAAATCCTAATCAGAATATCCAACTATATCTAAATAGTCAGCTGTTTGTATGTAAGTCTGTAGTCCTTGGTCCCTTGCAGATATCTCAAAACTCTTTTGGCAGCTTTCTAGTGATCCTCTCCAGCTTTGCTTTGATACCTATCTAGCATTCCAACTATGAAAGCAATATCAGGTCTGGTGCAGACCTGAGCATACATAAGGCTTCCAACAAGCGAAGCATACTGAATGCTATCCATCTCTTTTTGTTCCAACTCATTTTTAGGACATTGATCAAACTGAATTTTTCTCCTTTGACAACAGGAGCTGCAATGGAAGAGTAGTGCTTCATTCCAAATCTTTTCAAAACCTTTCAATGTAGGTCTTTTGAGACAAATCGAGAATTTTCTTGTTCTATCTCTATGAATCTCTATGCCAATGAAATAAGATGCTTCGCCCATATCCTTCATTTCAAAGTTTTGTGCAAGAAACCTTTTAGTTTCATACAGCAAACCTATATCATTACTCGCAAGAAGAATATCATCTACATATAAGACTAAAAAGATATATTTGCTCTCATTTGTCTTAAGATATATGCACTCGTCAACGATATTCTCAACAAAACCAAATGAAGAGACAACGTTGTGATAATATACCATTGACGGGAAGCCTGTTTTAGTCCATATATAGATTTTTTTAACTTGCAAAAAAGTTGGTTGTTGTCATTATTGACAAAACCCTCAGGTTGACACATGTATACCTCTTCTTCAAGATCCCCATTAAGGAACGCCGTTTTCACATCCATTTGATATAGCTCCAAACCAAAGTGGGCTACTATTGTCATGATAACATGTAATGAATCCTTCTTTGAAACAGGAGAAAAGGTTTCATGGTAGTCAATACCTTCATTTTGAATAAAATCTTTGGCCATTGATGAGATCCTAGACTTTATTTTTAGCCATTGATTTCATTTCTTCTTTCATGGCATTATACCAAGATATGGAGTTTTCTCCATTCATGGCTTGTGAAAATGAACTAGGGTCATTCTTAAGTCCAACACCATAGTTAGACTCTTGGAGATATACTTCATAATCACTAGAAATTGTTGGCCTTCTGATTCTTGTGGATCTTCTAACTCCCACTATTTCATGAGAAGTTTGGTTAGTGGTATCAATTATTGTTGATTGTTCTTGTTGTGGCTGCTCAAGTGGAGGTTGCTCAACTGGTTGCTCTTCAATATTTTGAATAACAACTAGATCATATAAATGTGGCACAGATGTATCCTTTACTTCTTCAAATTTCACTTTTTGAGAACCACTCCCACTGATTTCGTACTCCTCAAGAAACTTAGCATTTCTAGCTTTAATAATATTTGGAGTGTGTGAAGGACAGTAAAATCTAAACTCTTTAGAGTTAACAGCATAGCCTATGAAGAAATCACTAACTTACAGTTCATCCAATTTCTTAATGTGTGGTTATATACCCTCATTTCAACTGGACAACCCTATACATGTAAATGTTTTAAATTAGGTTTCCATCCATTCCAAATTTCAAAAGGCGTTTTAGGGACAGTCTTGGATGGTACCCTATTCAAAATATACACAGTTATTTTTAAAAGCTTCACTCCATAAGGATAAAGATAAACTAGTGCTGCTAATCATGCTTCTAACCATGTCCATGAGAGTTTGATTTCTCCTTTCGGCTACACCATTTTGTTGTGGTGTGCCAGACATTGTATATTAAGCAACAATACCTTCTTCTTGGAGAAACTTAGTAAATGGACCATATGCTTGTCCTTTATCTGTGTGCCGTCCATAATATTCACCACCTCTATTTGATCTCACAATTTTGATTTTCTTTTCCTTCTGTTTCTCTACCTCTAGTTTGAAAATTTTAAAAGCATCAAGTGCTTCTGATTTATCAAACAAGAGATAAAGATACATAAATCTTGAATAATCATCTATAAATGAGATAAAATATCTCTGACCATTGAAGCAAGATGTAGGAAAAGGTCCATAGATATCTGTGTGTATAATCTCAAGTAATTGAGAACTTCTTTTGGCACCTTTTGAGGTCTTGTTAGTCTGCTTAACCTTTATGCAGCCTACACAAGTACCAAAATTAGTGAAATCTAAAGTCTCTAGAACTCCACCATTCACCAATCTTTTGATTCTATCAATGGAGATATGTCCCAATCTCCTATGCCAAAGTTTCAGAGAGTTCTCATTGATAATACTGCGTTTAGTACCAGTACCATGCATAGTTAAAAGGCTATATTCGTATGTGGGGTCGAACTCAAGTTTAAATAACATTCCATCCAAATTAGCAGAACCAATAATTTTATTATTTTTCAAAAGATTCATAGTTGAAAGATGAGAATTGGAATCATATCCAATGATAGATAGTCTAGAATGAGAAATTAAATTTCTAGAAAAAGGTGAAACATAAAAGGTATTTTCAAGATCTAATTGAAAATCAGTCTTTAAAACGAGTCTATAGGTCCCCACGCCTTCAACAGATGAACGCATCTGATTTCTAGAATAGATGCTTTGTTCATTTCCCAACGGCTTCCTTAGATTCAGAAAGCCCTGCATGATTTTGGAAATGTGAATTGTAGAACCACAATCAATCCACCAAGCATTATTAGAAACTTCAGTAAAGTTAGATTCATAACACAAATGTGAGATTACCTTTCTTTTCGAGCCACTTCTTGTACTTGAGGCAGTCTTCTTCCAGTGCCCTTTCTTTTTGCAAAAGCGGCATTTGTCTTTATTGCCATCTTTTTCTCATAAGAACATTCTTGCCTTTTCCTTTCTTTGTATTTCCTTTACCATGAGTCATAAGATGAACACTTTCTAGTGTCTCATGTTTCAATCTCTTCTCCTCTTGAACACACATGGTCAAGAGTTCATTAATTGACCATTTGTCTTTATGTGTGTTATAAGAGATCTTCAATGGAGTATATTCCGATAGAAAAGAGTTGAGAATGAAATGCACAAGAAATGATTCAGAAATCTCAACTTTAAGGGACTTTAGTTTAGCTACAATATCCCTTATTTCTATAATTTGCTTGTGCACACTCCTACTTTTGTCAAGTGTCATGCTTGCAAATTTCTTCATAAGGATGCTAGCCAAAGCCTTGTCAGAACTTACAAATTGTTCATCAATTGTTTTCACGTAAGCTTTGACTCTGTCACAATCAGGGATTGAACCCCTAATGCTTTGATTGATATGTGACTTAATGAGCGTCAAACTTAAGCGATTAGATTGCTCCCACTGCTCATAAGCAGCCTTTTTATTTGACAAACTAGAATCCATGGAAATGGGTGGTTCATTCTCACGAAGCGCCAAATCAAGATCCATGCACCCTAAAGTTAGAAGAATCTTGTCCTTCCATTCTGTGTAGTTTCACCGGATAGCATTGGAATATGAGATGAATCATTAAAAAGAGTAGTGGTAGAAAAAACTGCAATATCCAAGAATAAACATACATTATTGCTATGAAATTTAAGACATAAGGATTGAATTAACTAATGTTAATTCAAATAATAAATTCAAACTTTCCTGTGGGTAGAGGTTGCCAAACATGCATTGAATTACTTTCTTTATAATAAGACTGGTAAATTAAAAATAGAAATTTTTCATACCTGTGGGCCTAGGAAAATCTCTTAGCACAATGTTAAATTTACCATCTTATTTCAACTAATCCTATTAAAACTATCACTTTCCTGTGGATCAAGTGATAATTTTAATAAATTAATTGCTTACTTAATTAGATGTTATTCATTTAATCACTAGACATTTATGTGATTAAAATTCTAAGTATCAAACATATAAGATGCTATGGCCACTCTTAAATACAAGATGCAAAATTTTTATGATAACATCTAAATAGGTGACAAAAATGAAAGGTCGATAAATGTCACAAATTATATTTTAAATAATTAGGCGAAAGTGCAGCAAACAAGCAAAATGCCGATGCCAATTATTAATCACAATTTCAAGAGACATGGAGTTATTTATATAGAACTCATAAAGTGCCCCAAAAGCAAAGTTCAACCTTTATTTAGCATACATGATGCAAAGTCAAAAGGCATAAGTATACTAACCATAATTCATGCAAGATATAATTTGTTATGTTGTCATATACAAGCATAACCAAATGAAGATTAAATATCATACTAATGATATATGTATGACACATACTTGCATGACAAATAAATCATCACAAAGATGATACATGTACATGGGATTAGCCATTATTTCTCAATCATTGAGATACTGAATATATAGATCCTATGACAAATTGAATTTCATTCATTGAATATTAAATGAATCTATGTAGCTTTTCTTAAATTGCCAACAAACCAAGGAGTTATATGTTAAACAAGATGGTTAGAGGGTGGCTCTAGTACCACATGTAAACAAATAAACACAAATAATTTATACTAAGCAATGGAAATTTAAATGATTTATCTCCAGCTATTGTTGTTGAACAAAAATTAATACTTTCAACTCCTTGTCTTCTTGCCTTGTTCTTGTCTATGTAGACAAAGAAACTGTGTAAATGTGTAGAAGAAGAGAAAAGTAGAAGGAGAATTTAGAGTAACGATCTTCTAGTCTATACCTAACCAAAAAGTGTACAATTGATGGAATACCACAGGCTATTTATAGGCTAGGCTAGGGACCATTACCGGCAAATACAAAAATTCCTAGAGTTTCCTTTCATCAAGAAAATCTTTCCAAAATTCGTAACTAAAATAATATTTTCTAACTAATTGATTGATTTGATTGATTAACTGATTGAATCAGACATCAATTAATAGTATATATCAATCATTAACAAATGGAAGATACTAATTAATTATTAACAAAATATCAATCAATTAATCAGAATATCAATCACCAATCATTATCTACTGGGAGATACTAAGTAATTATTAATAAAATGTCATTCAATTAATTAGAATATCAATTACTTCAAAATCAATCATGTGGGTCATAATTTGCCTCAAAGGAGGCAAGTCTTACGAAGAGAACTAAAAAATACAGTTTTCAAGCTTAATAATACGGGGAGGGATGGGAGTAACACTCACAAGGTCAAAAGAGAACAGTGTCTTCTCTCAGAAAATATTCATAATCACCTGCTACACATCCTTTGAGATTCTTTTTTTTTTCACATCCTTTGAGATTCATTAGGTAATAAAGTTATTTGCATTGCTTGCCATTTCTACAGCTAGAATGCCTAGATGAAAATAGCCTTTCTAACACTAACTCTACTTCTCACTTCCAGTTTCACATTTTATCCTATAAGCAATGATGCTCAAAAATCAAATCTAGGACCTCTAAGAAAGGGATGATACTAAAAGAAAAGGAACAGGTATTGCTGATTTATAATCTTACAAGGAGCATGTTATCTATTTATGGTTTTCAAGGGCACTCGAAAAATTGACTTGTCATCATTCTTTCGTGTAGAAATATAAACCAAGTTAGTGTTGATTGGTTAGTTTTATCTTACTGGCCACATGTCATTTCTTTATTGGTTAGTTTTGTTGGCAAGTCTAAAGTTGGTCACATGGGATAAAATCCCATATTGGTAGTACTAATAAGTTGGGCGAGTCCGAGGGTACATAGGTTATAAAAAGACTCTACTTTTTGGTTTTGTACTTTTGTAGCCACAACCTCCTTTTGAGTAATAGAAGAGAATTTCTTTCCCTTTGTCTCATATGTCAAATTCTTGATATTGTTCCTGTGGATTTATGTGTGTTTATTTGTTTGGGTCCTACAAAGTGGTACCAGAGTTACAGTAGATTGAAGTATGGTAAATCCTAGCCTCAATATTATTTGTTCTGTCAAAAAATTCAAAACAAAGGCAAAGTTCAATTTTTGGCAGAAACAAATGATAACCCATCTCAAGACATGTAAATTACATCGATATATTGAATCTGCACTTGCCTAGGATGCTAGTGAGGATGATAAGGCGAAAGATAATTTGGTTTTGTCACAAATTCATTAGGTAATTGACATGTTAGTTTTTGAAAAAATTGCTACTGCTGATACGGCAAAGGAGACTTGAAATATATTGGAGAAAACATACAAAGGGATTGACAGAGTGTAGCAAAATAATTTGATGATTTTGAAGAAGAAATTTGAACTTGTGACTATGGAGAAGTCGGAATCTATTGAATCAGATTTTTCTCATTTGTCAGATATTAAAAATGAAATGAAACTCAATCAGTATGACCTTCCTGACAGAACATTTATTGAAAAAATTCTCAATACCCCACCCATGAAATTTGATCATGTGGTAGCTGTAATCGAGGAAATGAAAGTTTTGGAGGATTTGCGTATTGAAGATTTGCATGGGTCATTAATTTTGTATGAACAAAGAATTAATGAAAAATTAGAGGATACCCCGGAGAAAGATATAGTAGAGAAGGCATTGCAGGTGCAGTTGAATTTGAGAGGCAATAATAATGCCAGGGAGTAAGGCGAATCTAGTCAGAGGAACAGAGGTGGTTACAATAACAGAAGTGATTGTGGCAACAATAATAGAGGTCGAGGAAGTACACCAAATCCTGGATGTGGTAGAGATAATAATTTCAATTTTAGAGGTGGTCCTGATCAAGGCAGATGTGGTAATTTTGGCCGAGAGAATAATTTTAATCACAATAATTTTCAGAATAATTTTGGATAGAGAGTTCAATGTTATAATTGTAAAAATTTGGGTCATAGACAATTTGAATGCAGATTTAGAGAAAATGTAGACAAAAATTTTCAGGCTAATGTTGTTGACAATCGGGTGCAGGATGATAATAAAAAATCTGAAACTTTATTATTAGCCTATAATACTATTGATATGGTTGATAAAAATAAATGGTACTTGGATACGGGTTGTAGCAACCATATGTCTGGCAAGAAAGAATTATTTGTTGAGTTTGATGAATCTATTCGTGGTGAAATTAAATTTGGGAATAACACTGTCTTAACAGTGATTGGTAAGGAAAAAATTCCTGTTAGTCTAATGAAAAAATTCCTATTCGTATCAAGAATGGTATTTGCACTATTTTTGATAAAAATATTGGAATGATTGCCAGTGTATCAATGACTTCAAATCGCTTATTTTCACCGAATTTGAGTAGTGCCAATTTTTTCTATTTGAATATAGTGATAGATGACAGTAATTGGTTGTGGCATATGCGATTTGATCATTTGAATTTTGACAGTTTGAAATTTTTGACCAATAAAAGAATGTTCGGTGGATTGTCTAATAATAGAAATCCCAGTAGAGTCCGTCATATGTGCGTTTTGAAAAAATAACATAGGGATACTTTTCAAACTGGCAAATCATGGAGGGTCAGAAGACCATTAAAAGTTATTCATTCAGATTTATACACTGTGGAGGTTCGTTCTAATAGTGGTTGTAGGTATTTTATTATTTTTATTGATGATTTTAGTATAAAAGTCTGGGTGTATTTTTTGAAACAAAAATCTGATGCCTGTGAAATTTTTAAAATTTTTAAAACTTTTGTTGAGTGGCAAAGTGAGCGTTAGATTAAAATTTTGAGAACAGATAGGGGTTAAAAATATTTAGTGTGTAATGATTTTCTTGAGAAAAATGGGATACAGTATCAGTTGAATACCAGGTACACTGAATATGGTGAGGTATATACTGAAAGTGAAAATATGTCAAAATCTTTTTAGGCAGAGATGGTTTCTTGTGCAATTTATCTGTTAAATATGTGTCCTACCAGAAGTATTTCTAAAAAAACTCCTGAAGAATTTTGAAGTGGTAGAAGACCATTTGTTGGCTATCTCAGAGTTTTTGGATGTATTGCCTATTCTTACATTCTTGATCATTTAAGAAAACAACTTGATGATAAGGGGAAGAAGTATGTATTTATTGGTTATAGTGAAATCTCTCGGGTACTGTGACAAAAAATGTGATAGTGAGTAGAGATGTGACTTTTGACGAAAGAGGCATTGGGAATTGGTCTACTGGAGATCTTGAGACAGTAGAGGTGACTCTAAATTATCAGCAAGAGGAGGATAATTATGATATTCAATCATCATTAGTTCCTCAGGGTCCACAAATTGAAATAACTGGACATCCCCAACGTCAGCGACAGATGCCAGCACGTCTGTAGGATTATGTTATTACACCAGATGATATTTCTTCTAACGAAGATATTGTTAATTTTGCTTTGTTTGCAGATTGTGACCCGGTTATGTATGAAGAAGCCGCCAATGATGATCATTGAGTAAAAGTAATGGAGGAAGAAATTCATACAAAAGAGAATGACACCTGGGAACTTAATTCTCTTCCAATTGGTAAAAAGGGCATTAGAGTGAAGTGGATGTACAAGAAAAAATGTAAACTTAGTGGAGAAGTCGATAGATACAAAACGAGATTAATGGTGAAGGGATACAAGCAGAAACCCGGGATTGACTATTTTGAAGTGTTTGCACCCGTTGCCAGGATTGATACAATCTGTATGATAATTTCTCTAGCTGCTCAAAATAACTGGAGAATTTATCAAATGGATGTCAAGGTCAGCTTTCCTAAATGGAGTTCTTAATAAAGAAGTGTATGTAGAGCAGCCAGCAGGTTTTGTCAGAAGAGATCAGGAAAATAAGGTATATAGATTAAAAATAGCTTGATATGAATTGAAATAAGTCCTAAGAGCGTGATATAAAAAAATTGATTCCTATTTTCTGACTCGTGGTTTTTAGAGGTGTCCATATGAGCACACTCTATATATTAAATCTTCCGCTCGTGGTGATATTCTTATGTGTGTTTGTATGTAAATGATTTAATTTTTACGGGAAATAATTCAGAGATGGTTGCAAAGTTTGGAGAGGTTATGATTAAACAGTTTGAGATGACAGATATAGGATTCATGTCATATTTTTTGAGAATTAAAGTCTTTCAGTTTGATAGTGGAATTTTTATATCTCAAAAGAAATATGCAGGTGAAATATTTAAGAAATTCAAGATGGATATAGCATAGCCAATTATGACACCAGTTGGAAAAAAATTGAGGTTAACCAAGGAAAACGGTGGTGGATATGTGAATCCTACCTACTTTAAAAGTTTGGCAGGGAGTTTGAGATATTTGACATCTATAAGGCTAGATATCAATTTTGCCGTTGGTCTTAACAGGTTCATGAAAAATCCACGTTAATCACCCGTAAGTAGCCAAGAGGATTTTGAGCTATATTGGAGGTACTTGCAGTGATGGTATTTTTTATTCAAAAAATATCTAGTTGAATTGTTTGGCTATACAAATATTGATTGGACAGGTGATATAGTAGAGAGAAAGAGTACTTTAGGTTATAATTTTTTTATTAGTTCTAGTGTGTTTCTTGGAGTTTGAAGAAGCAACAGATGATTACATTGTCTATAGCGGAAGCAGAATATATTGCAACAGCTAACAGTACTCAAGCTTTGTGGTTACGTCGCATACTTGGTTTTCTGCAACACAAGCAGGTTGATCCTATGAGGATTTATTGTGATAGTAAGTCAGTAATTGAGTTGTCCAAGAATCCAGTACTCCATGGGCATAGCAAACATATTGACATCAAATATCACTTCATACATGAGTTGGTTCGACAAAGGGAGATTGAAATTGGTTATTGCAAAACTGAAGAGCAAGTGGCCGACATTTTCACTAAGGCATTGAAGACGGAGACTTTTGTCAAGTTGAAGAAAATGTTGGGTATGGCCAAATTAGTGGAGCTTGATTTAAAGGAGGCAACCTAGAAATATAAACCAAGATGTTGGATATTGGCTAGTTTTGTTGGCAAGTCTAAAGTTGGTCACATGGGATAAAATCCCATATTGGTAGTACTAATAAGTTGGGCAAGTTTGTAGGGTACATAGGTCATAAAAGGATTCTACTTTTTGGTTTTGTACTTTTGAAACCGCATCCTCCTTTTGAGTAATAGAAGAGAATTTCTTTCCTTTGCCCCATATGTCTAATTCTTGATATTGTTCCTGTGGGTTTATGTGTGTTTATTTGTTTGGGTCCTACATTTCGAATGCATCATAATTAACCCAATGGAAAAAAGGAAAGGAATATTGGAATTCACCCCTCCTGGGCTCTGAAAATTCTACAATAGCAATAACAAAAAAGGCTGAAACTCTAAGATTAATGGAGAAGCATTTAGCTCCAGTCTTAAGATATATCAAGTAACTTCTCCTTGTTCTACTGAATTATAGCCACTTATACAACATGATTAAAGGTTTTGCATTTCTTGTTGGTTAATGAGCCTTGCTTGCTTCTCCAAACTACCATGTTTGGGCTGCAATGGATCACAGGCTTTTCTAGCAAAAACATTAATCTTCTGAGTTGCGTCTCTCTCAATATAGATAAAAGTAAGGCAAGTTTTGGTATGATCAAACACGTGCAATGCACATGCACTTTCCTAGTTCCTAAAATGTTTGGCATCAGTTATTAGTAAGCATTTTGTGTATCCTATATATATATATATATATATATATATATATATATATAAAGAAGTTTGCAGGTGACTGTTGGAAAATTTTCATTTGTCATCTTTAAGGATAATTTAGGTAGGGAAAAAAAATCAAATGCAAGGCATTAAGCCAAATTTGTGCAATATTATAATGTATAGTTGAGTTGGGGTTGACTATTGTATCCTCCCATTTGCAATTGGCTTATATTCCACATGATTATCAAGCTTTTAAGTGGTGTTTAAACCACTTACAAATGTAATTGCAATGCTCTTCATCTTTTTTTTTCTTTTTTATAATTGTTGGGTAGCTTTTATAACTACAATAATAGAGGATCATAATGCTAAAGATAATTGGTTCAAGAAGCACTTAATAATGAACATGATTTGTTTTGGTTCATATTTCCAATCTGTTACAATCATAATTATAGTACTCTTCAACTTGACAATAATGGAGGCTTTTAATACTGAAGAATGTTGCTTCAAGTGCATGTACTCAATCTTTTGTTGTGGGTGTTTAGACAAGCATGCTCATTTACTTTCTCTCTTTCTAGAGTTTTGGATGTTTAACTGATACAATAAAAACTGTGAGTTTTCTACTGCAATACTTTTTCAATAGCTATTGTATGAATATGGAAATTTCATTATGGAATAAATGATACATACATATGAATATCCATAAGAACCTTTTTACATTTTCTAACTACAATTCCAAAATTTGAGGTTTGTGGCTGCAGGTGGTCAAACTGTGACTAAAGATTATCTATTGACTACAATTTCATGATTAAGGTAGGATCTAAATTTGACCTTATAGTTTATGCATGTTAATTATTGGTTGGATATGGCTATGATTGTAGTACAATGGTATAGTAACAAAGGTAATGATACGTTGCTATTGTTGTTGTGATATGGTGTGATTATATACTACAATCCTATTTCTTTTACTTATAAATTTGTTTTCCTTTAGTTGATTTGGCCAATTTACTTATAATTTCATGCACTTCAACAAATTCAATTAAACCAATTGCCATGTAGTTCTAATTCAACTATCTTTTTTTATAAATTTATTTGAATAAATATTTTATCACATAGGTTAAAACTTTTGCACCTATAGCGTGGGTTTTCCCCCTAGTTTCAAGTATATAAAGAGTAAACTATTATTGGCTGCTAACTATAAGTGGGCAATCTATAATATATATATTGTTATAAAACTAATCAAATAAGCTACTATAATATCAAGTGAAATATTGGAGAAAGAAGTAGAGAAAGAAGTAGAGAAATGGAGAGTAATATTCTTATATTCCAATAAGATACAAAAGTCATCCTGAAGGGTTTCAATGTACCTCTATATATAGGCACTACAAGATTAAAGGTACATAAATCCTATTAAACATCCACTATTACAATAATATGAAGAAACCTATGAAACGGTTTCTCCACTACATGAATGGATTTTTGAATTGTAACTTCTATACATAAGTAGCCATAAAATCATGAATTAATCCCCTTGGGAATACAAAGGGACATCCACATTTTTGTTATTTCATAACACTCCCCCTTGGATGTCCATTACACAAAGAATATGCCTCGTTAAAACCTTACTAGGGAAAAATCCAGTGGGACCAAAAAACCCTAGTGAAGGAAAAAGAGTACACTATTCTTGTGTAATAATTTCTCCCCCTGATGCAAACGTCATTTGAGATCTTTTAATCGTTGCATTCCAATACTCTTCACCAATTTCTCAAATGTCGCAGTTGGTAATGCCTTGGTAAATAAATCGGCCAGATTATTATCTGATCGGATTTGTTGCACATCAATTTCACTATTCTTTTGCAAATCATGAGTAAAAAAGAATTTTGGTGAAATATGTTTCGTCCTATCTCCTTTAATATATCCTCCTTTCAATTGAGCTATACAAGCTGCATTATCTTCATATAATATAGTTGGAGGATTTTCTTTTCCAGAGGATAACCCACAATTCTTCCGGATATAGTGGGTCATTGATCTTAACCAAACACATTCTCGACTGGCTTCATGAATTGCTATTATTTCAGCATGATTCGATGAAGTGGCGGCTAGTGATTGCTTTGTAGATCGCCAAGAAATGGCTGTGCCTCCATATGTAAATAAATAACCAGTCTGAGACCTTGCTTTATGCGGGTCGGATAAATACCCAGCATCAGCATAACCAACCAATTCAGGTTTGGATTTATTTGAATAAAATAAACCAAGATCTATTGTTCCTTGGAGATAGCGAAAAATATGTTTAATACCATTCCAATGTCGTCTTGTGGGCGAGGAACTAAATCTTGCTAATAAATTTACTGCAAATGATATATCAGGCCTTGTACAATTAGCAAGATACATTAGTGCACCAATTGCACTAAGATATGGTACTTCAGGACCAAGTATCTCTTCATTTTCTTCTCGTGGTCTAAAAGGATTCTTATTAGGATCTAATGATCTGACAACCATTGGGGTACTCAATGTATGTGTTTTGTCCATATAAAATCGCTTTAATACCTTCCGGGTATAAGCAGTTTGGTGGACAAAAATGCCACCTTTCAAATGCTCAATTTGTAAACCAAGGCAGAATTTTGTCTTTCCAAAATCTTTGATCTCAAATTCTTTCTTCAAATATTCAACACTATTTTGAATCTCTTCAGGAGTTCCAATTAAATTTAGATCATCAACATATACCGCAATTATCACAAAATTTGATCCATTTTTCTTGATAAAAACACATGGACATATTGGATCATTGGTATAACCTTTTTTTGTCAGACATTCATTGAGACGGTTATACCACATACGTCCAGATTGTTTGAGCCCATACAGAGACCTTTGTAATTTAATAGAATAAATATTTTTAGGATTTGATTTGCATGCTTCAGGCATGTTGAATCCTTTGGGAATTCTCATATAAATATCATTTTCAAGATTTCCATATAAATATGCAGTAACGACGTCCATTAGACGCATATCTAATTTTTCATGTACTGCAAAACTCACAAGATATCTAAATGTGATAGCATCCACTACAGGTGAATACGTTTCATCATAATCAAATCCAGGCCTTTGTGAAAATCCTTGGGTTACAAGTCTTGCTTTATATCTCACAATTTCATTTTTCTCATTTCTTTTTCTCACAAATACCCATTTATATCCTACTGGCTTTACACCTTCAGGTGTTTGGACTACAGGTCCAAAAACTTTTCTTTTAGCCAGTGAGTCCAATTCAGATTGGATCGCATCTTTCCATTTTGGCCAATCATTTCTACCTCGACATTCATCAACCGATCTAGGCTCATGATCCTCGTCCTCTGCCATAATATCAAGTGCTATATTATATGCGAAAATATTATCAATAATTATTTCTTTTCGGTTCCAACTTTTTCTTGAAGTGACAAAATTTATTGAATTTTCTATAGTTTCATTCTCTTCAAGAATTGGCTCTTTAGGAGCGACCTCTTCAGGAGGTTGAATTTTGTCACTAATTGTTGATTCATCTATTCCTCTTTTCTTTCGAGGATTTTTATCTTTGGAACCAAGAGGTCTCCCACGCTTCAGGCGTGCTTTAGACTCATTAGCACTTGTGATTTGTTCTTCAGGGACATCAATTTTAATCGGAGCATTTTCAGCAGGAATATGTGATTTAGTAACTCTTTTGGAGTCATTAAATGCATCCGGTAATTGATTTGCAATTTTTTGCAAATGTATAATCCTTTGAACTTCTAATTCACATTCTTTAGTACGAGAATCAAGGAAATTCAATGATATTTTCCAAGTGATTTCCTTTTTCGGTTGATTTTTATCTCCCCCTAATGTCGGAAAATGTGACTCGTCAAAATGACAATCTGCAAATCTCGCAGTAAATAAATCACCTGTTAATGGTTCCATATACTTAATGATTGAAGGTGATTCATATCCGACATATATCCCCAATCTTCTTTGTAGGCCCAATTTACGACGTTGGGGCGGTGCAATTGGAACATACACCGCACAACCAAATATTTGTAAATGAGAAATATTTGGCTCATAACCAAAAGTTAATTGTAGGGGAGAATAAGTGTGATAACTTGTCGGCCTAATTCTCACAAGTGTTGCTGCATGTAAAATAGCATGTCCCCAAGCAGATGAAGGAAGTTTAGACCTCATCAACAATGGTCTAGCAATTAATTGTAGCCGTTTAATAAGTGATTCGGCTAGACCATTTTGTGTGTGAACATAGGCTACAGGATGTTCAACAGTTATTCCAATGGACATACAATAATCGTCAAAAGCATGTGACGAATATTCACCAGCATTATCTAGACGAATTTTCTTTATTGGAAAATCTGGAAATTGTGCTCGTAATTTAATTATTTGAGCAAGCAATCTCGCAAATGCCAAGTTGCGAGTAGATAATAAACATACATGTGACCATCTAGTTGATGCATCAATTAGCACCATAAAATATCGAAATGGTCCACATGGTGGATCTACAGGCCCACATATATCACCATGAATTCGTTCTAGAAATGCAGGGGATTCAGTCCCAACTTTAACTTGTGATGGTCTAATAATTAATTTCCCTTGAGAACAAGCAACACAAGAGAATTCATTGGCTTTTAATACTTTTTTATTTTTCAATGAGTGGCCATGTGAATTCTCAATTATTCGTCTCATCATTATAGATCCAGGATGTCCGAGACGATCATGCCAAATTATAAAATCATCGGGATGAGTAGACTTCTGGTCTACTAGGTGATGAATTTCAATTGCACTAATTTGTGCATAATATAACCCAGAAGAAAAAGAAGGTAATTTTTCTACTTCACATTTTTTCCCATAAATGATACTTGTGATTAATAAAAATTCACCATTTGTTTCAGTCATTGTCTCGATATGATATCCATTTTCGCGGATATCTTTAAAACTCAATAAGTTTCTTCGAGACTTGGGAGAGAATAGTGCATTATTTACAATAATTTTAGTCCCTTCAGGGAGAAATATAGTGGCTCTTCCGGAGCCTTCAATCAATTTTGCACTACCACTAATGGTATTAACATTTGTCTCTCCCATTTTCAAACAAGAAAAATATTTTTTATTTTTCAATATGGTGTGCGTAGTAGCACTATCAATGAGACAAATATCATCATCACCATTATTTAATCCCAAATATTTGACATCCATTTCTTCTTCAGGAAGAAAATTTCAAACAAAAATAAATATTAATAAAGATGCGAAAATAAATATTCAATGGAAAGGAAATTACATGAAAGATATAAAGCATCATAAAAATATCTAAATAATCATGGGATATTTGTTGACATCTTCAGGATGTTCAAAAAAATCAGCAACATCGAGGTGTGTCATGTCAGCATCATCACCATCATCATAGTCATTCTTTTGATCAATGAAATTTGTCTCAACACCTTTGTCTTTCTTTTTCAATGATGCTTGATAGAGGTCAACAAGATGTTCGGCCGTACGACAGGTACGAGACCAATGACCTTCCATACCACACCGGTAGCATTTTTCTTCATAAACTTTCTTTTCTCCATTTTTCTGATCGTAGTTATTTTTCCTCTTTTGGGAAACATTTTGTTGCTTGCCCCGGTTAAAATTTTCACGGGGCACACATTTACTACGATCACATCCACGGCCACGGCCACGTCCGCGGCCTCCTCCACGGCCACCTCTACGGCCACGTCCACGACCTCGACCAGAATTTTGAAATTGGGTCGCATTCGCTTCAGGGAATGGACTTGCACCAGTTGGTCGGGACTCATGATTTTTCAGCAACAATTCATTGTTTTGTTCAGTTAAGAGAAGACATGCAATAAGTTCAGAATATTTTTTAAACCCCTTCTCTCGATATTGCTGCTGCAGGAGTATGTTAGAGACATGAAAAGTAGAAAATGTTTTTTCTAACATATCTTCATCAGTGACTTTTTCGCCACATAATGATAATTGAGAAGTGATTCTGAACATGGCTGAATTATATTCGTTGACAGATTTAAAATCTTGCAGCCGTAAGTGAAGCCAATCATATCGGGCTTTTGGAAGAACGACCAACTTCAGGTGATCGAATCTTTCTTTCAAATCTCGCCAAAGGACAAGAGAATATTTAACAGTAAGATATTCTGATTTTAATCCTTCATCTAAATGATGACGAAGAAAAATCATAGCTTTGGCACGGTCTTGGTTTGAGGATTCATTTTTTTCCACAATAGTATTACCAAGACCCATTGCCTCAAGATGGATTTCAACATCCAATACCCATGATAAATAATTTTTTCCAGAAATATCAAGAGGTACAAACTCTTGTTTTGTAAGATTAGCCATAAGAAATTGAAATAAGATTTTGACTTAGAAATTTACCTCAAAAGTCACTTGAAGAAATACGGGCAGAATTTCGGCAAAATCTTGTACTTCACTTTTGCTCAAAGTAGCGCCTTCGTTTTCGCCTTTGCTCAAAAGAAGAGCTTTCGTGCTGATAACGTGTTATAAAACTAATCAAATAAGCTACTATAATATCAAGTGAAATATTGGAGAAAGAAGTAGAGAAAGAAGTAGAGAAATGGAGAGTAATATTCTTATATTCCAATAAGATACAAAAGTCATCCCGAAGGATTTCAATGTACCTCTATATATAGGCACTATAAGATTAAAGGTACATAAATCCTATTAAACATCCACTATTACAATAATATGAAGAAACCTATGAAACGGTTTCTCCACTACATGAATGGATTTATGAATTGTAACTTCTATACATAAGTAGCCATAAAATCATGAATTAATCCCCTTGGGAATACAAAGGGACATCCACATTTTTGTTATTTCATAACATATATATATATATATATATATATATATATATGAAAGTAGCTATTTTAATTAGAGACTTTCTCATTCCTACTTGTCATACTCAATTGAGCAGTATTGACGGGTCAAGTTTTCTTTTGGGTTGACCCAATTACTTGGTTAGTTTAATAATATTGTTTCATTCCAAACTTCTAAAATAGACATATTTTATCCACTTAATCATATATCTTTCAAAAATACGCATATTTTATCCACTTAATCACATATCTTTCAAAATCCTACATTTAAAAAAAAATCACCTCATCTTTTTAATTTTTCTCTTCATAATCTCCAATTTTTATCTTCTTCTGTAATTAGATAGAATTTATCTTATTTTATAAGAGAATTTACCTTTTTTCACTCAAACAGTATCCACTTCTTTTGATTATGAATAGATAAACCTATTATCTATTGTCAAAATTCATTTAGATATAAGATAATCCTTATCATCAAAATTGAAAATCTTATTTTCATATCCGATTAACCTCAATTTTGAAATCCTATACCGTACTTATGAAATGTATTAGTTAGTGATGAATTCAATCATTTCAACAACTATTTGGTTCATCTAATGGTTTCTACAATTTTTTTTTAGAAACTTTATGACGATTTAGTAGTGATTCTTTTGATACATTAGTTTTATAGCTTCTAGAGTACTATAAATTTTTGGACAGTGTTAGAGAAAGTGACAGTGGTTTGATCCGTTCACTAAGACTGAATGAAAAACTATCTTTATTGGAGGACATTTTGGAGTTCGGGGAACATGCCAGAGAATGAAGAACTATTTTATTGGCCAGGGATGAAGAAAGACGTAGAAGCTTATGTGTATGATTGTGACATTTGCAAGAGAAGTAAGGATGAGCTCTGCCATTATCCAGGGTTATTACTTATTACAATCATTAGAAGTCCCTGAGCCGGCGTGGCAACACATTTCTATGGACTTTATTGAAGGGTTACCAAAATCCTTTGGGAGTAATGTGGTGGTGGACAGGTTCACGAAATATGCTCATTTTATCCCCTTGGCATCCCATTACACTGCCAAGATAGTTGCTGATACCTTCTTTGACCAGATATTCAAATTGCATGGCTTACCTCTCAGCATTATATCTGACAGAGACAAGGTGTTTTCTAGTGCATTTTGGCAAGAGCTATTCAGGTTACTAGGGACAAAATTGCACCTTTCTTCTGCCTACCATCCACAAACTGATAGATAGAATGAAAGAGTAAACAGGTGTGTGGAAGCATACCTCAGGAGTATGTGCATGCAACAACCAAAACGGTGGAGGAAATGGCTAGCCACTGCTGAGTGGTGGTGTAATACTAATTACCACACCAGCCTTCAAAGGTCTCCATTTCAAGCTCTGTATGGGTATAAGCCTACACAACTCAGTTTAGTTCCATACCATACTCAGGTAGCAGCAGTGGAGGATTAGGCCAATAACAGAGTTAACTGGAACTTTTTGCCTAGAGAAAATTTATTGCAAGCACAAAATAGGATCAAGCAGCTGGCTGACAGGAATAGGACAGAGAGAAGCTTTGAGGTGGGAGATTGGGTGTACCTTAAACTCCAGCCCTACAGACAGACATCAATAGCTCTAAGGAAGAAGTTGAAATTGGCTGCAAAACACTATAGACCATATCAGATAGAGCTGAAGTTGGGACCAGTGGCCTATAAATTGAAGCTACCTGAAGGTTCTACAGTGCATCCAGTGTTCCATGTATCCTTGCTTAAAGAATCACCTAAAGGGGCAGCTGTTAGCACTGGTCTACTGGAGTTGAACGAGCATGATGAGATACGCGTAGTCCCATTGGCGGTATTGGATATGAGAGTTATCAATAGAAATGGGGTAGCAGTAGAACATATGTTAATCCAGTGGGAAAATATGGCGCTTGAGGAACTGAAGGAACCTCTGTCAAACATCTTGCTGCAGGAAATTAGGGACGCATATGCTAAGAGATGATAGGACCTAATTGCATGAACCTAGTTACCCGAATTGCATAGGCAGGGGATAGGTACAATTTCATAGCTACTCTTTTAGGAAGAACAATTGAAAAAAGAGTAGTTCTTCCAAAATGAATAGTTCACGTTGAAGCCGGGTATTTGGAAGACAGATGCAGACAAATCTAGAACAGGAAGCAGTTTTTGAAGACAGCCGTCTACTTTAGATACGTGCAGCTCATGATATATATAATCAATTTCCTAATGGGAAAGAAAGCTTGGTTTGACTTCTTAGGGATGCTTTAACGGGAAATGGATTCTCTAACACCGTCTCCTGATTTTGGGTGCAAGAAAGCTCATTGTGCTGTGGCTGACTATCGTTCAACCGTGGTGGCTGCACCTTCTCACCATGCAATTGTCATGTCTTCCACTGACTGGATCCTAGAGCAGTCAAGGTAGCTAAGAAGATGAGCCTGACCACGTTGAGAATCACAATTTCCCGTGGAAGAAAATAAAATAACCTCCTGCAACTCCCTCTTCAAGATAAATTGTGGAAACTATCATTTTGAACTGGGCCGTCCACAACTCCTTGTTTTTCCTTCGGTTGACTTGGACTTCTGAAAGATTTCCAACGTCAATTTATCGCTCAGGAAATAACAAGAAAACCACAAATAAAAAAGCCCAAAAAAGGGGGTTTGAGTTGTAAACAATGTAGACTTGTGGGGTACTAGGCCAGTTCACTAAATTTCATGGAAAATTGGTGCAAGAAAGGGTTATAATATTCAAAAGTGAAGGAATTAATTTTGTGTAAAGACAAAAAAGAGAAAGTTGTGTTATTCATTTTCATCTGAATTTTCAATCAAAAGTGGAACCCCACTAATTAATGTCAAATTGACAACCAGGTAAAAATTCCATCAAGTTCAAGTAATCATCACTCAATGTATCAAATGTCACTTTCTCTGTGGAAAAAGTATTGGTCATTTCTTCTTGTATCGCTATTGGAAGAGGAATTGATCGCGAAGAAAGTCCTAAATTGGTGGGTTATGAGTTATGACTTGATCAATTACAGGGAAAATATAAAAAAGACGGTCTCTTCTGACTCCTCAGTTCTCTCAAAGTAGAAGCAGCTCATCAAATTTCAGCACCGATGTCACAAGCCAAGCTATCCATAGCATCTCTACTTGTTCTAGTATTAGTCTTGGCAGGCTTGGCAACCAGCTGCGAAGCCACCAACAATCACCACTGCAACCCTTCCTCTTGTGGTGATATCCGAAATATTAGTTACCCTTTTCGACTGAAAGAAGATCCCATCCATTGCGGTGACCCCAGCTACGAGCTTGCCTGTGAGAACAATCGCACCATTGTCAACTTGTTTTTACAAAAGTACTACGTGCAGGAAATTATCTATGAAAAGTACTTGATGCGGGTAGTTGATCCAGGCCTAGATGAGGCCAATTGTTCTTCTTTTCCAATTAACACTCTGGAATATGATGAGCTACAAATGGCTGATAACCCACAGGATGCATATGATATCTTCTATACAAATATTCCTGTACTTTTTATTTCTTGCCCTGCTCCGGTGAGATCTCCTTTCTTTTCAGATATCATGGCATTCTGCAGAAATCATATGTCTTCCAACTTTTCATCACCAACGAATAACCATTCTTACCTTTTATTTGGAAACCATGAAGTATCTGTACTGAATGATTCCTGTGCTGTCAACATGGCTGCTTGGATCACAAAGGATTTTGGTGGAAGAAAAGCTTATACTTCTCCTGCAGGTCTTTATGATGCTCTTGCCTATGGATTTTTGCTTGATTGGCGTGGCATCTATTGCCAACAGTGCAGCAGTGGCTTTTGTGATCGTGACGTGAATGATTCTATCCGTTGCTCACCTAAATATTGGCAGTGCGAGCTCCTTCACCCAAGCACATTCAGGCCCACATTCGAATGTACGCTTACTAGGCCTTAACTTTATTTCAGTTGGAAGTTTGGAATTATAGCTTACTTTGTTTTACTTTGTAAATCACTTATAGACAACATACTTGGGTTAAAAGCGTTTCTGAAATTTTTCGTTCATAGAATTATTAGTTTGTTTTATTTTGTAAATCGCATTTTGCTGACAAATTAAAGAGCCCTCCTGCACAGGCAAGAAGTGCAAAATCACAAAAATATGTAGCCTCAAGATCCACTTTCTATCTTTTTTTTTACCCCCTTTCTACTTCGCTTGCATAACGTTTTTGGCTGGAGAACTTTGCAGGTCTTAAGGAGATATGGTACCAGAAAGTTGAGTTTTTAAATCAAAACACCGGTCAGTGTTCTATCCTGTTTTCCTCCATGTCCAAAATAGCTTTTTCCTTGAAGTTTTGCCATTTTACATCTAATCACTTTTCCTTCTTGTCATAACTGCTGGCAGCAATTAGCAGAGAATTAGGAATTCTCATTGGTAAGACACCAGACTTTTCCTTTCCGAGGCTGCTTATATGAAGTATAAAAATAAATATCCTTGTGATGATTGAGAACTTTTTCAGTTGTTACTGTATATTAGTCCTCTACTCTACTCTACAATCTAATCCCTGCTTGAACCAATGGAGTATATATTTATCCTTACACGCAAGCATCTCCTTGTACAGGACAATTTTGAAGCACAAGGATCTTAATGAACCATCTAATTTTGAAAGGTTTCTTTCTAATGCAGGAATGTGTCTGGCAGGGAGATTTTTATTGGGTGTCCCATTCCTGTTTGCATTAATAATCTACAAAATAAGAAGGTCGCACTTGTCTATGTATGAAAACATTGAAGACTTCTTACAGAGTCCAAACAATCTCTTGCCAGTTAGGTACGCATATTCAGACATAAGAAAGATGACCAATAATTTCAATGACAAATTGGGTGAAGGAGGCTATGGGACTGTTTTCAAAGGAAAGCTTCGAAGTGGTCCGCTGGTAGCGGTAAAAATGCTTGGCAAATCCAAGGCCAACGGGCAGGAGTTTATCAGTGAGGTCGCTACCATAGGGAGGATTCACCATGCTAATGTGGTAAGGCTGATTGGCTTCTGCTTTGAAGGCTCCAAAAGGGCTCTTGTCTATGAATTCATGCCTAACGGATCTCTTGAGAAATATATCTTCCGAAAAGAAACAGAGACAACATCCTTGAGTTGTGAAAAGCTGTTCAACATTGCTCTTGGGATAGCTAAAGGAATTGATTATTTACATCGCGGCTGTGAGATGCAAATTTTGCATTTTGATATCAAGCCTCACAACATTCTTCTAGATGAGCATTTTGCTCCTAAACTTTCTGACTTTGGACTTGCAAAATTGTATCCAACAGAGAATAGTATTGTGTCCCTGACAGCTGCAAGAGGTACGTTGGGATACATGGCCCCAGAGTTGTACTACAAAAATATTGGAGGAGTCTCGTACAAAGCAGACGTATACAGCTTTGGAATGCTGCTGCTGGAAATGGCTGGGAAAAGGAAAAATCTGAACCCTTTAGTGGACCAGAGGAGCCAGATATACTTCCCTTCATGGGTTTATGATCAGCTGAGCAAAGGAAACAGTATTGAGATGGGAGATGCCTCAGAAGATGAAAGAAAGATGTTGAAGAAGATGATCCTGGTAGCATTGTGGTGCATACAGATGAAGCCAATCAATCGCCCTTCTATGAACAAAGTCATAGAAATGCTTGAAGGAGATGGTGAACTCTTAGAAATGCCTCCTAAGCCATTCCAAAATCCAGACGAAATGCCTGCACCTGAGGCTGAGGATGGTGGAAATGATGCAGAAGAGACAGCTAATTTCCCACTGCTATCTCTAGATCGTGTAGATTCAAGTGATATGAGTATGGATCAAGAATAAAGTAAACCCAAGTGTCATAGAAGTCTTTCTCTTGGACAAGACAATTATCATTTCTTCCTGAATTGGTTGTAATAGTATTCATACATACTCGTGTCGAAATTTTAATCAAAGAGCTGCTTTTGCTATTTATCCAAAAAAAAAAAAAAAAAAAAAAAAGCTGCTCGCAATTGTTATTGTTATTGCTGATGAAGGATCTCTTAACGAGGATTTCTTAAAAAGGAAGCATTGAATCAATTGTTATTACATTTAAATTACACTTAACGCACCATATAAATGTACATACTCACATTTATTACAGTTTTGGTTTAGGCTGTTTTTCAAATAAGTTTCGCCTTCGCCGAAAACTAACACCTAAAGCTCTTCTTAACGAATGCCCTTGAGGCAACAATCAGCCAAACCCATGTTTTAAATGCTGATAGAAGAAATGGGGTAATTTTTTGAGTGAATTTATAAGGAACCTCACAGTTTGGTTTCCTTTTGTTTGAATTATATCTTGAAGCAACCAAGCATCCTTTTCATAGTCGTAACATGGATGCACGTAACTATTACTTCGTGGACTAAAGTTAAGCAAGGCAGATATATATTTTGTTGGCATAATTTCATTGATATTGGCTGTTCTGGAATAAAAGCAGTCAGAATTGCTTGTGGCAATTTTCTTTTTTCTTTTTTTTTCTTAAGGTATGATAATGGCTATATTATAGCTTGCATCATCGGATACTTGTCCTTTCTTTTACATGTGCACTATTGAATACTTCACGGTCTATAGCCTATTCATCCGGGAAGACAAATATGAAATCAACATCGTTGGAGAGTTTTACGAATTCTTATGGCCTCGAAATATCAACAGGACAAAGTCAAATAGGCAATTTATTGTTTCTCATTTTGGCTCATTGCATAAAGACTTGTCGCTTGGAAATTAGAAGTATTCTTTTTTTTTTTCGGTATTATTAATATCCATAGTAGCTTCCATGTATTATGGTACATCGATAGCTAATATTTTCTGACATCAGCACACATTATTATAAACATTCGACTTGTCAATACTTACAAAAGGACTTGCATAATGAGTCTACTTAAATAGTAATCCTGACGTTTAGGGCATTTCAGTTTATTGTTCTTCTAGCAAGGTTTAGGGTGATTCTGTTTGATTTGTTAAAGACTTTCTCTTGTTGACTTTGTAGACAAATTGATTGTTGTGCAAAATGTCCAAGATGAACGTCATTTCTTGGAGTGTTATGACTTTTAGAGATACTCAATTTTGACCAGAAAAAGTGGATGAGTTTTAGTTGTTGATAGAAGATTTTGAGGAATTAGGATTGTGTTCGCAAAGTCTACATACAGATGCAAAAAGTATTTATCTATAACTTTTTCCTATAATACGGCAAAATTTTGGTTTTGGCTGTCCACAATAGTTGTAAAACAGTTTGGGACGTATCATTGTAATAACTAACCAATCACAATGTGAAAGATCGAGATAGAGTTAGTCGATCAAGACAATAACATTTGGTATAAACACCGTAATTAATTGTGTATTACATCCATTTTTCACTTTACTTAAAACCATAAGAGGGTTAGGTGGTTATTTTGAAACCTTAGAAGGGCCATTTGACATTATGTAAAATTGTTAGCGGTTAAAAGTAATTTATCCTGATTATTATGGAAATGCAATGCAATTTTTTTATTTATTGGTGAGGGGGCAATTTGGATATTATAAGTAATTTATCCTAATTATTAAGGAAATGCAATGCAATTTTTTTAGTTATTGGTGAGGGGGGGGGTAATTTGGATATTACAAAATTAAGATAAACTTCTGTTTACACCCTTAATTGCCAAAACTCATTTTATAGGATAATAGATAGATAGATATAGATTAATGTGTCTTAACGAATGTCTCAAGGACACCAAAACAAAAGAGCTCTTTAATTAGATTTAGAATTATTACATTTATGTTAGACGCAAGTCAGTTGGACCAATAATACTTGTAGTATCCTTTAATATGGTTAGTTAATAGATGAATTAAGTTTAAAACTTTAATTATTTATTAGTAATAGTGGTTTTTTCTAACCAACAATGATATACTTTAATGATTAGTCCATTCTAAGTTACTTGTAATCATCAAAAAAAAAAAAAAAGGAGGAAAGTTTCAGGAAGGTGCAATCAGACGTAGCAAATCCGGTCAATGGCCAAATGGGCACTACATTATTTTTTTTTCGTGTATATAGTCTATTCCACCGGAAAAACAATTAAAAACTAAACGTTGTATTCACTAATTATTATGGTACAAAAAATGAATATCAATAAGTAGGATGAGCTAATTATATACTGTCTCTCTCTTTCGCTAATTGGCTAAAGACTTGCAAGTCTTGCAAGTCGTGCCGATCCAGATAGGATGAGCTTTCCACAGACTAAATTGCCGGGCACTTGGCTTCTACATTGACATGTCTATTGCCGTAATAAAATATAGTAGGTGTAAATCTAGTTTTCCCTGTCCCACTTCCCACGCGGTTCCGCGGGGAAGAAATCAACTTATCATATATATTCACTTACAATAATATAATTGTAAATAATGTTAAATAAGATGAAAAAATTGTCAAAATGAAAATAAAAAACAATAAGTCAAATTACATTTAGTGCGGAGAAAGGGAACCGATCGAAATAAAAAGGGTTAGGAACAAAACAGATTGGAATTTGATAACTTAGTCTTGAGGGGGGAGGGGAGGGAGGGGGCGTTGGAAACAAATCAACAATAGTTCAGAAAATTTCTTCAGTTGTTGCGGTGGTTATTGACACTGACTAGCATTGTACTTGTCAGTAAAGATGCAACTTTGAGAAATTTAGAGTTGTATTATATATATATATATATATATATATATATATATATATATATATATATATATATTATTGTATGCGGGGAATGGGGCGGATATTTGTTGCCCTAGCCCATCCCCCGCCCTTGCCAATATTGCCATCCTTAACCTCCAGGGAGGTTAGTGTAATTTTCAAAATCTGGAGGGAGGCTAGTCAAATAGTCAAAAATCTCACGGGAGGTTTCTGAAATTATCCCTTACTAAATTTGAGGATAAACTAGTTATTTTATTTTTTTTAACACCATAATTTGATTTATCTACATCCTATCTAACATATATTTATACCTTATTTTCACATATTTATTGTCGACAAAAGTTAAACCAAGCATACTTAGAAGTTTAGCAATTTTAGAATTATATTTTTTATTTGGCAACTATATTAGATTTGGTGTGACAATTGGCTTAGGAAATAGAGCTAAGTCATATTTTGGTATTATAATTATAATAGAATGCGTGGTTATCTTTCTCTATTTAAGAACTTTGAGTCCTAAGTTTGTAGTTGAGCGAAATTATGAACTGAAACAGAATATTTTGTTTCCTTCCATGCTTTTCTTATTACTTATTATTTGTAGACTTTTTGTGCTAACATTCATACACAAGGCAAACTTGTGAGAACCCATCCCCGTGTCTACAATGTAGATTTCAGAGAAAATTAGGGCACTGTTTGATAATCTAATTAAGCATTAAAACTTAATGAATTCAGATTTTAACATATTCAAATGCTTTTGATAATCAAAACTAAAACATCTGAATTCATTAAATAGCACTGAATTTTTTAGACAAAATTTATTCCAAAAAATAAGTGATAAATTATTCACTTATCACTTAACGTGATATACACTCAAATATGTCAAATTTAGTACTTAACAATTCACTAACTTAATGGATTCAAATTTCAAATTTCAATTTTCAAATTTCAGTTTTATCAAACGCATCCTAAAATCTTTATATCCGTCTTGTTATGGTATTTTTCAGTTATTAAATAGGTCCCCACAATTCCTGCGTGGATGACATCGTAACTATGTTTGCTCACATCGAAATTCTACTGCATGTCGCTGATATTTAGAAAGCACCAACTTTTTTAATTTTATTTGTAGGAATTGTACATTTCAGTAGTTTTCTTAATGGACTAACTTTTTATACACTAATAATGTAGTAATTTTTTTATATTAGTAATTATGAACGTATGTCACATATACATGATTTAAATTTCAAATTTAAATTTATGTTAGTTGGAATCATCTAAACTTGTTAGTATTAAAATAATTATATATTGATAGTGTATAAAAAAAACTTATCTTTTCTTAATATGTATATTTTTTTCGTTTTAATCTGGTTGTGTGCCTTTCATATTATTTATAAGAATTTTCAAGCAAATTTTGAATAGAAACTTTAAAGGTTATGTCCCAATAGCAACGTGGTCATCATCGGCCATTTGCCATCACACCAATGCATAAAATGAGCCTAAGCATCCTTCGGCAATCTGTTTTAGTGCGCCCATTCGTTTTGGTCGCATTTCGACTACATTGGGTATTGGCATGTTCGAATCAAAGTCCAAAGGGTAAATTGGGTTGAAAAAATTCACTTGTTCTTTTCTTATTTTGGCCCAAATTATCTTTTCTATAGAAATTCTGAGGGGACCGTTTGCTGAAAGAGCAGCATAACCCTTCAGAGTTTTCAATTGACAGGGGATTTGATATTTGCGCTCTCATTTTAGTTTACTCCCTCCGTCCCACTTTGATAGCCCTGTTTTCTTTTTTCGTCTGTCTCAAATTGTAGTTCACTTTCCAATTGAATAATGTAGCTGTACTTTAATTTTCCTAAAATACCCTTATTTAATGTAAGTTGTTGTTACTATAAACTTACCCCATTTAATGATAGTTGATTCTTTTTTTACCATCAATTCAAGTTCCCATAAAATTGTACTCTATTTAATGTGAGGGTATTTTAGGAAAATAGCAATCTAAATTTACTTTTTCAACAAAATTAACTAATTTTTTTTAAATTGTGTGAAAAAAGAAATAGAACTATCAAAGTGGACGGAGGGTGTATTTCATTTCAATTCACTCACTAAATAATATGCTTTCAGGGAGTGCAAGAGGCTAATTTGAGAGTACAAATATCACTTCATCATAATAGATGGTTTATCTAAAAATTCGTGCAATTGCCTTATTTGAAAGTTCTTGCAGCATCCTGATCAAACGCTTGCAGCATTCAGGAAGGTGCAATGAGACCATTTACTCGAGTCAATTGCCAAATCTGCCCTCTTCCATGTGTATTTTTTTTCTTCTTGACCGACTTTTCAAAGGCAAATTAGCGACCGAGAAGAATTTAGGAGCCCTACTTGAGCTGTAGGTTGGTTGGAGGCTTAAACCGTGGATGGGGCCTCACAAGTTCCGTTTTCCACAAGGCTAAAAAAAGACTTGTACAATCCGTTTACGTAAGTACTCCTACTATTGTTGACGTTAAGGTACTTCAGTTTATATTTCTGACGGAGTTATAGTTGATTTGTTAGATATTTCCTCGCATTAACCCTGTAGACAAATTGATTGCTTCGCGAAATGTGCAAGAAGATCATCGTTTCTTGGAGTTTTTTTTTTTTTTTTGAAGTTTGATCTGGAAATGTGAATGAGTTTTTACCAATTTTGCTTTCGCAAAGTCTGCTGCAACTTTGAGACGGAAAAAGTGGTAATCCCCAAAATATTTTCTTTAAATAGTGCAATCCCCGATAAGGCCCCATTTTGGTTTTGGCTATCAACATTAATTGCAAAAGAAGTTTTAGTTGGATGGCAAACTAGCAAACTAGTTTGTTAAAATGTCTCAAGTATGTGCACTTAGATGTGCCTTAAGGAGTGTCTTGAGTACACAAATTAAAAGAACCGATGATTTATTAGTAGTTAGGGCCTGTGTAACGAGTACCCAATAGGCATTGGTTAACATATATTTTAAATGTCATATTTTTTAAAATGTAAAATTAATTAAAAAAGGTAAAGAAATTCAAGAAAGAGTAGGTAATATTAAAGAAAGAAAGTATATAAATATAACGGAGGATAATAATAATTATTATTATGTGTGTGTGTGTATATATATATATATATATATATGATATATTAAGTGAATTTTAAAGTGCTCAATGGATAACCGTTAAAAAAATCCTATTAATTATAACGGATGGCTCATTTAGTTGAGATGAGTAAGGTGACGTGACCACGGCACGTGCATAGCAATTGTGGACCGTTTACTTGAGTCAATGGTCTCCCATGAAAACATTTTTTAGAAATTGATTGATTTCTTCTGTTTATAAAGCAAGTCGACTTTGATTTTTGACTAATCCTCACTACTTTTTTCTTCTACTATAACACAAGATTCTCCGTTTTCGTGGAAAAAGTCTATCAGTATTCTTGTGTATACATGTACTATTGTATATCACATGACTTATTAAGCTTTGGTTCAAATTGCTGCAAAATAATTCTGAAATAAACGTTATTGGAAACATTCACTAATTATTATGGCACAAAGAAAATAAAAATGACATTAAATCATCATTAGTTTGCTAAAATGACATTATTGGACCTCACTCAGCACGAACCAGAAAAATTACCTTGAGGGATGAATTTGACATATCCAAACCTCAGTATATAACATAAAACAATTTGAAGTTTTTCAAGGATAAAATTGTAAAATTTTATATAAAAAAAGGCATTTACTAAAATTTTCAATATTGTATGAAAGCAAAATCAAATTTTCTAAAACTTAGGGGAGCAGGCCTTCTCCCCTCAATCTCTAGACATATAAAGGAATGAAATTACAAGAAGTGCTAAAAAGCATCGATGGCCTAGCCTTGAAATAAAGTGTCCTTCAACTCCTCTTACAATTTTTTTTCCTTGCCAAAACAAAAAGGGGGACTGAAATGGGGTAAAATGCAGCAACCGCTCTAATGGTTTTCACGAAAATCTCCCATAAATAACAACAATATCCCAAAAATTGCCTTGCACTTTGGACAAAAATGGGAAATCCAAAATAACAAATGTTTGAGCCAAGGTTTAATGACTAATAATGAGAAAATGATATTTACACATAAAAAGAAAAAAAAAATCAAACTTTTCCCATTTTAGGCAATTCTAAAAATTATTACCAGATCAAGAAGAGGGCATATGACTTTCATGGTAATCACAAGACGTATTTTCTCAATTTACCCACAAATTAATTGTGAAATGCATTGGTCAGTCTTTTGGCACTCTTAAGCAACCTTCGTGTTATCATAACTCTTCTGATTCAGATTCAGAAATGCTTTTCAGTTCACTGACAAAGCCGCCTCCACCCATTGTGGCTCTCTTGTTTATTTCGTTTGCCGAGCCAAAAGGATTTCTTGGCATGGAAGGAGGCTCTTCTGATTCAAGCATTTGAATCACAGCTTTCATGGAGGGCCGATCAACAGGATACCACTGAATGCACCACAGCCCTACAATCATTAGTTTCTTTGCTGTAATCTTATCATCCTCGTTGTCAATTTGGATTGTTATTTCTTCTCCTTGATCCAATTTGTTGTAAATCCACTCTGGAAAATAAGCTTCAGCACCATTATCTTGACCTCCAATCTTAATGTTTTTCCTACCTCCAACCATTTCGATCAACAACATCCCGAAGCTATAAACATCAGACTTATGTGACACCTTTCCAAAGTTCCTGGAGAAGACTTCTGGTGCAATGTATCCCATTGTTCCCCTTGCAGCAGTCATACTCACAGCACTTTGCTCCTTGGAACACAACTTTGCTTGACCAAAATCAGAGATTTTTGGATTGAAATTCTGGTCTAGCAAGATGTTATGAGGTTTAATGTCAAAGTGGAGGATCCGCTGCTCGCACCCTTGGTGAAGGTACTCGATCCCTTTCGCAATGCCCAAAGCAATGTTGTGCAACTTCTCCAATCCGAGCAAATTTCTCTCGTTCTCTGAAGATGTGAATTTCTCGAGGGAGTGATTGGGCAAGAATTCATAGACAAGAACTCCTCTGTATCCATCAGCACAATATCCAACCAATCGAACAATGTTAACGTGGTGAATTTGACCAATGGTGCCCACTTCATTGATGAAATCTTCCCCACCTCCCTTGCTGTTGTTGAGGACCTTAACAGCTACAAAAACTTCGTTAGAAAGCTGGCCCTTGTAAACTGTTCCATAACCTCCTTCGCCTAGTTTTTCACTGAAATTTCCAGTTATTTTCTTGATATCAGAATAGGAATATCTCGATGGCTTGAGAGCCTTGTAATCCTCCAGAAATTGTCCGATCTTAAGTTGATCTTCTTTTTTGAGTTTTTTGGAGCGAAATATTCGATAGGAGGCAATTCCAATTAAGACAATGAGAGCAGGACCTAGTACCATGCCTGCATGCCAAAGTGAATTCATTACATAGACAGAGAATCCCACTCTTGTTTTCCATTTTTCTTTTTGTTTTATTTTGTAGGAAAAAGAAACCAAACAAAAAAAAAAAAATTGACTTCAGGTAGAATGATGACTAACCTGCAACCTTTATTTTCTTCAGCGGACCTGTGAAAAAGGAAAGATAACACTCATGCATGAATTTATTACTGGAAATTGACTCAACTACTAATCTTCTTTGTAGTACATTAGGGACGCAAATATTGGAAAGCAGGTACTGATATAATAAATGCGCATATAAGCCTAGGTTTTTATCACTTTTTCAAAATTTGTCAAATTTTTTGTCACCACCACACAAAATTCATAGTGGGAGAAACCCTGATATGAAGCGTATTTTGCAATTTCGAAGAATCCCTTCAAGCACTAACCTTAAAGCACCCTGACTTCAAACTGCCCTGTCAAACGATCCTAAAAGCTGAGGAAAAAAACTGATTTTATGCAGATATAGGGCAGTTTTAAAATAGAGTGTACCTAATGCTTTCAGGTTTTAGAATAATGAGGTACACATTTGAACATGTCTGCTGCAATGGATTACACATTTCATAGGAAAACCAAGAAACCAAATTTAATTGAGGGCAGCAGACGCACATACAATGTGTACACTCCATCTGTTCTGGAGAGGATGGATATTATTGTTTGATGGAAATAAATGTAGATAGGACAAGCTAGGAGGCAAATTTAAAGGCTCTCTTTATAGCAAAACTACAAGAGATGGAAGGAGGATAGATGATCTACCTGTACCATTTTCCAAGCATTGAATACCTGCTGAACTGCTGCTCTTCCTCAATCTGCAGAACTTGTCTTCTGCCTCACAGTATCCACAATTTGGTGCGGACCAGCTTAAAACTAGAGGGATTTGAGGCTCAATGAGGGCATAGGAAACTGAAGGAATCTCAAACATCTTCGTGCAAGAAACTAGGGACGCAAATAGGATGGAATCAGTAGACTGAGTTGCATAAACTTGGTAACTCGAATTGCTGAGGCAGGGGATAGGTATCATGTACCATTTTTTGGAAGAACATTTAAAAAAAGAAAAGTCATAGTCGTTGAAATCTGGTATTTGAAAGAGAGATGCAGATAAATCTAGTTTGGGAAGCAGCCCAGGAAGGCAGCCATCCAATTTGGCTACATACAGCAATCGAGACTCGTAATCAATTTTATTGATGACAAACTTCACTGAGAAAGGAGGCTTGGTCTGGTTGAGGGATGCTTTAACTCGAAATGGGTTCTCCAGCACAGTCTCCTGACTCTGGGTGCAAGAAAGCTCAAATCCAGGGAAGCCACAGTGCTGTGGTTGACGGTCTTTCAATCGGAAGGGGAATCTGATAGCCGGACCCTGATCGCTGCACCTTCTCACTGTGCAATTATCATGTATTTTGCAGGACCCTAGAGCAGTTAAAGTGGCTAAGAAGATTAGCCTGACCACATTGAGGATCACCATTTTCCGAGGAAGAAAGATAAACTCCTGCACCTCCCTCTTCAAGGCAGATTGTGGAAAGTATCCTTTTGAATTGGGTCGCGCACAACGTCTTGTTTCTCCTTTTATTAACTTGGATTTCTTCAAACTAAATCGATTGTCGCGAAATAAAAGAAAATAAAAAAAAATTAAGAAGTCAGAACAGGGATTTTGATTGTAAATATTGCAGACTTCTTAGCTACTAGCCTAGTTCACTAAATTTCAAGGGAGTTTGGTGCAAGCAACGGTTCAAGATAATCTGTCTATACTCTATATAAAAGTACCATGAGTCTTGGTATTTTAAAGTGTAAGTGTAAGCAGTGTAGTGATATTAGCTTAATCTGTGGTTAAAGCTTGATATAATCTTAATTGTGGATCGTTTAGAAGAAAATAATGGTTGATTATTTTAGAAGAAAATCTAAGATAAGTGTAAGAAAAAAATGAGTACCATTTCTTTTTTCAACCAGGAAAGGGACGTTTGGCAGGTGGAGTGATTGATTATTTGAGCTTGGTATGATCTTTGACCGGAGAAAATCTTCTACTTTATTTGTATATTCATGAACAAATAAACAGTCCGTACAATCTCATGCCAGTTAGATATGCATACTCAGACATAAGAAAGATGACCAAGAACTTCAACCACAAATTGGGGGAAGAAGGCTATGGGACCGTTTCTAAAGGAAAGCTTCGGAGTTGCCCACTAGCAGTGGCAAAAATGCTGGGCAAATCCAAGGCCAATGGGCAGGAATTTATCAGCGAAGTTGATAAATGAAATCGTGCCTAATGGATATCTTGAGAAATATATATTCCGAAAAGAAACAGAGACAACATCCTTGAGTTGTGAAAAGCTGTTCGACATTGCTCTTGGGATTGCTGAGGGGATTGAATTATTTACACAGCAGCTGTGAGATGCAAATTTTGCATTTTGATATCAAGCCTCACAACATTCTTCTAGATGAGCATTTTGCTCCTAAACTTTCTGACTTTGGACTCGCAAAATTGTATCCGACAGAGAATAGGGGACCAGAGGAGCCAGATATACTTCCCTTCATGGGTTTATGATCAGCTGAGCGAAGGAAACAATATTGAGATGGGAGATGCCTCAGAAGATGAAAGAAATATAGTGAAGAAGATGATCCTGGTAGCATTGTGGTGCATGCAGATGAAGCCAACCCATCGCCCTTCCATGAACACAGTCATTGAAATGCTTGAAGGCGATGGTGAACTCATAGAAATGCCTCCTAAGCCATTTCAAAATCCGGACGAAACGCCAGCACTCGAGGATGATGGAATTGATGCGGAAGACGTATAGCTGATCTCCCACTGCTATCTCTAGATCGTATGGATTCAAGTGAAATGAGTATGGATCGAGATTAAAGTAAATCCAAGTGTCACAGAATTCTCTCTGTTTCATTTCTTCCTCAATTAGCTGTAATAGTATTGATACTTCGTGTCCACATGTCAACCAAAGAGCTGCTCTTGCCATTTATCCAGAAAAAAGGAAAAAAAAAACAAAAAAAAAGTCTGCTCGTTCAATATTAAAGTACTAATTATATTGGAATTGTTAATGTTATTCCTGTATGCAATTAAGGTTTGACAGATTTCTTTACAAGGATTTTTCTTAAAGGTGGCACGGTGACACTTGTTAATACCTCTAAATTGCACCTAAATCACCATATAAATGAACACACTGATATTTATTATATTCTTGCATTTAGACTCCTTCTCAAATTAGTTTTAGTTTTGCTTAAAAATTAATACCTAAGATAACGAATGCTGTCGAGGCAAGCATTAGCCATACTCATGTTTTAATTGCTTATAAAAAAAAATTTTGGCAAAATTTTAGTGCATTTATAAGGGTCCTCCAACCCCCTCTCCCTTTTTGAATTAATTGAAAAAGTATATATCTTGAAGTAACTAAGGGATGCTTGTTTCACAGATTGGAATCGGAAATGGAAACGGAATCATAGACTTTGATTTTGGAATTAAATTTTTATTCCAATATCTAACTTGGTTCACACATTGGAATTAGCATCATTCCAATTCCTGATGCTTGGTTTGATGAGTGTTTCGGAATTAAATGCAATTAAATTCCAAATTTATCCCTGATATAACAATTCTTATAAAAAAAGGGATAATTGCAGAAACCTCCCTTGAGGTTTCTGACACTTGCACTGACCTACTCTGTGGTTTGAAAAATTGTACTGACCTCTCCTGAACTTACTAATCCTTTACCAATTCAGTCCAAACGATTAAAATATTATTTTAGGGAGTAAAATTAGAATTTTGTACTAAATTTGCCCTTTGTGCTACATGTCTAATAAATGACAAAGCATTTCAAATTAATTAACAATTAATAAACTCTAAGGGGTGTAGTTTATGGGCAAATACGCATTACCTATTTAAAGAATCGACTCTTTATGGATATTTACTTTCAAACATTTAATTTATGATAAATATATCAATATTTGTAAGTAAAATTCAAAAAGTATTACAGTAATATGCTTATAAAAAGGAAATCAGTAGGTTATCTATTTAAGATAAATTAAATATTTCTAAAAAAAAGAAATGGCCCATAAAGTATTATTAATTCGTTATGGCTTTCATCCATTAAATGAGTAAAGTATTGGTTCTTTATGGGTATTTTATTCTGAATCATTTAATTTATATTAAATATATAAATATTTGTAACTAAAATTGAAAAAGTATTACATTAATATTTTTACGGAAGGGAAACTGGTAGGTTTTGTATTTAACAAAAATATGAGACTTTGTAGATTTTGAAGTTTAAGGAAGGGATATTTGAAATTTAACGACCGTTATACAACTTTCAAAACAAACAAATTCATTCCAAATTTTGGTTTGGGGTAATTTCATAAATGAAATCGTGGTCACTTTCTGTAAAGTATCACTTTCCCATAAAAGACCAACTTTTTATGGCTTTCCTTCATTATAAGAACAGAGTACCTATTTTCTCATAAACAAATTTATTTATCGGATAAAATAAAATAAACTCGTTTTCCAATAAAACATCAGTTCTTTATGGCTTTCCTCCATCATAAGAATAGAGTACCCTTTCAAAATACAAATGGGAAACCGCACAAAACATAAACAAGGAGAGCCTCCAAGGAGTCAAAGGGTCTGCACAGTTGAATCTTTGAATTTGTTCTCTTCTGAAGATGGCCGATTCTCCGAGTCAGATTGCCGGACCTCTTCAATCATCCTAACTACTTCATCCATGTTTGGTCGCATGTCTGGCACCTTGGCAACACATGTCATGGCTATTTGCAGCATCTGCACCATTTCTTCTTTAGTATTTTGGAACCTCATCAACTCGACATCAAAAACTTTGGCTGTCCATTCCTCCATTCAGATCTACTTTAGATCTTTTTTTTTTCAAAAGATTTTGGATTGCAGATGAAGACTATATGATGAAGAAGAAGAGATAGAAAAACTGATAAAGAAGAAGAACAAAAAGAGCGCCGTGTGATGGAGAGAAAGAGAGGGTAGAGGAGTTTTGTATGCGATGGGTAGGTCCGTCATAAATGTTGTCCGAGGGAATAAGTTGAGGGTTTTGTCCAAAACCTCCCAATTTGTTCGGGAATGGGATAAGTCTTATTTTTTAGAAATAATTCCAAAAATTGCATTCCAATAGGCTTAACCCAAACAACAAATAAGGGATTTATTCCATTCTGTGATTCCCAAACTCTTCAACCAAGCAGCTCCTAAGATCCTATTTGATAACTCGATTTAGCATTCAAATTTAATGAGTTCAGATATTAATATGTTCAGACGTGTTTGACAATCAAAAATTAAAATATCTTAATTAATAAAATGGTTGTGAATTGTTTAGATTACACTTAGGGTATGTTTGGTTCCCTATGAAATTAGGGTTTAGAATTGAAATTTGAGCCCCAATTCCAAATCTTGTGTTTGGATAATACCTTTCCTATAGAATTAAAATCGAATTGCAATTCCATATCGATCGAATTCCATGGTTTCAATTCTTTGGCTAGACCAAAGAATTCTAATTCCAATTCCACGGCCAGACTCCCATTCGAATCAACACGCGGACTTTAAATGGATAAAAACTCCAAAATGGGTCAACTATAAAGCTGGATTAAAAGAAAACAAAGCTGGCTTCTTTCTCTCTCTTCATGAGCGAATCGCCATATCTACCATAATCTGCTTTATAGGTGGCAAACCAATCCATTTAACTAAATTTATCCGTACCCGTCCATAGATAGATGGGTATGAGTATTTTAAATTTTTGTATATAGGTATAAATGGGTTACCCAATAAATATTAAATGGGTATTATTGGATAACTCATCAAACCCAATTAATCCATTTAGAATTCTCTTCCCCCAAGTCTCTTCTCTTCTCGCACCCATTTTTTTTTTTCAAATCTTTCATTTTGCCATGATGTTAGCTACTTTGTTTCATTATTATTATTATTTGTTGGTTTTATCTTATTATTTTATTTTCTCTTAGTTTGTTAACTTGCTCATTTTTTAGCATTACCAATTTATGATAAGTTTTACTCTCTTTTCTTATCTCTAAAATGAAATTTTAAATTTATATATGAAAAAAAATGTTAGGAGTTCAAAATTTTTAGATTAACTTTTATAGTACTTGGTTCAAATTTTTTTATTCTTATTATTTAATTATTAAATACTATGTAATTTTGCGACATAGAGTATAAATAGAAAAAATTTGCTAATTAGACTTATTGAGCATTATAAGTAAATATTTAAAACTAATGATAGGTACAAAGAGCAGTATAAATTGATAACTTAATTTGTAAAAATGAATTTAAATGAGTTTACAAAAAATTAAAATAAATGGATTATAGTAAATGGGTAATTAGTTTATCCAATTTATTTTTTGACTTACCTATTTATACTTATTTAATTAAATAAGTATAAATAGATTGACTCACTTGTATCCATTACCCATTTTGTCTAACTCAAACTTGCTCAGTCATCTATTTTGACACCTGCTCTGGCGTGCTTTGCCGCCGCTGCCTCCTCCTTTTCCTAACACCTCTTCCGGAACCCGTCCAGGCCTTTCCTGCTCCTGCTCACCTCCGCAGCATCGAGTGGGTGAAATTTACAGATTGAGTTCTATATTGGTCTCCTTTCTTTAGTTTCTATCAATCTTGAATTGTGCCTCCCACCTTTACCTTTGCCATTGCTTCCATTGCCGTCACCATCGCCATTGCATCCTCTCATCCTCACTCTCCTTCCGCTCCTTCAATTCTCAATTCTCGACAAATTCAGGGTTTATGATGGTATATTCACATTTAAATTTTTGCCAATCAAAGATTGATTTTTTTGGGTTGTTCCTCTGATAATGTTTGCCATTAATGTTATAAATTTACTACTATTTTTTTGCTTCTAATTCAACGTTGGGACTAGGATAGAAAAAAGGGTAGTACTCTGTTGCCCTGTTCTTCTTTATTTCATTTTAATTAGTTAGTGTGGTCCTAGTTTTTAGATGGTTCTCTTATTATTAGGAATAGCTAAAAATGATTGTGGTGATGAAGATGAAAGGTCGAATTTTGTATATATCATCCTTTGAAAGGTTTTGAAGGTTTTGAGATGCATTTTCTAGTAATAATAGCTACATATTTCTGGCTATTTCAAGTATGCATTTTCTTTTATGTTTGTTGCCAATTGCTGGTGAAGTAGTTGTGAAATATTTTATTAGATGCTGATGCGTATTCCTCTCCATGTGTTTTTGAAATTAGCATGAAAAATGGGAAAAGGGTTTTTTTTTTTAATTTTTCTATATTCTTTGCTTGTTGATCATTGCGGGTTGGAAAAATTGAGGGATTTACCTGTTAGGGAAACTTTTTGTATTTTTAGTATGAAAATGAATAATATTTGTATATTGCAGGAGTGGAGAAAAGCAAACTAATAACAAAAAAGATCAAGAAAACTTGGTGGAATTGGACAGATTTTCAACTGAATGGAACTACTAAATTGCTGAACTTGCTTAGCTCCTATTATTTATGATGGTCGAGTGAGATATTATGTTATGCCATGTCTGCTGGTCTTGTTTGTTTTATTACACTTTGATTGGTACAATGGAATTACACTTGCATTTTTTAGGAACATTGTCTTCTGATGACTACTAGTTGTAGCTGTGTAAGTGGCATGCCAGTCAATAACCACAGTTTCTTCATACTTAAGACTGCTTAACTTTCTTATCACCAATGTTTTGCCATTCAGTAATGTTAAAATGTAACTTTAAATGAAGAATATGTGCACAATTTTACTACTGTGGGGGACAAAATTTACCTTCCATTCTTGATTTTGGGCTTGGAATGTTCACTTTCTTCATTTTACAGATTGTTGATATTTATTTTCTGGGTTTATAAGTTTTATTCTTCTTTTGCTAAGTTCTGAAATATGATAACTAGTTTATTTCTTTTATCAGTTATTAAGCTAGTAGATCAATTTAGCCTAAAAATAATAGTAATAAAGAAGCTACCAAATCATTTGTTGGATATAGAAAAGAAAGCCTGAGAAGTATGAGTCTCGTCTTCATTTGCATTCCATATTCAATTTGTCTAAACATGCGATTGTCCCACAAATTTATTTCTTCTTTTGCTAGCTAAGAATGTCCATTCTGCTTGTAAATATGTGACTGTTGACTTTTACATTTTTGCTGGACTGATCATGACCTATACTTTCTTTAGGTGGATTGTAAGGTAATTTGCTTTTATCATTTGAATCTTGCTTTCAGGTCTCTCAGTTTGCGACATAAAGGTGCAAGACATGTTGTATATGGCTTGATGTTTGTTTGTTTTCGATAGACAACTAGACCCTTAAATATAGCAGCAAGTTGTGAGGATATATGATATTCAGCATTCTTTGCAAAAGGACGAAGAAGCTCTCTTGTAGGGACTGGAGCAACTTCACTTGTACAACCATGTGATTAATGTCAGATTATTTCACTGGATTTACATATGGGTTTCTGCATGCATAATTTATGTTTATGCATGTGGATTTGTGTACATTTGGCTGCACACCTTTCTACTGATAATTTTCTCTTTAAAAATCAACGAATTGCACAAGATGAGATATTTATGGTTTGTTGGTAACAAGTGATGCAGGTTTTTGTTCAAAACTATTCTTGAAGTTTTGGGTCAAACATGTCTGCATGAAAAAGGCATGTTAATGTGGTCTTGTTAAGAGATACTTGAGACTTCATACTTTCTTGTTTTTATTTTGTGAATAGTTACTTTTTGTAAACAGGTTCATCATTTTCAAGAAGTTTTACTTACATACACAATGAACTTTATCTTGTTGTCTTGTTGTTTCTTTTCTTAAGGAAAAAACTTGCTGTCAGGTTAGGGCCCGAAAGATTTTGTTCTTAGGACAGCTTGAGATAGTAACACTGTAGCAGCATGTTAAAATTTGAAGGGAAGAGATATAAATGGATATAAATGATCATGCTCTTAATGATGCAATGTTATGCAATGAATGAAAATTGCTTAATTCTTCCTCTATATTCTGGTCATCTTCTCCATCAAGAAAAACCAAAAGTTATACATGCTCTGGAATTAATTGCTATTTTTTATCTAAGTGTAGTCAACTTGGCTTTATTTTGCATGGAACTTGGCATGATTTGGGATATTTGCATGGAACTGGTGAAGATGCTGGGGTTTAGTGCAGCTGTTGCCTCTTCTTTCCCTGTCTCGACTGACGCCGCCTATGTAGGCACCATCCTTACCACCCCTTGCGCTCCACGAGCCGTCGCTGCTCTTTCCCTCTTCGTTCGAATAACAAATACCAGCTCTCCTTTCAACCTGGAGGTATTCAACATCAGCATTCAATAGTTCTCCGAATTCTATCCTTTTTTTTTCCTTGCTTTTGCTTTTTAGTCCATTAGCGGCGTTGTTACTGTTGAAAACTATGTTAATACTCTGTGGTTGGCTGGTTGTAGTATATGTATTCGTTGACGACATCATTAAGGTCCAATTGTTGTTCTTCAGTTAAAGCCATGGCTGAAACTGGAGCTCTTTCAGCACTCACGACACCCGCGCGTGGTACTTTTTTACCGCTCTTATGTGCTCTGCCTTTTTTTCCGTATTCCCTCATGTTGAATCCTTAAATTGTTGAATAGAGCAATGACTTGATCTTTTCATCGTAATGGAGGCAAATACTTAAGAATTGAAAATGGAAAGAAGAATTTGAGAATGGTTAATGAGTTTGAAATTGCTATTTACTAGGCCTGTTGCACTAACTATCAAGAATTATGTAAAAAGTTTTATTTTTGCAAGTCTTTATGTGTTATTTATAGCTAACTCCAGTATTTTGTAGTAAACTGTAGCAAGTTAATCTAATTTGAGATAAATATCTAATAGCTAACATGATAGTTGTTCTTTTTATCTTTTTTAGCTTCCCTGTATTTAATTGATTGAGATCTTTGTTTTCATAGGGAGGAAGCACGCTTTGATTTCGCTATCAGATAAAATGGATATGGCTGTTCTTGGCAGTGGACTTCAGGAACTGGGGTAAATTGAGTTAATATTTCACATTTGAAAGTTTACATATCTTTTGTTATTCGGAGCTGCTTGCTGGGAGTTCTTTCGATGTAGAAATTTTGGATAAAACTATATGGAGAGACACAGTTGCTGTAATCGAAACTTATATTTACTGTCACTCTTTAAATTGGATGAAAGATTTGGCACCAGCTGCACGTACAAAGAAAAAATGATGTCTGTTTTGATTGTACGTAATTGCTTTGTTCCTATTGGAGATGCAGCAGCTTCTCTTGTTAACTTGTATTGCTTTAGATTCATTATCTATGCTAGTTGTATTATTTAAAAAGTTTTGTGAGGAGTACATTACTGAGGGGATCTTGGTAATTTTCCTATATACTCAATGGCTGTGGCTCATCGAGAATTTTTGTCTAGTTAGTTGAACTTCTCAATTTAGGATTTCATAATTGACCGAGTCTCTTTGTTTCTTTGCACATGCTTGGCTTTTGTTGCCTTGGTTCCTAGGGACTTTGATGCATATAACATTTTATTTTTACCAAATAGATTTGCATTTGTTAGAAAAAAAATGCTAGATGGGACAAAAGAACCCCCCGAGTAAGCCATTTCGTAACTTTTTATTTTACTTCTTTTAGTGTGCCTTCAATGGTTTAACTTCTCCATGGTGATCATTAACAGAACATGCACGCTTGGTAACTAATTAAAAAAAAATGGTCCTAATGCGTGTGTTTTTTATTGTGGTTTTTGGCTGGTGGGTACCATATTTAGATGAACCTTGTCAATTTTAGGCACACTGAAACGATTATGAATGCCTTCACTTGTATGGAGCTTGACATTGTAATCATGATGTTTAGTTTATATTTCAGCTAGCTAAAACTTGGGCAGGGGATATTATTGGTATTGTGGAAAATACCATGCACCAGAGCTGTAATATAGCAAATTATTGGTATTGTGGAAAATACCATGCACCAGAGCTGTAATATAGCAAACTTTTCTATTATAAAATAGGTGGTGCTTGATTGTTTGTCGAGCTAATCTATCTTCAAATGCAGGTACACAATTGTCTCAACTGGAGGAACAGCATCTGCTTTGGAAAGTGATGGTCTATCTGTAACTAAAGTGGAAGATCTCACTGGTTTTCCTGAAATGGTAAGCTGGTTGTTAAGCTTGTGATTTTATGACGGATAAAACGATACTACTGGCCCACTTCCATTAACTTGTAAATCCTGCACAGCTTGATGGCCGTGTAAAAACTCTGCATCCTAGCATACATGGTGGTATCCTTGCTAGGAGAGATTTGGAGCATCACATGGAAGCCCTTGACAAGCACAAGATTGGTGAGCACAATTTACAATTCTGTTGGTTGAGTGAATGCCAAAACATCATTAGAGGTAAAAAAATGAATTGGCCACTTTCTTATTTTAGAGTTGAGAGCAGGCTTTGAGAACCTGTTGACCTTCAAATTGGTGATGAAAGATGTCATGTGGGTAGTTTTAATCCCCTGGAAGAGTAAATAAGGAACTGCATCCCCTTGAATATACCTTTAATCTTCAAGGCCATAAACGACACCTTACTCATATCCGGGCAATGTTTGCAAGTCACTTATTGTTATCTTGTCACTTTAGCTATCTGATATGTGTAACTGAAATATATAGGATTTAAAAATGTATTTCAGAATGTTTGCATCTTCAATTTGAAAAAAGAACACCTTTCCTTGCATCTGGAGTGGACGACTGCTCTTGCTTGCTTGCCTTATTACAATACCCCATCCATCTTTAAAACAATTCCCTTTTGCAGGTACAATTGATGTAGTGGTGGTAAATTTATACCCATTTTATGAAAAAGTTTCCTCTTCAAGTGGAATATCCTTTGAGAATGCAATTGAGAACATTGATATTGGTGGCCCAGCCATGATAAGAGCTGCTGCAAAGGTTATTGGTCTCAGCCTTCTTGCTTTTGTTTTTCTCATTTTATTTATTAACATGTCACATATCCATTCTCCTTGCGGCTGGATATGTTTTGAAAAGCTGTCAAGTTCTTTTGGCATGCATGTATAAACCTTGTGTAACATTAAACTCATCAATTGTCTAATTCTAGGATCTGATACTAAATGCTGGGGATTTAATGAGTCATGAGTTTGAGGAAATTTACCGTAATGATGCATCAAATGATGCGCTTTTGAAAAGTTTTGTAAGCTTGAAGCTAGTGCTTTAAATTATCTATGGTGCTGTAGTAAGTAGTAAAGAATAATTCTATAGCCTTGCTTATTGATGACAATGACAAAATAAATATTCCTACTGTTTTTGGAGTTTGTATAATGCAAACAAAACTTGCTCATTCTTACATCTTTTCAGTTTTGAGGTTTATTACTTGTAATTAGGCTCAGTTGCAAATCACTTTCATGAGCTTCAATTGGCATCTTTCATATATGTGCATTAATGTCTACGTGGTATGTCTCATTATAAGTGAAAAACCCTGTTTGTGTTAATTGTCAAGTCAAAGTCTTTTCCTATGGTAGCAAAAAACGCTCTTTAGGCTAATATGTAAGGTAGCATTAAATGACAACTGTCTTATTTTTCAATGCTATACCCAACAGAATCACAAGGATGTGTTGGTGGTGGTTGATCCAGAAGACTACCCTGCACTTCTAGAGTTTCTTCACGGAAAGCAAGACAACCAACAGTTTAGGAGAAAGCTGGCTCAGAAGGCTTTCCAGCATGTTGCCTCTTACGACACTGCAGTTTCAGAGTGGTTGTGGAAGCAAACATCAGAAGGTATTAATTTTTCTTACACGTAGAAATACTTCTGTCAAATCATCCATGCCGAACATATAGTTTCCACGATCTCTTTGCCATGAGATTCCTCACATCTACATGCTTCAAAGTTGAATTCATGTTGGCAACTACTCAAAAGATTGTGGGATCTTTATTTAAAGGTTGAAAACCAATAAGTTTGAATCATCCCATTGTCTGTCTGCTCATATTGACTAATTTCTTGTGGATTTGAAGATAAGTTTCCTCCCAATATGACTGTGTCTCTCTCACTCAAAAGTCCACTTCGGTATGGTGAAAATCCTCACCAGAAGGCTGCATTTTATGTTGACAAGTCTCTCGCTGAGGTTAATTGTGGTGGTATTGCAACTGCTACTCAACACCATGGAAAGGTAAGCGACTGATGCCGAACATGATCTGCATTCTTTTCAGGCCTCATTTCTTGAATAATTTTGTTCCATAGAGTGTACTATTTCATGACCTTTTCCATTAGGCTGACTGTTTGATACCTCAATCGAAAGTTAGCCATGTTGTTTCAAGTTGGTCCTGGAACTAAAAGTAAGTGATATAACACGATCAAGGTTTTGCTTTGATATGTTGAAAGATCAACCTGGTGGAGAGAGGAATGAATCCTTTGGTGTACCAAGGATGATTACATCTTTCCTTCCCTTTTGGATAAAAGGAAAATGATATCATTTGACATGATGCACTGTTTGTTGTACCTGGAACAGTAGAGGGTATAGTGAAGTTTTGCTGTCTTCTTATGTTCTGGGGTCTAGTGTGGTGAGGAACTAGAGACTAAGGCTTTTGTACTGCTTGCAAGTAGTGTTATCCATATTTCTTTGTGTCTTGTTAAGCGCTCTTTAAATCTTATCCAGTTATAAATTAGTTAAAGCTCTTCTGTAATCAATGTTTTTATGGTTTGAAAATTTATATCCTTTTATGGACATTTTACCATAACATTGAAAATTAATAATCTTGTACATTTTCTGCAGTTGAAAGAAATGCTTGCTGTCTTATAAATGATGGCTTGTCATCTTAATCATTGTGTTTTCAATTTTTCTGAGCGAGTCTGCTTGTGTTACTCTTCTGTTTTCTCAAACTTATTGAATCCCTCTTTTTAGCTAAATCCGAAATTACTTCCATGTACTGTGTTGACTTCCTATTTTTGGGCTTTACATTAAGTAAGAGATATTTTATAATGTGAACTTTGTATCAAACTCAGATTGCTTTTGTATCCTTTGGTACAGGAGATGTCATATAATAACTATTTAGATGCAGATGCAGCGTGGAATTGCGTGTGTGAGTTTAATAGACCTACTTGTGTCATTGTGAAACACACAAATCCTTGTGGAGTTGCTTCACGTGATGATATCATTGAAGCATATAGACTAGCTGTGAAAGCAGATCCAGTGAGTGCATTTGGTGGTATTGTAGCCTTTAATGTGGAAGTTGATGAGGTAATTTTCACGTCTTCCTCATGGTGTCAATGTTGAAGTTCTGTGCTATTTTTTTCTTTCAAATTTGTCCTCAAATTTTAACTTCTAATCTAAGTGATGAAAATGTGGTGACTGTGCTTAACCATTGCACATTGGCTATGCAGTACAATGATCTTGATATAACGTCAGCTGTTTTTCATTTGGAACAACTGAAATCCATTTGTAACTGTTAAGTTGTTGAAAATTGTCTTCTTAGGTGCTGGCTAAGGACATTCGAGAATTTAGAAGCCCAACTAACAACGAAACTCGAATGTTTTATGAGATTGTTGTTGCACCCAAGTATACCAAAAAGGGGCTGGAGGTTCTTCGTGGAAAATCTAAGACCTTGAGAATACTTGAGGCAAATAAAAATAGTAAAGGAAAACTCTCGCTCAGGCAAGTTGTTGGGGGTTGGTTGGCTCAGGATTCAGATGATTTAGTTCCTGAAGATATCCAATTCAAATCAGTCTCTGAGAAGGCTCCACAAGAAAGTGAGCTTTCTGATGCACAGTTTGCGTGGCTCTGTGTGAAGCATATCAAGAGTAATGCCATTGTCATTGCAAAGGTGAGTTTAATCTAGCTGAACATAAACAACATTTTTTCCCTAATTAAGAAAATAAAAAGAATACAGGTGGTAAAACATGTCTAGATTCAGATGATCTGTTTCTGACCCTACTCCTTACTTGGCAGGACAATTGTATGTTAGGTATGGGAAGTGGGCAACCAAACAGGTTGGAAAGCTTCAGGATAGCTTTAAGAAAAGCTGGGGATGAAGTCAAGGGAGCTGCTTTGGCTAGTGGTGCTTTCTTTCCATTTGGTAATCATTTCATTACCTTAATGAAGCAATAGTGGATTTTGATTTATTTACCTGACTGAGTTCAGAATGAGGTGGGATTACAGACTAAAATGTTAGGGAGAGGTTTTATTTATTAATTTACTTAGTTTTATTTTTGGATCGAGAAAGGTAATAGGTCTGCACCACTGAAGGGAATTCTTGATGTGAAAAAGTTTCAAGTGGTAGCAGAACATAGACTGAAGGATAAGCTAAATCAAATCTTAAATAATTGGTTACCTATCTCTATCTTTTGAAAGTTTTCTTTTGTGAACAGCTTGGAACGATGCTGTTGAAGAAGCATGTCAAAGTGGGATAAGCGTAATTGCAGAGCCTGGAGGTAGCATCAGAGACGTTGATGCTATAGACTGCTGTAAGAAATATGGAGTATCCCTGCTTTTCACCAATGTGAGGCATTTTAGGCATTAAAATAAGAAATTTTGAGTTTGAGAAGTATTGCATGTCTTGATGAGCAATTTTCCAAGGTTGCAGCCAAGATTAAGGCTGAAAGTTTTTATAGTTAATCAAGTAGATGATATATCAATAATCTTCTATTTTACCAATTGGGTAAAAAATTTGAATGGTGCTTGCATTATATAGTTAGTCCACTTTCGACCCTTCAACAATTAAGTGCATATTTTTGCTTCTCAAAGCTGTAAAAAGTATACTCTCCATCCTTTTGACTAAAAATACTTTCAAAAACATCCCCTGAAGTTTATGGTAATATCACTTGGCACCTTTCAAGTTTCAAAATTATTACTGAATATCCATATCAATGAGATGGGATCATTAATCACTATCATAGCATATGAATTGACAAAATTATCGTTGCTAATTTAACAACTTCTAGGCAAAAAATTATGAAACACAAAATTTTTAGATAAAATATATAAATCTTATTTTATAATTAATTTGGTAGAAAATTCAATGTAAGACAACAAAAAATAGGTGGAATTGGGAGAAAAATATATCTCCCTATAAAATAATTACTATAAGAATATTTTAATGATACAAGGTTGAGATCATTGCAAAAAATATGATTTTAGGAGATGTTAATAATATTTTTGAAAATTTAGAAATATAGAGTGATATTAACAAAAATCTTAGGAAGTTTCTAAAATAATCTCTAACCAAAAGGGTGAAGGACAACAAAAATGGGTGGAATTGGGAGAAAAATATATCTCCTTCAAAAGGTGATTACTATAAGAATATTTTAATGATACAAGGTTGAGATCGTTATAAAAAATATGATTTTAGGAGATGTTAGTAATATTTTCGAAATTTTAAAAATGTAAGTGATATTAACAAAAATCTTAGGAAGTTTCTAAAATTATCTCTAACCGAAAGGGTGAAATATACCTTTTGCAAGTTATGAGGGACAAAAATTATACACTCGATAATTGGAGAGCTAAAGGTATATAAACTAGATGATTTGCGGACTATCCAAATTTTTTGCCTTTATCCAAATTTTTAACCTCCATTTTTCTAATATTGAACTTTAGGAATTGCTTCATTTGACTTGTTTATTATATTGCTACAAATCTGAAATTGCGTAAAAGAAATTGATGATAAAATGGAAGCACGTGACGGGAAGAAAACCATGTCAAGTTGGACGCTCAATGCTGTGCAGCAGCATGCTGGGATCTGGAAGGTTCTCGGCCTTTATTCCTTAAACCTTTACAGGATGGTCTATTGGCAGAACATGGAAAGGAAGTTCTGCTCATTGGAAACTCTCAACACCAGACCCCTGTTCACCAATGGAGTGGGTCTTTTGACTTTGCTAATTGAACGCTATCTTGCCTAAGATCCCAAGACACATTTCTAGATCAAGAAATGCCACTTCCCTCGTTTTATGAGTAAATCTGACAAGCTCTTCACCTTAACTATAGGATTATTCAGGCAAAACATAAATTTTATTGAACCATTTCAGCTGCAAGTTTCTAAGAGAAAAAAAACGTGCAAGTTGATCAAGGACTAATCAGTAAATAGCACTTGAAATCTTAGTTATCTTTCTGTCCTGGACTAGTGCAACAAACCTTTAATCAAAGCACAAAAACACCCAGGATTATATTTATAATATTTGGGGGAACACCAAAGATGAATCAGTTGTCAAATGCAAAAGGGGACTTCGACAGGATGGTAGTACCCAGGACACTGTAAGTAGTAGAAATTCTAGTCACACTATCTATTGACAATATTAAAGAGCATTTGTATGTATGTGACCCCTTTTCTTTTGTTTTCACGCATGCCCACACATCAGAAACTAAAAACCTAAAGCAGATTCCAATTACCTGAGACAAGGAATTGTTCAACGCTTGCCCTCTGTAACTGACATGAAACTTGTCCTTTGCTACTAGACCCTAGAAATTAGTAAGTATTAGTTGACGCCAAAATATAACAACAGATGTTCACTCAGACACCAACTCAAGGAGAGAGAAAAGGGGGGGGGGGGGCAGGAGGGCATACTTCTGTTTCAATTTCAGCAGATTCCACATTGACATTGATGTCAGCCATAATTTTCATCATCTCTAAGAGCAGCCCAGGCCGATCAGCTGTTTCAATATAAAGTAAGCTGAAACCACAAGACAAAAGCAAACAAATGACTTCAGTCTGAGATGCCCGAGAACTGTACTCTGAAAAAGCTACCCAACACTTGGTATTAGTTCGAAAGCAAGTTAATAACTTGGGGCACTTGCATATAAAGAACTTGTGCTGCTAAAATGCACACCTCCTTGCAGGTCCATCATCCTTGACATGTATATGAGTAGCAACATCAACATCAAGCTGCCATTTTGACAGGAAAAGTCAAAAGTTTACAAGGCGGTAAGTTCCAAAAATAATTCTACACTCATTTTCACCTCAGTATGTTTCCGTATACCTAGTCAAGAACAATTATTTAGAAACCAAACCATGATTGGAATGCATAAGTATCACTGTATACAGCAATCAACAAGACGACACAGCCAACTGGTCAAAAGGAAATCTTTCCGGTAGAAAATGTTGATCTACCAAGCACTATATACTAAAATCTCCAGCCAAAACTAAGCTTTCAATAATCTGAAGGAAGGTTTGATTGTTACCGGAAGGAAGCAACAGTCATATATGATATGCAATTTTAATCAACTCAAGAGAGTAACTATTGGTTCTTCATCTATCAAAGTTACTAGGTCCTCAAGCAATCATTGATTAGGAAAGAATGGAAAAAGTTCATTGTATTGCGGAACATATTACTCTTATGAATGACTAACTGCCTATGCATTACGTAGAAACTCTTTGATTAAAATTGCATCCAAGTGTAACTAAAAAAATTTAGTGAGCAAATCGGCAGACCCCAAAGGACCAATGTACATATGATTGAGGTAGTATAAAGATATGGGTGAGCAGCAATGATTGTAAAAGCAAGTTCTATGGAAGAAATTGCTAATCAGCTGCAATGAATCGTCAACCAGGATTATGTGTTTTATTTTGATCATTAAATATAAGGAAATTTAAAGAGACGGAAATCAGATTGACTAGGATAGAAAGGGAGAGGGAATTGCCTTCTTTGCCGGTGCTTTTATTCCAAAAGCCTCACCCATTGCAAGACGATCACTAGACTCCCGATAAGCACATATCATCGAGATGAAGGAAAGAGTTAAATAGTATAAGGAACATAAACAACCTTAAGAGAGAGGAAAGTACACAATAAAAATGAATAAGCACGTGAAAATCCTGGAAAACTATTAAATGGTGTCCAAATATGAGTACATTAGCAACAGAAACATATTGGATGATACTTCAGGAGGTTGTTGATAATGGTAAGACAAATGCTCTCCAAAAGATCAGGATCTTCAACTTTGCGTCCACTTGCCCTAATATGAGAGTTATTGTAAACCATTCCCAACAAAAAAAAAAAGGGATATGACACATCTGATATCTGAATTAGAACTAATACATGCATGCAAAATGTAAGCTCCACTAGACACATAACAACTTAAGGTGTTGCTGTGTGACAAGTGCATAATGTCCACTTGAACATTCATGGATTTTATCATCAACTTGATGAATTAATTTTAAGATACAAGGCTTTCCTATTAGAATGGGTTGTTCAAAAGGTTTTCCTGGATACTCGGCTTCAAATAACCACGGATTTGCTGTTTGCTTACTAGCTTGATATAATTTAGAAAACACCCGTTTTCTCAAAGCTTCTTGTTCATACCTATCACCAAAAGGCACTATTTGATAATGTTTGTCTGGCAGACTTCCCGCTAACCCCAGTGAACATTCAAATATATGTCCAACATTCATTCGTGAAGGTACTCTTAGCGGGTTGGAGCACCAAAAAAGTTTGTGAATAATTGTTGGCAATGCTTCAAGATTGCTTTTACTTTTCAGATTAACCTTTTAAGATGAATTCCATTTATTTATCTATCGAACTTTTATTTGCCCGTGAATAATTCTTTTCTCAAGAGATGGCAATCTCAAAAATCAGATTGAGTTTTTACTACAAATTTAATACAAGTAGTTTAGACATATTGTTTCCTTAAGAAACTGAAATCTTTCACCAAGTAAACTAATGTGAAGTATCTTTATGCCAACACCAGAATCAGATGACAAAAAGGTGAATTTTGCATCATCAACTATAAGAAACATTTTCAAAACCCAGCAGCATAGTTACACAACTATTGTGCAGCAGCAGGGAAAGGGAATCTAGTCTACTTATAAGACCACAAGGAGCATCAGAAACAGAAGCCAAATGGTGAGAACTTTCCATCAATTTGGAAAAGCAAACTAAATACTTCATTAGAGACGTGTGATGAAAAATTTTGTTTCTATCACTGAGGCCTCAGTGTTGACAGTTCCTTTCACAACATCCAAACCAAGATCTTTTAGTGCCTTCATCTGCTCCAGAGAAAACCAAGACTGCATGTTATATAAACATACTTAAAGATGAAAGATATCCAAGCTGACATATTTGAAAAGATTAGAAAAGTGAAAAAGGCATTAATCTTAAGCAGCTAAGTCCCCGTAACAAAATCTGAATATCTAGCATCGTAAAAAATCTCAAACAGTTGGGCAAACTAAAAACCATGGGTTAAATAAGCGTAAAGAAACAGAAAGGCAGATATTTGTGGTCTGACTGGAAGAGTACTACCTCAGGCTCCATCACAACTAGTCCATACAGGAGGAAACATGGCATACAATATCTTAAAAGTCAGTACCTCTTACAAAAGGTACACTGAGGAGTTTGATAAAAAGATGAGGTCCACAATATCTAAAAATTTCCAAAAGACCTGATGCCATAAATCTGAAAAGGTTATAGATGAATTTGGTGATTTATTCGAAATATTCAATAACTTGATTTATGATAATGAAGTCAATTCTTTGTTTGTTACTTTGTGTGCTGGTCTAGTATTTGCCGGTACCGTTGCTAAATCGGCACAATTCCCCTTCATGTATGGTTACCTGATGCCATGGAAGGGCCCACTCCTATTTCTGCTCTTATACACGCTGCTACTATGGTAGCAGCGGGAATTTTTCTTGTAGCTCGGCTTATTCCTCTTTTCATAGTTATACCTTACATAATGAATTTTATTTCATTGATAGGAATAATAACAGTATTATTAGGAGCTACTTTAGCTCTTGCTCAAAAAGACATTAAAAGAGGATTAGCTTTTTCCACAATGTCTCAATTGGGTTATATGATGCTAGCTCTAGGTATGGGATCTTATCGAAGTGCTTTATTTCATTTGATTACTCATGCCTATTCCAAAGCATTATTATTTTTAGGATCTGGATCCGTTATTCATTCAATGGAAACAATTGTTGGATATTCTCCTTTTAAAAGTCAAAATATGGTTCTTATGGGAGGTTTAACAAAACATATACCAATTACCAAAAACACTTTTTTATTAGGTACACTTTCTCTTTGTGGTATTCCATCGAATTGAGTATGATTGTATGTGTAATAGCATCTACTATACCAGGAATATCAATGAACCTGATTATTGCAATTGCTCAGGATAGCCTTTTTTAGCTTCTAGGGTCTATTTCTTAGTTCAAGATCCCTCTTACTAACTGGAATCAAAGAATTAGTAAACCTGTTCCGCCCAGAATGGGAATGGGCTAGGGTTATGAACTTATAATCGGATGATCGAGTCAATTCCATGATTATAAGTTCATTCCATACCGGACCAGACCAGAATAGGGTTCTATACATTCTCATTATGAGAAGGGGTCATTCGAGTGTATTTAAATAGATACTATATTTACATATGGATCCTACGTTGTTATATTCCATTTAGGATTAGGAATAGTTGTAATCAGACCTGCTTTTGACACACCTCTCCTTATTTGTTGGGACCCCATTCACCTCTTTGAGCTTCTATTGAATCGAGAAATAGGATTAATTGTCCATCTTTTTGATATATCTAAGGAATTCTCCGGATAATTCAAATCGAAGCAATTGGATGTCCAAGTCGGGCCTATATGACATGACCGATCAATAGAAATACCTCACCTTTGTCATATATTCCATACATCACACTAGATACATATCATATTCATGGAATACGATTGGCTTACAATAACTTACAAAGGCTTAGTCTCGTAACTTTCCCTACCCCCTTCCACTTGATACAAAAGATACCTCATGAACTACTTTCAAATCTTTCAAAAACAACTGCATAACGGATACCAAATAATAAAACTGGAACAAAAAGAAACAGAAACGTGATGACAGGCAGACAAAGGATGGTGACTTCACCGTGTCAATGAGAGTACCAAGACGATCGCCAAAGCTAACTTGTACTATTGTTGCATCAGAGTCAGAATCTTGATCTATCAGAACAATCGGCATAGGAATACCATCTCTATCCTGCACTGATTTCTGGAAACAGCAATTTTAACAGGCTCAATAATCAAATGAAATCTCTCAAAAGAGTACTACTGTAATCAAGTAATTTCCAGCATATCCGCAGCTCACTTTTCAGTACAAACAAATTTTATAATAATGTGCTAAACAGAAAAAAAAAACAACAAATAACTTCATAGCTGTGATTTCACTGAAAAACTTGGATAATCTTGATATTATTCACAGCAACTTAAAGCGACTGAACAATAAAAAGAACTTTTCAAAAAAGAAGAAGAAGACAAGGCTAAACAAGAAACTTGGTAAATCGTAAATAACCAATGAGGCTCAACTAACTGATTCCACACCATCGATCGAAGCGCAACTAATATTCCTATCAAAATAAAAGCAAAAAAATATAATACTTTTATTTAGATCAAACATTACATTAAAAAAAAAACTATAAATAAAGTTTTCAGCCGTTAGACATGAAGAAGTTGAACAGTTTGCTTACCTTTTGGTAGTGATTCCGGAATGAAATAACCCGCGGGTGAGTTTAGATGAGGAGGCGGAAAAGGAGAGATTCAAGTGAGGAGTTAAGAAGTCACAATCGGAATGGGACAACTTGGATCGAACAGGAGCGAAGGTAGCAGCAGCAGCAGGACTCAAGAAAGCGTTGGCGATAGCCATAGCGACTTCTCTCGGCGGTTCCGATCAGGCGGAAATGGTGGAAAATTACTTGAAAATTGAAATATCAAAATCTGCTTGGTTATATAGCAGTGTAGTCAAGAGTGTGAGCTGAACCGATTGAAGAGTTGAAAGTTGCTGCTAGCTGGGGACGACTGGTGAGTCGTTGGGATATTATTATTTATATCTTCTCTTTCGGAGAGATATTAGTTAGGTTGCAGGTGCAGAAGTTCAGTACTGTCCAATTTGTTGATATACACTAATTAACTCATTATTATTCACATACATTGATTCATGTACAAAAAAAAAAACACACACACACACACTCCAATCAAACGCAGTCACACAAAGTCCAACTGGGCTTACCTAGTTTCGTGTTTTTTAAGTTCAAAATCTTTCTCTGTCTGCTTATTTTATTTTTCTTTTTCAGGTAAAATATTTGTTGGCACGTAGGCTCAATCGCTTGGCAGATTGTAGAGGAAACTAATCATGGGATCCTTCTTCCCCATCTTGTTCTTGTGTTTTATTAAGTCCCTACAGTTCCTGCCTTGATGATATTGTAAGTCTCTTTGTGGGGCCTCTTATTCAGAATTGTAGAGATTGTAGAATATAGCATGTAGATGTTACTTGTTCCATTTCAAAGTTCACTGATTGATTGGTCAGAATACCACAATTACATCTAAAGTGAAAACTTGTATGGTTCAAAACCTTTCTAATGTTGTTCCTTGAATACTTTAATGTTGTATTTTAATCTATTAATTATATTCATGGCTGAATAGTTTGATTGGCACCTTGGTTACATACGTATTACTTGTTTATGAATTTTGAACCTTTTGATTTGATAATTGGACTTTGTTTTTCTTCCTTCTTCATGTGCTTGCTTTGACATAATAATGGAATTATACAAAGCTTGAAACTTAAAAGGTATACTGTGGAAAAGAAATTATTTTGATTTCAAAAATTTATGATTTCTACGGGGATTGTTTAAGGTAAATGATTTTTATCTCCACAATGCTACGTTAACCATATGATAATCATAAACCAGCCCATATTAGAATTAGTTCAATCCAAAGAATTTTCAGCCGAAATTCTATATCTATATTTATATGTATTAGAGGGTACGTTTTTAATGAGAACCCTCCACAATTTTAGATTTATTTTATTTCAGCAATCCTTATCCCTTTTCTATATCCCTTTTCACTTTTCTAGTTTGCGTAACTTACTAACCTACAAAATCATAACTCCATAATTTTAACTAACAGATATTAACCACCCCGCGAAATCGTATCTGCAAATTGTAAACTACGTTTGACACTTACAACACGACTCATAGTAATAACTAACCATAATTTAAAGAATTCACTACTATGAAAATTACATATTCAAAACTTCGGAGCCCGTTTGCATTATAATTTTTACAATTCCCACAATTCTATGTATCTTACTCTTAACGTATCGTACTCTCATAATTATCACAAAAACTAATGTTCGCAATCACATTCATTTTTATCCATATATCATTCATTTTCTAATATACATTTCTATTTTTATTTTAGGATCCATCTTCCACAAAAAAAAAGTAGTTCTTGAATGATGTACACATTTCATCACACTTTGAACTATTACTAGACAAATCCTAGATTTTAATTATATTGGTACAATTTTTTCTTTTTTTTTTTAATTCACACTCTCTTTTAATTTCTTTCAATAATGTTAGCACCATGCTTAGAGAAGAAAAAAAAATTGAAGAACTGTGTTTGTTTTGCAATTCAGCCTTAACCCTATATCTGAGCAAGTTTACTTAACCTATCCAAACCATAACCAATCAATTGAAGGTCATTAAAAGTTAAATACCATTTTATGAATTGGGAATATTTTGGATTGATATTAAAGGTCGTGACTTTGATTTGTTTACAGAATTAACTATGAGACATTTTTAAAAAAATTTTTATTAGGAAAGAGGTGAGATTTAAGAAATAGGAAGGAGGAAGAAGAATTCAAATCCAGAACCTCTATTAGGGTATCAACTAAACTTATAATGAGATAGTTATAGATTCACATAAATAACTGTATTAACTTAAAATCATCATGTTCCAAAAAGTCAAAATATGCCTCTTGATTTTTTGTTCTTATGCAAGTTGTAGGATTTGTCATGTGAATATGAGTTGACAATTAAATAATCCGAAACTTATTCCCCTCTAATCAAAGCTCTTTCAATTTGCCTATAAAGAATAAGGTAATCTGAAGACATTGGTTATTTGATTATTTTGGCAAAATCCGGCATAAATGAATCATGTTTTGGTGAAGAACTTTGAACCATAGTTATTAAACCTGAATCGGAAAACAACTCGGCGAAGGAGATGGGTCAAAGGGTCACTGATTCAATCAATGAGTGAGCCAGCGACTCACTAAATATATTTAAATATTATGTTTTATAATTTTTGATATAAGATATATATAAACTGTAATAAACAATGCCATAGCAAATGCTCATTTAATTTAATTCGTATAAGAATCAGCAAAACATAAATTTATTTAGTAATCTATCAAATTTCAAGCGTAAAATTTTATCTGTATTTAGTGTAATTATCCAGCTTATTTACAAAATTTAAGGGCAAAAAATTATTAAAAATAATATTTTTTAAAATGAATTATGTGGTATGTTATTTTTTAAATCCATTTTATAACTTATAGAGTTTAGGGGTTCATAATTTTTTTATGAAAAGATTCCAAATAAATTTGTTTTAGAGAAATAAAAAAAGAATAAAGATAGAATTGACAAACATTCATATATTATAAGAAAGCTATTTAAATAATGTTTGATAAGTGGTCTGGTGGTGAACATACTATTGGTAAGATCCCAAGTTCAAATCTTAGCAAAAGCTTACAAATATTTTTTCCACAAAAATCGGTTCGTTCACAAAACTAGCTAGATTTTCAGTTTAATACGGTTGAACCATCGAATCATTAACCAGCCAACGAATGTCATGCTTAAACAGTCCAATTAGAAACTCAACCCAGCCCAATAGCCGGTTCATTGGGTTAATCGATTTGACTGTCGGGTCGGGTCAAATTTAATAACTATGCTTTGAACATTTGTGCTTAAGAATGAATAGATACTCATTTTAAAGCGAGAGGGAGAATAAAGTAAAATTGGATGTTTCAAAATGGCTTCAAAGGACTTCTGGATAACTTATTACTAACAGAAGTGTGGTTTAATGACAAAAGATGGTTGGAATTAGAGGTTTGGTCCAAATTGGACTGGTTTATTTTTGTAAGGAATTTAATATTAGCATTTTAAATTTGAGGACGAAAAAATTCTTTGGCAAAATGTATAGGATGTTTTGTGCTATTTTATCGAAAAGAAAAGAAATAGATCAAAATCTACCCAACTCAAATGACTTCTATCCTATAACATTTTATTGTCCTACAAGAACACTTCTTTAAATACTACAAAAATTCTTAATTCAGTTTTTAAAATTATTTTATAAATTATACACGTGCAATGCACTTTTTTCTTCTAGTGAATATAAACATCAGCAGTATGGAAGGAGAGCACTACCATTACAAAGAAAGTGCAGAAAAAAAATCTTATGGTCATAGGCCTCTTAAGTAAACCATCATTATATCTTCGGCGCAAATCTTCACAATCCCCCTACAACCAACATCGTATCGATGAAATACAAAGAAAGCCAAGAATGCCTTTGATAGTTTTGGAGTCAGTTCTTCCAAATGAAAGAATTACAACTGGACACAGTTCAGTACTTTAAGCCATGCTTCTTATTTCACGGTAGAGACATAAAGGTGTAAATTAAAATCAAGCAAGAAAATGGTTAGTAAGCCAGCCATGCTTATCCAAGGCCAAAATATATTTCTTCCAATTGATTAATTCACAAATTTTCACGTAAGGCCATACACCTCTTCAAACAACTTTCATGCCAATAATTTGTAGTACCAAAGACGTAAAAGAGATAATATCAAGATGAGTTAAGTACTTGTATCGGAATAACGAAACGAAGAGAAGAGAACCCAAAAAAAAAATGCAGTTTTCAAGCTTAATAATGCGGGGAGGGAGAGGAGTAACACTAACTAGGTAGTGTCTTCTCTTAGAAAGTACACATCCTTTGAGATTCTTTTTTGTTTTTTTTCACATCCTTTGAAATTCATTAGGTAATAAAGTTATTTGTATTGCTTGCCATTTCTACAGATAGAATGCCTAGATGAAAATAGCCTTTCTAACACTAACTCTTTTGACTTTTCGAATATAGGTAAAGCATTTTATCAATTAGATTGCGCTTTGTTATCATATAAAAATATAAAAATACTTGTATCATGAGTTTATTTAAAAATTATTGTCGACGTTAAGGTATTTCAATTTATAATTATTGCGGTGTGCTGATTGATTTGTTGGAGAATTTCTTATATTCACTCTTTAAGCAATCTTATTGTTCGGGGATATGTTCAAGAAGAATATCGTTTCTTGGAGTGCTATGATTGTTACAAATATACGATTTTGATCAGGCAAATTGTGTGGGTTTTAACTGTTGATAAAGGTTTAGAGGACAGTAGAATTTATTGCGTTCGCAAAGGCTGCAGCGACATTAGGATGGAGAAAGCAGTCATCGACAAATTATTTTCTTTAATCACTGCAGGCCCCGACAAGGCCCCATTTTGGTTTTTGGCTATCAGCATTAGTTGCAAAAGAAGTTTGAGATGTATCATTCTAATAACTAACCAAATAATTCCCAAATCAGATAGAGCAGAAGTTGGGACCAGTGGCCTATAAATTGAAGCTACCTGAAGGTTCTGCAGTGCATCCAGTATTCCATGTATCGTTGCTTAAAGAATCACCTAAAGGGGCAGCTGTTAGCACTGGTCTACCGGAGTTGAATGAGGATGATGAGATACGCGTAGCCCCACTGGCAGTATTGGATATGAGAGTTATCAATAGAAATGGGGTAGCAAGTGACGGAGTCAGGATTGTTTTTTTTGGGAGCCAAAATTTTCTTAATATGCTATGTTCAAAATAATTTCCATCCATTTAAATATATGACATAAAAAAACAAATATTAACTTTAATTATAAATATATATATAAACTCTCATCATAAAAACTAAAATTATAAAAAAATTTGGGAGGGGGGGGTCAACTTTATTTCACATATATTTATACACTATAAATTAAAATTTTCAAAACTTAGAGGGGTCATGCCCCCATCAGCCCCCTTAGCTCCGTCATTGAGAACAGATGTTAATCCAGTGGGAAAATATGGCGCTTGAGGACGCTACATGGAACCCCACTAATTAATGTTAAATTGACAACCGGGTAAAAATTCCATCAAGTTCAAGTAAGCATCACTCAATGTATCAAATGTCACTTTCTTTGTGGAAAAAGTATTGGTCATTGCTTCTTGTATCAATAATGGAAGAGGAATTGATGGCGAAGAAAATCATATATTGGTGGGTTATGAGCTATGACCTGATCAACTACAGGGAAAATATAAAAAGAAGGTCTCTTCTGAGTTCTCAGTTCTCACAAAGTGGAAGTTCAAATTTCAGCACAGATGTCACAGGACAAGGTATCCATAGCATCGCTACTTGTTCTAGTATTAGTCTTGGCAGGGTTGGCAACCAGCTACGAAGCCACCAACAATCACCACTGCGACCCGTCCTCTTGTGGTGATATCCGAAATATTAGCTACCCTTTTCGACTGAAACAAGATCCTATCCATTGCGGTGACCCCAGCTACGAGCTTGCCTGTGAAAACAATCGCACCATTGTCAACTTGTTTTTACAAAAGTACTATGTGCAGGAAATTATCTATGAAAAGTACTTCATGCGGGTAGTTGATCCAGGCCTAGATAAGGCCAATTGTTCTTCTTTTCCAATTAACACTCTGGAATACGATGAGCAACTAATGGCTGATAACCCAAAGAATAAATATTATGGAATCTTCGAGACAAATATTCCTGTATTATTTATTTCTTGCCCTGCTCCCGTGAGATCTCCTTTCTTTTCAGATATCATGGCATTCTGCAGAAATCATATGTCTTCCAACTTTTCATCACCAACGAATAACTATCCTTACCTTTTAGTTGGAGACCATAAAGTATCTGTACTGAATGATTCCTGTGCTGTCAACATGGCTGCTTGGGTCACAGAGGACTTTGATGGAAGAAAAGCTTATACTTCTCTTGCAGGTCTTTATGATGCTCTCGCCTATGGATTTTTGCTTGATTGGCATGGCATCTATTGCCAACAATGCAGCAGTGGCTTTTGTTATCGTGACGTGAATGATTCTATCCGTTGCTCACCTGAATATTGGCTGGCAGCAATTAGCAGAGCATTAGGAATTCTCATTGGTAAGACACCAAACTTTTCCTTTTCAAGGCTGCTTAGATGAAGTATAAAAGTAAATATCCTTGTGATGATTGAGCACTTTTTCAGTTGTTACTGTATATTAGTCCTCTAGTCTACTCTACAATCTAACCCCTGCTTGAACCAATTGGAGTATATATTTATCCTTATATGAAAGTTTCTCCTTGTACAGGACACTTTTGAAGCACAAGGATCTTAATGAACCATCTAATTTTGAAAGGTTTCTTTCTAATGCAGGCATGTGTCTGGCAGGGAGATTTTTATTGGGTGTCCCATTCCTGTTTGCATTAATAATCTACAAAATAAGAAGGTCGCACTTGTCTATGTATGAAAACATTGAAGACTTCTTACAGAGTCCAAACAATCTCGTGCCAGTTAGGTACGCATATTCAGACATAAGAAAGATGACCAATAATTTCAATGACAAATTGGGTGAAGGAGGCTATGGGACTGTTTTCAAAGGAAAGCTTCGGAGTGGTCCACTGGTAGCGGTAAAAATGCTGGACAAATCCAAGGCCAACGGGCAGGAGTTTATCAGCGAAGTCGCCACCATAGGGAGGATTCACCATGCTAATGTGGTAAGGCTGATTGGCTTCTGCTTTGAAGGCTCCAAAAGGGCTCTTGTCTATGAATTCATGCCTAATGGATCTCTTGAGAAATATATCTTCCAAAAAGAAACAGAGACAACATCCCTGAGTTGTGAAAAGCTGTTCGACATTGCTCTTGGGATTGCTAAAGGAATTGATTATTTACATTGCGGCTGTGAGATGCAAATTTTGCATTTTGATATCAAGCCTCACAACATTCTTCTAGATGAACATTTTGCTCCTAAACTTTCTGACTTTGGACTTGCAAAATTGTATCCAACAGAGAATAGTATTGTGTCCCTGACAGCAGCAAGAGGTACGTTGGGATACATGGCTCCAGAGTTGTACTACAAAAATATTGGAGGAGTCTCGTATAAAGCAGACATATACAGCTTTGGAATGCTGCTGCTGGAAATGGCTGGGAAAAGGAAAAATCTGAACCCTTTAGTGGAGCAGAGGAGCCAGATATACTTCCCTTCATGGGTGTATGATCAGCTGAGCAAAGGAAACAGTATTGAGATGGGAGATGCCTCAGAAGATGAAAGAAAGATGTTGAAGAAGATGATCCTGGTAGCATTGTGGTGCATACAGATGAAGCCAATCAATCGCCCTTCTATGAACAAAGTCATAGAAATGCTTGAAGGAGATGGTGAACTCTTAGAAATGCCTCCTAAGCCATTCCAAAATCCAGACGAAATGCCTGCACCTGAGGCTGAGGATGGTGGAAATGATGCAGAAGAGACCACTGATTTCCCACAGCTACAACTAGATCGTGTAGATTCAAGTAATATGAGTATGGATCAAGAATAAAGTAAATCCAAGTGTCATAGAAGTCTTTCTCTTGGACAAGACAATTATCATTTCTTCCTGAATTAGTTGTAATAGTATTCATACATACTCGTCTCGAAATTTTAATCAAAGAGCTGCTCTTGCCATTTATCCAAAAAAAAAAAAAGCTGCTCGTGCACTATTAATGTAATAATTATATTGGAGTAATTGCTATTGTTAGTCCTGTCTGCAATTGCCGGATTAAGGACCTCTTTATGAGGATTTCTTAAAAAGGAAGCATTGAATCAATTGCTAGTAACCACTGGGCCATTGGCTCAGTGGCCACCAGGGAGGGACTTAAGTCCCTCCTTGGGCTGTTGGTGAGGTTTCAAATCTCACTAACAGCGAAAAAAATCTAAGGGTTGTGCCATAGCACTCCCTTGGTCTAGTTGGGTCTGTATACCCACTAGCCCCTACCACAGCCTCTTTAGGCTCCCCCTCCCCCTAGATTAGGATAGAGTAGGTTTCCCCTAGATTAAGATAGAATAGGTTATACAAATGTGTCGTTGCTGACAAAAAAAAAAAAAAAGAATCAATTGCTAGTACATTTCAATTACACTTAACTCGCCATATAAATATACATACTCACCATATAAATAAGTCTCACCTTTGCTGAAAAATTAACACCTAAAGCTATTCTTGCCGTTGAGGCAACCATTAGCTAGACCCATGTTTTAAATGCTAATAGATGAAATGGGGTAATTTTTTTGAGTGAATTTATAAGGAACCTCATAGTTAGGTTTCCTTTTGTTTGAATTAAATGAAAAAGTATATATCTTGAAGCAACTATGCATCCTTTTCATAGTCGTAACATGGATGCAGGTAACTATTACTTCGTGGACTAAAAGGCAAGCAAGGCAAGGCAGATATATATTTTGTTGGCATAATTTCATTGATATTGGCTGTTCTGGAATAAGAGCAGTCAGAAATGCTAGTGGCAATTTTCTTTTCCTTAAGGTATGATGATGGCTATATTATAGCTTGCATCATCGGATATTTGTCCTTTCTTTTACATGTGGACTATTGAATACTTCACGGTCTATAGCCTATTCATCCGGGAAGACAAATATGAAATCAACATCGTCAAAGGGTTTTACGAATTGTTATGGAGCTAGGAATATCAACAAGTCGCGGTCAATTTGGCAATTTATTGTTTCTCATTTTGGCTCACTGCATAAAGACTTGTCGCTTGGCCCAACCCAGGGTAGCTCGATTGGTTTCGTTGCCCCTCTTTAAGGTATGGCGACCATGGTTCGAGTCCTGGGGTTACCGTGTTCGAGGGTAATGGGCCTCTGCCCTCGGGCCGCAGGGGATTAGTCGGGCCGAAAGCTCGGATACCCTTGCGTCAGAAAAAAAATAAAAAAATAAAGACTTGTCGCTTGGAAATTAGAAGTATTCTTTTTTTTTTTTTCGGTATTATTAATATCCATAGTAGCTCCCATGTATTAGGGCACATCGATAGCTAATATTTTCTGACATCAGCACACATTATTATAAACATTCGACTTTTCAATACTTACAAAAGGACTTGCATAATGAGTCTACTTAAATAGTAATCTTGACGTTTAGGGCATTTCAGTTTATTGTTCTTCTAGCAAGGTTTAGGGTGATTCTGTTTGGTTGGTTAAAGACTTTCTCTGATTGACTTTGTAGACACATTGATTGTTGTACAAAATGTCCAAAGATGAACGTCATTTCTTGGAGTGTTATGATTTTTAGAGATACGCAATTTTGACCAGAAAAAGTGGATGAGTTTTAGCTGTTGATAGAAGGTTTTGAGGAAATTAGGATTGTGTTCGCAAAGTCTACGGATGCAAAAAGTATTTATCTATAACTTTTTCCTATAATCACTGCGTTTTGCAATAACGCAAAATTTTGGTTTTGGCTGTCCACAATAGTTGTAAAACAGTTTGGGATGTATCATTGTAATAACTAACCAATCACAATGTGAAAGATCGAGATAGAGTTAGTCAAGACATTAACATTTGGTATAAACGCTGTAATTAATTGTTTATTTCATTTATTTTTCACTTTACTTAAAACCATAAGAGGGTTAGGTGGTTATTTTGAAACCTTAGAAGGGCCATTTGACATTATGTAAAATTATTAGCGGTTAAAAGTAATTTATCCTGATTATTATGGAAATGCAATGCATTTTTTTTATTTATTGGTGAGGGGGCAATTTGGATATTATAAGTAATTTATCCTAATTATTAAGGAAATGCAATGCAATTTTTTTAGTTATTGGTGAGGGGGTAATTTGGATATTATAAGTAATTTATCCTAATTATTAAGGAAATGCAATGCAATTTTTTTAGTTATTGGTGAGGGGGGGGGGGTAATTTGGATATTACAAAATTAAGATAAACTTCTGTTTACACCCTTAATTGCCAAAACTCATTTTATAGGATAATAGATAGATAGATATAGATTAATGTGTCTTAACGAATGTCTCAAGGACACCAAAACAAAAGAGCTCTTTAATTAGATTTAGAATTATTACATTTATGTTAGACGCAAGTCAGTTGGACCAATAATACTTGTAGTATCCTTTAATATGGTTAGTTAATAGATGAATTAAGTTTAAAACTTTAATTATTTATTAGTAATAGTGGTTTTTTCTAACCAACAATGATATACTTTAATGATTAGTCCATTCTAAGTTACTTGTAATCATAAAAAAAAAAAAAAAGGAAAGTTTCAGGAAGGTGCAATCAGACGTAGCAAATCCGGTCAATGGCCAAATGGGCACTACATTATTTTTTTTTCGTGTATATAGTCTATTCCACCGGAAAAACAATTAAAAACTAAACGTTGTATTCACTAATTATTATGGTACAAAAAATGAATATCAATAAGTCATCGTCTGCTAATTATATACTGTCTCTCTCTTTCGCTAATTGGCTAAAGACTTGCAAGTCTTGCAAGTCGTGCCGATCCAGATAGGATGAGCTTTCCACAGACTAAATTGCCGGGCACTTGGCTTCTACATTGACATGTCTATTGCCGTAATAAAATATAGTAGGTGTAAATCTAGTTTTCCCTGTCCCACTTCCCACGCGGTTCCGCGGGGAAGAAATCAACTTATCATATATATTCACTTACAATAATATAATTGTAAACAATGTTAAATAAGATGAAAAAATTGTCAAAATGAAAATAAAAAACAATAAGTCAAATTACATTTAGTGTGGAGAAAGGGAACCGATCGAAATAAAAAGAGTTAGGAACAAAACAGATTGGAATTGGATAACTTAGTCTTGAGGGGGGAGGGGAGGGAGGGGGCGTTGGAAACAAATCAACAATAGTCCAGAAAATTTCTTCAGTTGTTGCGGTGGTTATTGACACTGACTAGCATTATACTTGTCAGTAAAGATGCAACTTTGAGAAATTTAGAGTTGTATTATATATATATATATATATATATATATATATTATTGTATGCGGGGAATGGGGCGGATATATGTTGCCCTAGCCCATCCCCCGCCCTTGCCAATATTGCCATCCTTAACCTCCAGGGAGGTTAGTGTAATTTTCAAAATCTGGAGGGAGGCTAGTCAAATAGTCAAAAATCTCACGGGAGGTTTCTGAAATTATCCCTTACTAAATTTGAGGATAAACTAGTTATTTTATTTTTTTTTAACACCATAATTTGATTTATCTACATCCTATCTAACATATATTTATACCTTATTTTCACATATTTATTGTCGACAAAAGTTAAACCAAGCATACTTAGAAGTTTAGCAATTTTAGAATTATATTTTTTATTTGGCAACTATATTAGATTTGGTGTGACAATTGGCTTAGGAAATAGAGCTAAGTCATATTTTGGTATTATAATTATAATAGAATGTGTGGTTATCTTTCTCTATTTAAGAACTTTGAGTCCTAAGTTTGTAGTTGAGCGAAATTATGAACTGAAACAGAATATTTTGTTTCCTTCCATGCTTTTCTTATTACTTATTATTTGTAGACTTTTTGTGCTAACATTCATACACAAGGCAAACTTGTGAGAACCCATCCCCGTGTCTACAATGTAGATTTCAGAGAAAATTAGGGCACTGTTTGATAATCTAATTAAGCATTAAAACTTAATGAATTCAGATTTTAACATATTCAAATGCTTTTGATAATCAAAACTAAAACATCTGAATTCATTAAATAGCACTGAATTTTTTAGACAAAATTTATTCCAAAAAATAAGTGATAAATTATTCACTTATCACTTAACGTGATATACACTCAAATATGTCAAATTTAGTACTTAACAATTCACTAACTTAATGGATTCAAATTTCAAATTTCAATTTTCAAATTTCAGTTTTATCAAACGCATCCTAAAATCTTTATATCCGTCTTGTTATGGTATTTTTCAGTTATTAAATAGGTCCCCACAATTCCTGCGTGGATGACATCGTAACTATGTTTGCTCACATCGAAATTCTACTGCATGTCGCTGATATTTAGAAAGCACCAACTTTTTTAATTTTATTTGTAGGAATTGTACATTTCAGTAGTTTTCTTAATGGACTAACTTTTTATACACTAATAATGTAGTAATTTTTTTATATTAGTAATTATGAACGTATGTCACATATACATGATTTAAATTTCAAATTTAAATTTATGTTAGTTGGAATCATCTAAACTTGTTAGTATTAAAATAATTATATATTGATAGTGTATAAAAAAAACTTATCTTTTCTTAATATGTATATTTTTTTCGTTTTAATCTGGTTGTGTGCCTTTCATATTATTTATAAGAATTTTCAAGCAAATTTTGAATAGAAACTTTAAAGGTTATGTCCCAATAGCAACGTGGTCATCATCGGCCATTTGCCATCACACCAATGCATAAAATGAGCCTAAGCATCCTTCGGCAATCTGTTTTAGTGCGCCCATTCGTTTTGGTCGCATTTCGACTACATTGGGTATTGGCATGTTCGAATCAAAGTCCAAAGGGTAAATTGGGTTGAAAAAATTCACTTGTTCTTTTCTTATTTTGGCCCAAATTATCTTTTCTATAGAAATTCTGAGGGGACCGTTTGCTGAAAGAGCAGCATAACCCTTCAGAGTTTTCAATTGACAGGGGAATTGATATTTGCGCTCTCATTTTAGTTTACTCCCTCCGTCCCACTTTGATAGCCCTGTTTTCTTTTTTCGTCTGTCTCAAATTGTAGTTCACTTTCCAATTGAATAATGTAGCTGTACTTTAATTTTCCTAAAATACCCTTATTTAATGTAAGTTGTTGTTACTATAAACTTACCCCATTTAATGATAGTTGATTCTTTTTTTACCATCAATTCAAGTTCCCATAAAATTGTACTCTATTTAATGTGAGGGTATTTTAGGAAAATAGCAATCTAAATTTACTTTTTCAACAAAATTAACTAATTTTTTTTAAACTGTGTGAAAAAAGAAATAGAACTATCAAAGTGGACGGAGGGTGTATTTCATTTCAATTCACTCACTAAATAATATGCTTTCAGGGAGTGCAAGAGGCTAATTTGAGAGTACAAATATCACTTCATCATAATAGATGGTTTATCTAAAAATTCGTGCAATTGCCTTATTTGAAAGTTCTTGCAGCATCCTGATAAAACGCTTGCAGCATTCAGGAAGGTGCAATGAGACCATTTACTCGAGTCAATTGCCAAATCTGCCCTCCTCCATATGTATTTTTTTTTCTTCTTGACCGACTTTTCAAAGGCAAATTAGCGACCGAGAAGAATTTAGGAGCCCCACTTGAGCTGTAGGTTGGTTGGAGGCTTAAACCGTGGATGGGGCCTCACAAGTTCCGTTTTCCACAAGGCTAAAAGAAGACTTGTAGAATCCGTTTACTCAAGTACTCCTACTATTGTTGACGTTAAGGTACTTCAGTTTATAATTCTGACGGAGTTATAGTTGATTTGTTAGAAATTTCCTCGCATTAACCCTGTAGACAAATTGATTGCTTCGCGAAATGTGCAAGAAGATCATCGTTTCTTGGAGTTTTATGATTTTTTTTTTTTTTTTTTTTTTTGAAGTTTGATCTGGAAATGTGAATGAGTTTTTACCAAATTTGCTTTCGCAAAGTCTGCTGCAACTTTGAGACGGAAAAAGTGGTAATCCACAAAATATTTTTCTTTAAATAGTGCAATCCCCGATAAGGCCCCATTTTGGCTTTGGCTATCAACATTAATTGCAAAAGAAGTTTGGGATGTATAATTCCAATAACTAACCGATTAATATGTGAAATCACTTATCCAAACCATTAATAATAGCTTACAAAGCTCAATCACTTATCCAATGTACGAGATAAATCTGTTGGATGACAGACTAGCAAACTAGTTTGTTAAAATGTCTCAAGTATGTGCACTTAGATGTGCCTTAAGGAGTGTCTTGAGTACACAAATTAAAAGAACCGATGATTTATTAGTAGTTAGGGCCTGTGTAACGAGTACCCAATAGGCATTCGTTAACACATATTTCAAATGTCATATTTTTTAAAATGTAAAATTAATTAGAAAAAGTAAAGAAATTCAAGAAAGAGTAGGTAATATTAAAGAAAGAAAGTATATAAATATAACGGAGGATAATAATTATTATTATGTGTGTGTGTGTATATATATATATATATGATATATTAAGTGAATTTTAGAGTGCTCAATGGATAACCGTTAAAAAAATCCTATTAATTATAACGGATGGCTCATTTAGTTGAGATGAGTAAGGTGCCGTGACCACGGTACACGCATAGCAATTGTGGACCGTTTACTTGAGTCAATGGTCTCCCATGAAAACATTTTTTAGAAATTGATTGATTTCTTCTGATTATAAAGCAAGTCGACTTTGATTTTTGACTAATCCTCACTACTTTTTCTTCTACTATAACACAAGATTCTCCGTTTTCGTGGAAAAAGTCTATCAGTATTCTTGTGTATACATATACTATTGTATATCACATGACTTATTAAGCTTTGGTTCAAATTGCTGCAAAATAATTCTGAAATAAACGTTATTGGAAACATTCACTAATTATTATGGCACAAAGAAAATAAAAATGACATTAAATCATCATTAGTTTGCTAAAATGACATTATTGGACCTCACTCAGCACGAACCAGAAAAATTACCTTGAGGGATGAATTTGACATATCCAAACCTCAGTATATAACATAAAACAATTTGAAGTTTTTCAAGGATAAAATTGTAAAATTTTATATAAAAAAAGGCATTTACTAAAATTTTCAATATTGTATGAAAGCAAAATCAAATTTTCTAAAACTTAGGGGAGCAGGCCTTCTCCCCTCAATCTCTAGACATATAAAGGAATGAAATTACAAGAAGTGCTAAAAAGCATCGATGGCCTAGCCTTGAAATAAAGTGTCCTTCAACTCCTCTTACAATTTTTTTTCCTTGCCAAAACAAAAAGGGGGACTGAAATGGGGTAAAATGCAGCAACCGCTCTAATGGTTTTCACGAAAATCTCCCATAAATAACAACAATATCCCAAAATTTGCCTTGCACTTTGGACAAAAATGGGAAATCCAAAATAACAAATGTTTGAGCCAAGGTTTAATGACTAATAATGAGAAAATGATATTTACACATAAAAAGAAAAAAAAATCAAACTTTTCCCATTTTAGGCAATTCTAAAAATTATTACCAGATCAAGAAGAGGGCATATGACTTTCATGGTAATCACAAGGCGTATTTTCTCAATTTACCCACAAATTAATTGTGAAAGCAACCTTCGTGTTATCATAACTCTTCTGATTCAGATTCAGAAATGCTTTTCAGTTCACTGACAAAGCCGCCTCCACCCATTGTGGCTCTCTTGTTTATTTCGTTTGCCGAGCCAAAAGGATTTCTTGGCATGGAAGGAGGCTCTTCTGATTCAAGCATTTGAATCACAGCTTTCATGGAGGGCCGATCAACAGGATACCACTGAATGCACCACAGCCCTACAATCATTAGTTTCTTTGCTGTAATCTTATCATCCTCGTTGTCAATTTGGATTGTTATTTCTTCTCCTTGATCCAATTTGTTGTAAATCCACTCTGGAAAATAAGCTTCAGCACCATTATCTTGACCTCCAATCTTAATGTTTTTCCTACCTCCAACCATTTCGATCAACAACATCCCGAAGCTATAAACATCAGACTTATGTGACACCTTTCCAAAGTTCCTGGAGAAGACTTCTGGTGCAATGTATCCCATTGTTCCCCTTGCAGCAGTCATACTCACAGCACTTTGCTCCTTGGAACACAACTTTGCTTGACCAAAATCAGAGATTTTTGGATTGAAATTCTGGTCTAGCAAGATGTTATGAGGTTTAATGTCAAAGTGGAGGATCCGCTGCTCGCACCCTTGGTGAAGGTACTCGATCCCTTTCGCTATGCCCAAAGCAATGTTGTGCAACTTCTCCAATCCGAGCAAATTTCTCTCGTTCTCTGAAGATGTGAATTTCTCGAGGGAGTGATTGGGCAAGAATTCATAGACAAGAACTCCTCTGTATCCATCAGCACAATATCCAACCAATCGAACAATGTTAACGTGGTGAATTTGACCAATGGTGCCCACTTCATTGATGAAATCTTCCCCACCTCCCTTGCTGTTGTTGAGGACCTTAACAGCTACAAAAACTTCGTTAGAAAGCTGGCCCTTGTAAACTGTTCCATAACCTCCTTCGCCTAGTTTTTCACTGAAATTTCCAGTTATTTTCTTGATATCAGAATAGGAATATCTCGATGGCTTGAGAGCCTTGTAATCCTCCAGAAATTGTCCGATCTTAAGTTGATCTTCTTTTTTGAGTTTTTTGGAGCGAAATATTCGATAGGAGGCAATTCCAATTAAGGCAATGAGAGCAGGACCTAGTACCATGCCTGCATGCCAAAGTGAATTCATTACATAGACAGAGAATCCCACTCTTGTTTTCCATTTTTCTTTTTGTTTTATTTTGTAGGAAAAAGAAACCAAACAAAAAAAAAAAAATTGACTTCAGGTAGAGTGATGACTAACCTGTAACCTTTATTTTCTTCAGCGGACCTGTGAAAAAGGAAAGATAACACTCATGCATGAATTTATTACTGGAAATTGACTCAACTATTAATCTTCTTTGTAGTACATTAGGGACGCAAATATTGGAAAGCAGGTACTGATATAATAAATGCGCATATAAGCCTAGGTTTTTATCACTTTTTCAAAATTTGTCAAATTTTTTGTCACCACCACACAAAATTCATAATGGGAGAAACCCTGATATCAAGCGTATTTTGCAATTTCTGAGAATCCCTTCAAGCACTAACCTTAAAGCACCCTGACTTCAAACTTCCCTGTCAAACGATCCTAAAAGCTGAGGAAAAAAACTGATTTTATGCAGATATAGGGCAGTTTTAAAATAGAGTGTACCTAATGCTTTCAGGTTTTAGAATAATGAGGTACACATTTGAACATGTCTGCTGCAATGGATTACACATTTCATAGGAAAACCAAGAAACCAAATTTAATTGAGGGCAGCAGACGCACATACAATGTGTACACTCCATCTGTTCTGGAGAGGATGGATATTATTGTTTGATGGAAATAAATGTAGATAGGACAAGCTAGGAGGCAAATTTAAAGGCTCTCTTTATAGCAAAACTACAAGAGATGGAAGGAGGATAGATGATCTACCTGTACCATTTTCCAAGCATTGAATACCTGCTGAACTGCTGCTCTTCCTCAATCTGCAGAACTTGTCTTCTGCCTCACAGTATCCACAATTTGGTGCGGACCAGCTTAAAACTAGAGGGATTTGAGGCTCAATGAGGGCATAGGAAACTGAAGGAATCTCAAACATCTTCGTGCAAGAAACTAGGGACGCAAATAGGATGGAATCAGTAGACTGAGTTGCATAAACTTGGTAACTCGAATTGCTGAGGCAGGGGATAGGTATCATGTACCATTTTTTGGAAGAACATTTAAAAAAAGAAAAGTCATAGTCGTTGAAATCTGGTATTTGAAAGAGAGATGCAGATAAATCTAGTTTGGGAAGCAGCCCAGGAAGGCAGCCATCCAATTTGGCTACATACAGCAATCGAGACTCGTAATCAATTTTATTGATGACAAACTTCACTGAGAAAGGAGGCTTGGTCTGGTTGAGGGATGCTTTAACTCGAAATGGGTTCTCCAGCACAGTCTCCTGACTCTGGGTGCAAGAAAGCTCAAATCCAGGGAAGCCACAGTGCTGTGGTTGACGGTCTTTCAATCGGAAGGGGAATCTGATAGCCGGACCCTGATCGCTGCACCTTCTCACTGTGCAATTATCATGTATTTTGCAGGACCCTAGAGCAGTTAAAGTGGCTAAGAAGATTAGCCTGACCACATTGAGGATCACCATTTTCCGAGGAAGAAAGATAAACTCCTGCACCTCCCTCTTCAAGGCAGATTGTGGAAAGTATCCTTTTGAATTGGGTCGCGCACAACGTCTTGTTTCTCCTTTTATTAACTTGGATTTCTTCAAACTAAATCGATTGTCGCGAAATAAAAGAAAATAAAAAAAAATTAAGAAGTCAGAACAGGGATTTTGATTGTAAATATTGCAGACTTCTTAGCTACTAGCCTAGTTCACTAAATTTCAAGGGAGTTTGGTGCAAGCAACGGTTCAAGATAATCTGTCTATACTCTATATAAAAGTACCATGAGTCTTGGTATTTTAAAGTGTAAGTGTAAGCAGTGTAGTGATATTAGCTTAATCTGTGGTTAAAGCTTGATATAATCTTAATTGTGGATCGTTTAGAAGAAAATAATGGTTGATTATTTTAGAAGAAAATCTAAGATAAGTGTAAGAAAAAAATGAGTACCATTTCTTTTTTCAACCAGGAAAGGGACGTTTGGCAGGTGGAGTGATTGATTATTTGAGCTTGGTATGATCTTTGACCGGAGAAAATCTTCTACTTTATTTGTATATTCATGAACAAATAAACAGTCCGTACAATCTCATGCCAGTTAGATATGCATACTCAGACATAAGAAAGATGACCAAGAACTTCAACCACAAATTGGGGGAAGAAGGCTATGGGACCGTTTCTAAAGGAAAGCTTCGGAGTTGCCCACTAGCAGTGGCAAAAATGCTGGGCAAATCCAAGGCCAATGGGCAGGAATTTATCAGCGAAGTTGATAAATGAAATCGTGCCTAATGGATATCTTGAGAAATATATATTCCGAAAAGAAACAGAGACAACATCCTTGAGTTGTGAAAAGCTGTTCGACATTGCTCTTGGGATTGCTGAGGGGATTGAATTATTTACACAGCAGCTGTGAGATGCAAATTTTGCATTTTGATATCAAGCCTCACAACATTCTTCTAGATGAGCATTTTGCTCCTAAACTTTCTGACTTTGGACTCGCAAAATTGTATCCGACAGAGAATAGGGGACCAGAGGAGCCAGATATACTTCCCTTCATGGGTTTATGATCAGCTGAGCGAAGGAAACAATATTGAGATGGGAGATGCCTCAGAAGATGAAAGAAATATAGTGAAGAAGATGATCCTGGTAGCATTGTGGTGCATGCAGATGAAGCCAACCCATCGCCCTTCCATGAACACAGTCATTGAAATGCTTGAAGGCGATGGTGAACTCATAGAAATGCCTCCTAAGCCATTTCAAAATCCGGACGAAACGCCAGCACTCGAGGATGATGGAATTGATGCGGAAGACATATAGCTGATCTCCCACTGCTATCTCTAGATCGTATGGATTCAAGTGAAATGAGTATGGATCGAGATTAAAGTAAATCCAAGTGTCACAGAATTCTCTCTGTTTCATTTCTTCCTCAATTAGCTGTAATAGTATTGATACTTCGTGTCCACATGTCAACCAAAGAGCTGCTCTTGCCATTTATCCAGAAAAAAGGAAAAAAAAAAACAAAAAAAAAGTCTGCTCGTTCAATATTAAAGTACTAATTATATTGGAATTGTTAATGTTATTCCTGTATGCAATTAAGGTTTGACAGATTTCTTTACAAGGATTTTTCTTAAAGGTGGCACGGTGACACTTGTTAATACCTCTAAATTGCACCTAAATCACCATATAAATGAACACACTGATATTTATTATATTCTTGCATTTAGACTCCTTCTCAAATTAGTTTTAGTTTTGCTTAAAAATTAATACCTAAGATAACGAATGCTGTCGAGGCAAGCATTAGCCATACTCATGTTCTAATTGCTTATAAAAAAAATTTTGGCAAAATTTTAGTGCATTTATAAGGATCCTCCAACCCCCTCTCCCTTTTTGAATTAATTGAAAAAGTATATATCTTGAAGCAACTAAGGGGTGCTTGTTTCACATATTGAAATCGGAAATGAAAACGGAATCATAGACTCTGGTTTTGGAATTAAACTTTTCATTCCAATATCTAACTTGGTTCACACATTAGAATTAGCATCATTTCAATTCCTGATGCTTAGTTTGATGAGTGTTTCGGAATTAAATGCAATTAAATTTCAAATTTACCCCTGATATAACAATTCTTATAAAACAAAGGGATAATTTGCAGAAACCTCCCTTGAGGTTCCTGACACTTGCACTGACCTACCTTGTGATTTGAAAAATTGTACTGACCTCTCCTGAACTTACTAATCCTTTACAAATTCAGTCCAAACAATTAAAATATTATTTTAGGGAGTGAAATTAGAATTTTGTACTAAATTTGCCCTTTGTGCTACATGTCCAATAAATGACAAAGCAATTCAAATTAATTAACAATTAATAAACTTTAAGGGGTGTAGTTTATGGGCAAATACGCATTCCCCATTTAAAGAATCGGTTCTTTATGGATATTTTACTTTCAAACATTTAATTTATGATAAATATATCAATGTTTGTAAGTAAAATTCAAAAAATGCTACAGTAATATGCTTATAAAAAGGAAATCAGTAGGTTCTCTATTTAAGATAAATTAAATATTTTTTAAAAAAAGAAATTGCCCATAAAGTATTATTAAAAAAACAACCGAAAATTTAATTCATATACAACATAAAAGAAAACATCACTCAAGCAAAATGCAATGGATACACGAAGACTCTTTACATACCGCATCTATATAAATATCAGATTTTGACCAACTTCCAGACCATACTTCCCGAGATATATTGGCAGCGGCCGATCATTTGATTGGACTAAAATTTGGAATGGGTACACTTGATTATATGAATCATTTGAAAAATAAATGTATTCGTTCTGTAGCGGATCTTTTACAAGATCAATTCGGGTTGGCTCTGGTTCATTTAGAAAATGCTGTTCGAGGAACTACATGTGGAGCACAAATACATCGACCGGTACTAGTTGTTAGCTGTTGCTACATTGTGTGGATGATGACATCTAGTAAATTGATTCTTACACTGATTTCTCCTGTATAAAGGTGTTCCGGTTACGCTGGAGGTTGCTAGTGATTTAGTGGATAGGCAGGGGCCAATATACCAGGAAGACACAGCTGTTTTTTTCAGTCAGTCTGGTGAAACTGCTGATACTTTACAGGCATTAGATTATGCTTTAGAAATTGGTGCATTATGCGTTGGAATCACAAACACTGTAGGAAGTGCGCTTGCTAGAAAAACCCACTGCGGTGTGCATATTAAGGCTGGTTGTGAAATAGGTGTGGCGAGTACTAAGGCAAGTAATTGGCACTTTGTGTTTGGCCTATTTCCTTCTATTCTTTTTTCTTTTGGTTTTACTATTATGTGACCTTTTATGTTGTTGCCCTGATCAACAGGCATACACCAGTCAAATTGTAGTTATGGCAATGTTGGCCCTTGCTGTTGGAGGAGACATGATTTCAAATGAAACAAGGAGAGAAGCAATAATAGATGGTCTATTAGACTTGCCAAGTATGCATCTTGCTTGTTTCTTGCATTGCAGCTACAGCAGTTTTTCTGCCTACAAATGTGTGCTTTCTAGTATATATTTTTTGAGGCATCTAATTCTATTATATTATGCTTTTGAAAACGGTAGGCAAAGTGAAAGTGGTTCTCAAGCTGGATGAGGAAATGAAAGATCTTGTCGAACTGCTCATTAGTGAACAATCACTTCTTGTATTTGGAAGAGGATATAATTATGCAACAGCTCTAGAAGGCGCCTTGAAGGTAAAGGAGGTTGCTCTTATGCATAGCGAGGGAATTCTTGCAGGTGAAATGAAACGCGGACCTTTAGCATTAGTGGATCACAAGCTTCCAATTGTTGTGATTGCTACTCGTGATGCTTGTTTCAGTTAGTTGAATGTTTTGATAAACTAGTGGTTTCGTGTTTATTATTATCTGTTCCATAAACATCTCTTTTGCTGTAGCAAACAACAATCAGTCATCCAGCAACTTCATGCTAGGAAAGGTCGACTAATAGTTATGTGCACGAAAGGAGATTCTGCATCTGTATCAGTTGGTGGATCTTGTCGAGTAATTGAATTTCTTTATGTTGAGGACTGTCTCCAGCTTGTACTTAATGTAATTCCATTGCAGGTAAATTGCCCACTTTTATTGGGAAACTTTTCTTGTGTTAACTATTCATTGAGTTGGATGAAGGATGATTTTGGCAGTATGGATCTTCTTTACTCTGGGAACCTAAATGCTGCTATTTTTAGGAACTTTTAGGTACCAAGTTGTTAAACTACTTAATAATGATTTCAACTCTCAGAGTAGCTTGAATATTAAGCCCGAGGAAAAAAATTATCAAATTCCAACTACGAAAAGTTTGCAAGTTCTGCAAGTCTTTGATTTTTATTTGTCTGGGTAAAGTAGACCATATGATCAAAAGGAACTATGCTAATTTTATCCGTGCCCTAAGGTTACTGTATTACAAAGGGAATTCAATCTCAAAGATTCTAAGGGAGCCAATAGTTGCACTCTTCTATATTTTACTGCAAAACTTTAGGTTGAGTATTGTTTTTGTTCGAGAAAATGTGTATACAATTGGTTATGTTGTGCAGTTGAACCTTTGATTTCGTCGTTTTGTTTTTGTCATCTTTGGAAAGAGCAATGATAGCTCATGATAACTATTTGGCTTATAGTACAGGCTGTAAAATTTCTTTTATTTTGCTGGTAGACCTTCTCAAGAATTGTGTTTTTGTTTCTCATTGCAATAAAAGCTGATGCTTCCTCGGTCATAATGTTGACCAGCCCCGAAATCTTGCAAAGAGTGTGACAACCCAATAGAAAAGCAGCTTAGGAAATTCGATGCGCATCTGAATTCTTAAGCTTCATGATCAGACTTTATTCTCATCTTGGCTGACCCTGTCTCTTGCATATACCTTTTCTCCTTTCTTTATTGCTGGACAGTGCTGTCTATGGCATCTCATTTCTTTTGCACAAATGATTTGACTTGTTGTTAGGAAAGCCCCATGTACTCTCCTTGTATGAGGCAGCAAAGATAGCTTGTCTACTAGAAGTTCCTTTCCATGCCCTTGATCCTAGGGAAGAAGAACTTTAATTTAACATTGTTCGGAGTCCTTGGTTTTAGTTTGCGTGGATGATGGTAGGTGCATACCGGGTTGTAAAATCTCAACTTTCTATGCAAAATATCTTGAGAAGCTTAGCAAGTTTTGCATGTTTTTTCGATCATTCGTGAAAGACTTGATGATCAAGGCGGAAATAATGCTCGTGTGATTGTATAGTTTAGAGTCCACAAGTAACGCTGCTTGTTCGTTACCCATCTGTGCAACTATCATCTTTGAAGGGTCCTCCTGTGCAGCTTATTACTTTGCCTCTTTCGCTGTGCACTAAAGATCGATGCGTTAACTGATGGCATCTGCGTGTGGTTTGAATGCTATATGAAAACAACTTCCCCTTTCAGGTCATTGGAAAGTAGTGTTCACCTACAATAGCACGAGCCACTGTGTGATGTAGTCTCTCTTCCTTTTTTCAGGATGGTGTAGAATGGAACTTTATGCTTACAATGCTTACTGCTTGGTTAGAAAGAGTCTAAAATTTTGAGTCCACTAGGGATTGGTTTGTACCTAAGTGATTATTCGAACCAAAAAACTTAGCCCACAATTTTTTCGATCCCAATCAAATTGGTTGAGTTTTCTAAAAACGCAGTAAAAGCAGCAACGACATGAAGTCAATGTAAACGACAATTCTAATTCTTTTTTATTTGGTCCTATGTATTTTTTATTTTAATAAAACCAGCAAACACATCACATCACAATCATATAATTTTCATCTTGGCAGTTGTTGCATTCATTTATAAATGTGAAGTCGAAGCCTCAAACAGCAAATTGACAAGTATAGCCCAATTAAGCTCTGTCGAGAATCGTTTTCGCATATCATATATTTTTTTAAAAAACATTCACACGTTGTAACTTTCCAGAAATTATTGAAGGCAAGCATCCAATGAATGATTCATAAATAGTGTCTTGATAAGCAAATACATTTTCTTGTAACCAATATCTACGACCAATAAACCACCACCGCTTCAATAGCTTCATCTTTATCAATCTTGGCTACTTTATTAAAGTTGTATAGAATGATAGTTAAAGTTGGATGATTAGTCAATTATACGCCAACAAATAGATCAAATTGCATCCCTGTAGATAATTCACTGAAGCTAACAGTTAACCTTTCTGAAATGGTGACCCAAGCATTGCAGGTCACTGCAAAAATGAAGGATGGAGAAATCAGATGAAAGAGAGTAATAAAGAGGCTGGTAGTTTTTTTTTTTTTTTTTTGGCTTTTCATCCTCGTAACACACCAATGATTACCTATGCATTTGTTAGTGAAACATACAAGGAATCTAAATAAAATGGGTGGATTCCTGGGAAATGAATAGTAGGTAGCCCCGCGTGAATGGTCCAGCGGTAGCTCCTCCTACAGGTGACCCTTAAGGTCCTGAGTTCGAGTCTCCGCTCTGCTGAATTTCTCTGCTTGATCCGGACACTCCTGTGTCGACAAAAAAAAAAAAGTAGGTAAAAATTTCACTCAGGAAACTAATTATAACTTCTATGTCCACATCCAAACACGATAACTTATTTTGAAATCAAATATAACGGATAAAATCATGTGTTCAAATAGACCCAAATTTATTGCAATAGCTTGATGGAATAGCTGACTCCACTATAGTAAGTTTACATCATATACATGTGGATGTTATCGTCTGGCTTTGCTGCCAAGGCTGTAGAAAGTGAGATGACAGGCAAACACAGTGACCAACTGAATCACTAAGAAAAAATATGTAAGCTTTACATAGCTGAAGTACGTGGTACATTTGCGTTTCTTTCATCAGACACATGAATTAAGAGGGAAGATGTGGTGGTACAAATTAACAAAATGTCGTGCAGTATCCTCCTTGTGTAAATATTGGCACACTAACTGCAATATCTTAGCCGCCTTAAAAGGTTGTTGCACTTTTTCTATTACTTCTCTTGTAATATCTTAGCTAGAGGTGTCAAAATAGATAATTTGGACGGATTTAAGCATGTTATAATTGAATAATAGATAAAATAAGTCAACCCATTTATACCTATTTAAATAAATGGGTATAAATGGATACAGGTATAGCCAATTGCCCATTTATGAGTCACTTGCAATTTGACTTTTTTTTAAAATTTTTTTTGCATGTTGTTTGAAAAGAAATAAGGGTTATTTATTGTTATTAAATTGATAAGAAATTCAAATTTATTTATTTAATAGTCACTAAAAGTTGAGTTTAAATGTATAGTTATTTTTAAATGGGTATAAATTGATGAGACGAGTCAGCTCACTACCTACCAATTAAATGAGTTTAATTGATTACTCATTTAAACCCATTCAAAATTAGTGGATGATTTGGACGGATTTAATTAACATAATTGAATTGTGACTAACATCTTTAATATTTGCCGCTTTACAAAAGGTTGTTACTCTTTTCAGAATAGACATATCCAGAATCATTTGAAATTGGGAGTTCAAAGTTCTATATATTGTAAACTATTCTAATTTAGAAGAATCTTTAAAAATTTTTAGAATCTTTAATTTAATTTCTATCTTCACCTTGTCATGACTCAATATTTGAGAAATTATATGAGGAGGGCTTTTATTTAAACGATTGAAGATTTAGACAAGCGCCTAACCGCCTTGTTGCATTAAGATGGTTTAGAACAAGTGAATCTTGTCTTCTTCCTTAGTATGGTTAATTTGTTCATAAATTCTCTGGTTCGATCATTTGGTTATCAAAACTTGCTAAAATACTTACCTCAAATACTTACACAATTACGGAAAACCTACAAGATCGAATGTCACCTTTCACAAGGAAAATTCTGTCGTTTTCTGTCCATATCTGTGTACGTAACACAATGTATAATAGATGTGTAACTTCAGGATGCAAAAAATTAAAAATCATGACTCAAAGGAGGAACGTAAAAATAGTTGATAACTCTACGGAGGTAAAAGTAAAATAGTTGATCAATCATTTATGATTAATCTGCGAGTGGGGCTTAATAGGAGGGAGGGGGTAAGAAAATTTGAACTAATGACCTCTAATTTTTGGAGTCTCGATCTTAATCACTAGATCAAGATCTTTCCAACTGGCATAGGCAACCTTCTAAATACACGACGTACAATTGCCATTTTTCCTCATTTACAACTTTAACATTTACTTGGAGCTTAGTCTCAACTACGTTTGAGTAGTTTTGGGATTCAAATATGAAATAATTTCAAAACTTTGTTTGAAACAATGAAAAATCATCCTTGTTTTCAATGTTTTGAGAAGTTAAAAGCTGTTTTAAGAAACAATCAAAACTAACAGTTTTAATTTCAGAAAGATGTTTATAATTTGTTATAAGTAGTTCAAAAGACTCTTACTAGCATCTTCTTCAAGGAAAGCTTCCCAACAAGCCAAAATTTAGTATTTTTAAAGTTAAAAAGGCCAAAATTATGTATCCCTGAAGTTAAATCTACATCCTTTCATTTTAAATCCATATTTTGTACATGGCTTATATTGTCAATGTTCAGAAGTGTGGTTTGATTAGTTCTTCGCCCCCCACCAAAACCAACCCTATCTCTGTAGGTAACTTCAATTTTCTTAGGATAAATTACTTATAACCTCTGCATATTATGATATTTTTTTTCCTAAGATTTCAAAATATTCATATAACTCTCTTATAATTTCATGTAAAGTAAAAAATAAATGAAAAACACCATTAATTAACGTGATTGAATTAGATGTACTCTAAAAATGCATGTAATAAAATCATAATATACACTTAACACTCTTATAAGTTGTACGAATATCTTCTTTATCTCCTTGTAATATTTTATATTTATCCACATAATCATTCAAGAGTTATATACATTATCACAGAAGTTATTAGTAATTTACCCATTTCTTAAGGCTGTTTCATCATTTGTTCAACAAGACTCAGAAGAGCCCCCCCCCCAATGATGTACTCAAACAAATTAACACGCTAATTTCCATTGATAATTCTATGACCCTTGCTTACCTTATAGGATTAAGATTTAAGCTCTTAGTCAAGTCAAGTCAACTTCCTATACACTTTGTTTTTTTTGAGAAGAATAATTATCTAATTTGATATTTCTCTGAGAAGAATAATTATCCTTTTTCTTTTTGGGTCCAAGAAGAAGGGTTTTGGTTAGAAGCTTTATCTTTTTATTTCATCTATCTTATTTTGTAATTCATTGGTAAAAGGAATAGACAAATGCATTCAATTAAAGAAAATGCAAGTCTGATCAAGGACCCGTTGATGTACTTAATCACCTTTCTTGTTTAATAATCAATAGCTACTTCACATCCTTACTTCAAAAAATTTTAAGACGTTAAGAAATATTTTTGTCCAAATTGATGAAAAAATATTTTGGAAGTAGCAAAAGGAGAAACTATAACTAATAAAATGAGACGGAGAGAATATTAATTTTGCTAATTCAGATGTGACTTTCATAATGTTTCTAAATTTCTTTCTTTATAAATATATCACAAACTTTATAAATATATCCCTTTTGTATAGGTGGGAGATTTGAAACCCTCGCATGCTCTTGAAGTCCAGGATTTCTAGGAAACTTCTTCTAATGGGTGCAATTAGTTCGGACTTCAAAGGCGATAGTCTCCTCTGAATTTCCAACAACTCAAATGGTCCCATTGGACCCATACCCTTCCATATAATATTAGAGTAATTGTAGGATATTGCCGTTTGACATATAAAATAACAAGGAGAAAATCGTTTAAAATGTTTCTCACATTTTGTTAAATGAATTTTTTTATTTCTCACGTAACCCAGATATGGTTGGAGAGAGGGGGAGAAAGAAGGAAGAGGGATGGGTTGGGTGGTTTGAGAAGAGAGAATATAATTAAGAGATTTGGGTTCATTTATGGGCAAAAATGTTAAATTTCATTTATAGTTAAACAAATGACCAGATTGATATTCATTTTTTCTTTAAAAAGTAGGATTTGATCTAAAATGTATTCATTTTTTTCAAAAAAAAAGTGAGATTTGGCATAATATATATATTATCAATAAAAAGTGAAATCTAATTTTTTTTCTTACATAAAAAATGATTGTATATGGGTCACGTAGTGAGTGATTTCAGACTAAAAAGTAGTCAAAAACTTTGGTTGATACTACACTTTGCTAACTTAAATTTATGAGGTACATAAAGTTAATGTTTTGAAAGTGGAGGACGAAAAAATGTATTTTACGAAATGTGAACGATATTTTAAACAAATTTTTTTAAAAAAATTAGAATTATGGAAACAACATATACCAACTACTTATGTGGTTTGATGTTATAGTTGTTTAATTGATTTTGTGTCACGAAATACAACCAAATTACGCTAAGTAACGTTAAACAATTGAATTTTGTTGCAATTGTCTAGTTATTATACTTTTTACATAATATAGTGTACTCTTATACAATTTTGTGGTACTTAGAATTTTATTCGTCTTCATCAACTCATGCATAAATACATGAGCATTTGTAAATGTACACTACGTTGTAAATGAAGTACAACAACTACCCTGAGAGCACCAATAATTCTAGCTCAAACGTACCTCCCTCAATTCGGTCAAATTCCACACAAAAGCAACTTCTCTATGTGGGTTACTTTAATGATTGATGATACAAGTCCACTGGTACTACATAAGAAGTGAAGAAGCGTGCTTTGGAAACTTTTTTCTTGCCAGTTGAAATATTGTGGTGCTGATTACTTTTCCCGTGAAAGAATCTGATAGATCGTGTAATAGTAAGTGCAAGATTTTTTCACAAAAACCCACGTATGAGATAATGCTATGTCAGTGAGGGGTTAGGGGTGATGAAGAGTAAAGAAGAAGACAGAGAAAGACTAGGCACACTTATCTGTCGGTTTGTTTTGATACAGTACAACGGTCTGAAAAATGTATCGGCATTTTACCGTTTTGGGATTGAAAAGTTGGGATGAATTATTCGGTCAAGAAAAGTTAATGATCATTTTGATTTTACTAACTGTTCTGCAATTAAAAAAACGAAATATTATTAGTCCAAGCCCAAACACAGCCACAAGTTTCCCATCTTTCAATCTTACTTCCCTTTCAAGTTTTCAGACTTTTTGCTCGTTGCTTACCTACACAATATAATCTGGAGAAAAAAAAAAAGAAGAGTGAAAAATGGCTATGATAGAAGTCTTTCTTGGTGCAATCATCAAGGTGATATTTGACAAGCTTGCTTCTGTTGATTTGAAGAAACTTGCACGCTCAGAAGGCTTGGATACTCAGCTGAAACGATGGAGCCAAGTGCTATCCCTGATTCAGGCAGTGCTTGATGATGCAGAGTACAAGCAGAATATGAGGATTGCTGTGAAGCAGTGGCTAGATGATCTTCAGGATTTGGCATATGATATGGATGATGTGATTGACGAATTCTCCACAGAAGCTTGTCGAAGAAAGTTGATGGAAGCTCAAGGCTCTACTAGCAAGGTAAGAAAGGTTAAAATCCCTTCCTGTTGTACAAATTTTTCTGTTAAAGATTATAAGTTCAACAGAAAAATGGCTCCCAAGGTGGATGAAATAACTAGAAGATTGGAAAGCCTGAAAGAACAAATCAAAATCCTCCATTTGGTAGAGACTGTAGCAAAGAGGCCGAACAAAACTAGGGATAGATTGCCATCAACTTCCTTAGTGGAGTCTTATGTTTATGGTCGAGAGAATGACAAAAAAGAACTGCTGAAATTGCTCCTTTCAAATGAATCGAGTGATGATCAAGTGGCTGTGATACCAATTGTTGGCATGGGAGGGGTCGGTAAAACAACTCTTGCTCAAATGGTGTACAATGATGACAGAGTCAACGAATTTTTCGATTCCAAGGCTTGGGCTTGTGTTTCAGATGATTTTGACATTTTTGGGGTAACAAAGACGATCCTCAGAGCAATCACAGCAGGTGGCTGTGATTATGAGGATCTGAATATGGTTCAAGTGAAACTGAGTGAGGCCTTGACCAGGAAGAGGTTTCTAATTGTTTTAGATGATGTTTGGAATGAAAAATACGAGGACTGGGACATCCTGCGCCGCCCATTTCTAGTTGGTTCATCTGGGAGCAAGATAATTGTCACCACTCGGAATCAAAGGGTGGCATCAGTAGTGTCTTCCACTTCTGGATATAGTCTGAAGGAGTTGACAGATGATGAAAGCTTATGCTTACTGGCAAGACATGCACTAGGAAGGACAAATTTTGACAGGTACCCCAATCTAGAAGGCATTGGTAGGAGTATTGTAAGGAAATGTAAGAACTTGCCCTTGGCCGTGAAGACTCTTGGAGGGCTGTTGCGTGCTCGATCGACCCCAGATGAATGGACGGATATACTGAACAGTGAGATATGGGAAATAAAAGAGGATCAAAGTGATATTCTTCCAGCACTGAGATTAAGCTATTATCATCTTCCTGCCCATCTAAAACCGTGCTTTGCTTACTGCTCCATATTTCCCAAGGACTATGAGTTTGACAAATATGAGCTAGTATTGCTCTGGATGGCAGATGGTTTTCTCGAGGAATCAAAAGCAAGTGATCTTATGGAGGACATAGGGGAGAATTATTTTAAGGAGCTACTAATAAGGTCCTTCTTCCAGCAGTCAAGTTCCACTAGTTCACGTTTTGTGATGCATGACCTTATTAACGATCTAGCTAGATATGTTGCTGGAGATTTTTGTTCAAGGTTGACAGACGACTTGGAAGAGAACATCAAATGCACGATTCTTGACAAGGTTAGGTACACATCATTCACAAGTTCAATGTATGGAGCTTCACAAAAGTTTAAAACACTTCAGAAAGCAAAACATTTGCGGAGTTTCCTACCCGTTTCTGGCAAGTATGTCGGCAACTTTTACATCGCTAAAAAGGTCATAACAGAACTTTTGCTGGAATTGCGATACTCAAGGGTGCTATCATTCAGTGGATATGCTATCTCTGATCTACCAAATTCCATAGGTGAATTAATACATCTAAGGTACCTGAATTTGTCTGGTACTTCGTTGAAAGTGTTGTCTGAATCATTGAGTAATCTTTGCAATTTACAAACACTACGTTTGCGCGACTGCTGGGGGCTGATTAACTTACCGGTGTGTATTAGAAAATTAATTAACCTGCGCCATCTTGAAAATTCCAATACTAGTCAATTGCATGAGATGCCTTCAGGGATTGATCAGTTGACGAGCTTGCAAACACTATCCAAAGTGGTTGTGAGCAAAAATGGTGGGTTCAGGCTGAATGACTTGGGGAACTTGTCCTTACTGGCAGGGTCACTCGCCATTTTGGAGTTGCAACATGTTACGAATGTTCAAGAAGCACGGGATGCCAATTTGAAGAACAAGAGGGACCTTGATAAAATAGTATTGGCATGGAATAGTGAATATGATGGTTCTCTGAGTAAAGTTCTTCAACAAGATTTGCTTGAGGCGCTACGACCACACACAAACCTAACGAGTCTTGAAATTGAGTTCTATAAGGGAGACAAATTCTCTTCCTGGGTGGGGGATTCTTCATTTACTAAATTAGTAAAAGTAAGCCTTAGAGGTTGTACACACTGCAAGTGTTTACCATCACTCGGGCAATTGCCTGCGCTCAAGGATTTGAGCATTCAAACCATGCTTGAGGTGAAGGCAGTAGGTACGGAGCTATGTGGCAAAGATTGCTTTCCATCGCTTGAAAGTCTAACGTTTGATGACATGCCAGAATGGGAGGAATGGACTTGCTTAAGTTCAGCAGGAGAGAACGAATGCCACTTCCCTCTGCTCCAAAAGCTCTGTATAAGTGGCTGCCCAAAGTTGAAAAGCATTCCTGTTTTGCATCTTCCTTCACTCTCTGAACTGAACTTAAAAAAGTGCTCGGTGGGAATTGCAAAATGTTTTCACAATTTGACCTCATTAAACCAATTGCAGTTTGGGCAGATTATTGGGCTTGCATCCCTCGAGGATGTGTTCAAGCAGTTTCCATCAGGCCTTGAAGGTATCGCATTACATGAGTGCCATCAACTGAAGAATCTGTGGGGGTCAAGTAAAACTGTAAACCTTGTGCAGCTAAAATCTTTAGATGTTTCAGAATGTTCACAGCTTTCATCCTTGGAGGAGCTTTGTGACGACCCCACTTCCCCCTGAGGCGAACCAAAGGGTTGGCGGGCCGTCTGCCCAGCTCTCGCCAGGACTCACGCGAGCAATCTAATACGAAAACCATTTCTAGCGAATAAATTATCGATTAAACTTGAATATTAAGGTTCCTAGTAATTCTTATTAACATTTAACATTAGCAACTAATTAGAATTAATCATAAGGCCTTAAATAATTTATTTTAAGATAGTAAATCTAACGATTCAATTATCATTAATTTAGTATAAAGGAATTAAGTATTCTAACATTTTATTTTAAGGCGAAAATTTAATCCAACCCTAAAGATATTAATTAGTCAAATACAACCAAGAAATTTCATAACTTTGGAAAAGTATATTATTTTTCACATAAACCTATTATTACGTACTTAGTTGCGAACAAGTAAAAGTAATGCTAGAAGTTATTAAACAATAAAAGAAATGCAAATGAAATATGAACTAGTTTATATATCCATTTTCAGGGTTCTCACATCCTCCCCTCCTTACAAGAATTTTGCCCTCAAAATTCATACTTTCTAAGGAAATAAATCAGGGTACTTTTTCTGCATTTCCTCTTCTAATTCCCAAGTTGCTTCCTCCAGTCCATGATTTCTCCATAAAACCTTCACCAGAGGAATTTTCTTATTTCTCAGTTCCTTTACTTCTCTTTCCAAAATCTTGACTGGTCCTTCTTCATACGTTAACGTTTCATCCACTTCAATTTCTTCCAGGGGCAGCACATGACTTGGATCGGGATAATATTTCTTAAGCATGGAAACGTGAAATACATCGTGAACCTTAGCCATGCTTACGGGTAACTTCAACTGATATGCTACATTCCCAACTCGCTTCAAAATTTCAAAAGGTCCGATATACCTTGGCTTTAGCTTCTTACCTTTCTTAGGTACTACACCGCCCTTCAAGGGTTTAATTCTTAGGAAGACCTTGTCTCCTACTTCGAATTCCAAATCTTTCCTCCTTGTATCGGCGTAGCTTTTTTGTCTACTCTGAGCGGTTTGAAGCCTTTCTCTAATTAATTTCACTTTCTCCTGGGCCTCTTCTATCCAAGGTATCGCTGTTGGATCTACAATCTTCTTCTCTCCTATCTCATCCCAATGAATCGGAGATCGACACCTTCTCCCATACAAAGCTTCATAAGGGGCCATTTGAATTGAGGCTTGATAACTGTTGTTATATGCGAATTCTACTAAGGTCATATAATTACTCCATTTACCTCCAAAATCCAATATACACGACCTCAGCAGATCCTCCAGAGTTTGAATTGTTCTTTCCGACTGCCCGTCGGTTTGGGGATGGTATGCAGTACTAAATCTCAACTTGGTCCCCAAAGACTCCTGAAATTTCTGCCAAAAACGTGAGACAAACCTTGGGTCTCGGTCAGACACAATGCTTACAGGAATACCATGTAATCTTAGGATCTCTTTGGTGTACAACTTGACCAGTTTTTCCAAAGAAAAGCTCATGCTTACGGGTAAGAAATGTGCAGACTTAGTGAGTCGGTCTACTATTACCCAAATTGCATCAAATCCTTTTTGACTTCTAGGCAGTCCCGTTACAAAATCCATTGTGATATGTTCCCATTTCCATTCAGGGATTTCTAAAGGTTGTAATAAACCAGAGGGTTTCTGATGCTCAGCTTTTACTTGTTGGCAGATCAAGCATCTCTGAACAAACTCTGCCACGTCCTTTTTCAAACCTTCCCACCAGTACAATCCCTTCACATCATGATACATCTTGGTCACACCTGGATGTATGGTATATTTTGATCGATGTGATTCTTCCAAAATTTCTTTTCTTATCTCTTCATCTGCCGGAATCACAATACGATCTCGGAACCTTAATACACCTTCAGACCCCAATTTAAAATCTAGGGTTTCCCCTTTTTGCACTTTCTCCAAATTCTTCTGAATCATAGGGTCTGTTTTCTGGGCCTCCTTAATACGCTCTAACAATGATGATTTTAACGATAAGTTCCCAAGTAATATCTTCAGTTTCTCCAAACGAGGGTTCCAACCACTTATTTCTTCTAACATGTCCCATTCCTTAACCATTAACCCTGCTACTTGGGCCGTTCTACTAAGAGCGTCAGCTACCACATTAGCTTTTCCTGGGTGGTAGTTAATTGAACAGTCATAATCCTCCAAAAATTCTACCCATCGCCTTTGTCTCAAATTCAATTCCTTCTGAGAGAACAAATACTTAAGGCTCTTATGATCTGTATAAACCTCAAAAGTCACGCCATACAAATAGTGCCTCCATTTCTTTAAGGCGAAAATCACTGCTGCTAACTCTAGATCATGAGTTGGGTAGTTTTGTTCGTGAGGCTTCAGTCTCCTAGAAGCATAGGCAATTACTTTACCATTTTGCATTAAAACACATCCTAGACCTTCTCCGGAAGCATCGGAGTACACGGCATAACCTTCACCTCCATCAGGTAACACCAAAACAGGAGCGGATGTCAATCGCTTCTTTAACTCCTGAAAACTTGACTCGCACTTCGGAGTCCAAATAAATCTATTCCCTTTTTTGGTTAGCTCGGTCATGGGTCCAGCAATTCTCGAAAAATCCTTGATAAATCGCCTATAATACCCTGCTAATCCCAAGAAACTTCTAATATCAGTGGGGCTCTCTGGTTGCTTCCAATTCATAACGGCCTCAACTTTTGCCGGATCCACGGCAATTCCCTCCTTGAAAATTTTATGCCCTAGAAAAGATATTTCATCAAGCCAAAACTCACACTTGCTGAATTTGGCATATAGCTTCTGCTCCCTTAATATTTGCAAGACTATCTCCAAGTGTTTAACATGTTCCTCTCGAGTCTTTGAGTATATCAAGATATCATCAATGAAAACCACTACAAACTGATCCAGGTACTTCTTAAAGACTCTCTGCATTAAATCCATGAATGCTGCTGGTGCATTAGTTAAACCAAAAGGCATGACTGCGAACTCAAAATGTCCATATCTCGAACTAAAAGCAGTCTTGGGTATATCCTCCTTCTTAATCTTTAACTGATAATACTCTTGCCTCAAATCCAGCTTAGAGAAAACTACTGATCCTTGCAGTTGATCAAACAGACTATCTATCAACGGTAGAGGGTATTTATTTTTAATTGTAACCTCATTTAACCCTCGATAATCAATACATAACCTCAAGCTTCCGTCCTTTTTCTTAACAAATAGAACGGGTGCTCCCCATGGTGAATCACTCTCCTTCACAAAACCCTTCTCCAAGAGGTCTTGCAATTGAATTTTCAACTCCTTTAACTCGGCAGGAGCCATCCGGTACGGAGTTTTAGAAATTGGAGCCGTTCCAGGCACCAAGTCAATCCTAAATTCCACTTCTCTTTCCGGCGGTAGAGTCTTTAGCTCTTCTGGAAAAACATCCAGAAATTCCCGTACCACTGGTACATCTTCCAACTTCACTTGATCACTGGGAGCATTAATCATGAAAGCTAAGAAACCTTGAGCTCCTTTTGACAACATTTTCCTCGCCCGTATCCCTGAGATCATAGCAGATGATGCTAACCTACCCTTAACATCTAACCTCAGAGTTGCTTCTCCAGGTATACAGAATTCTACCACTTTTGCTCGGCAATCCAGCTTAGCATGATATTGACCTAGGAAATCCATTCCTATGATAACATCGTACCCTTTTATGTCCAGACTGATTAGATCCACTAGCATTTTACGCTCTCCAATCCAGAATTCACAATTCTTAAAGGCTAAGCTAGCGATTATCCTCTTATCACCCATTGGTGTCCTAACTTCAAGATCGAAGGGTAGTTTAACAGGTCTCATGTCTATTCCAGACATAAATGATGGATTTACGAATGAATGAGTTGCACCAGGGTCAATTAACACTTTAGCTAATCGATGGAAAATGGGAAGAGTACCTTCCACGACTTCCGAGGAATCAGGTACAGGTTGGTCATCTATAGCATACACCCTGGCAGGAACTGTTGGCCGGCTCCCTCCAGAAGTGTTTGGTCTAGCATTTGGATTACCCCCCTCCTGCATTTTTGGACATCCAGCAATTTGGTGCTCGCTACTTCCACATCTCAAGCACCTCCCTTGCTTCTTCCAGCAACCATCTATAGTATGGCCAGGTTTCTTACAAAATGTACAACTCACTTGGGAAACTATTGCTCGGCCTCCTTGTGAGATATTCCTGGGTTGTCCCCTTCCAATCGGTCCCACTCGGGTTCCATTATTCCGTCCCCCTGCATTCCTGGCCCCGTTTCCTCTTGCTTGGGCGCCTCGTGGTGCTCCAGGATTATTCGCCCCAATGGTTCCTCGGCCCATTTTAGCCGGTGGAGCATTTCCATACGTCGGCTCCCGACTACTGCTAGGAGCAAATCTCTTCTTAGCCTGAAAAGATTTCACTTGAGCCCGAGCTACTTCAACTCTCTGGGCTTTCTCGACAGCATCTGCAAAGGTATCAATCCTTACAGCAGCTAAACCTTCCTGTATTTCTACATTCAGACCCTGCACAAACCTTCTGACTCGTCTTTGCTCCGTAGTCACCAATTCAGGAGCAAAACGGGATAGTTTTGTGAACTGGACTTCATATTCGGCGACACTCATCGCCCCTTGCTTACATTTTATGAAGTCATCCTCCCTCTTTTCTTGGATGAGAGGTGGAAGAAATTTGGCATTGAACTCCCTTGTGAAGTTCGCCCAAGTTCTTGGAGTATGATTCCTGTCCCAGCTAGTCCTAATCAGATTCCACCAGGAGCGAGCAGCTCCCTCAAACTGGAATGCGGCAAAAGTCACTTGCCGCTCTTCCGTGTAGTTTAAAGCTGTGAAGATGTCGGAGATTCTCTCCCACCATCCCTCAGCTATATCAGGTTCGGGTCCTCCGTAGAACTTAGGAGGTCCAAACTTCAGAAACCTCTCCAGTGCCCGATCCTCAGAATCGGCTGGGCCTCCTTGGCGGTGCACTGGCCCAGAGGCTTGATGTTCAGTCAAGCGCTCCAAGACATCAGTGATACGATTAATTGCGGTAGCCACTTGATCTCCGGCCACTCCCTCATGCCCTTGGTCTTGGTTGACCTCAGGTTCCCTATCACCACCCGCTCCCGAGCGTTGTCTAGGGGGTCTTCCACGGCCTCTTCCTACTATTTGGCGATCCATTGCCTAACTATGCCTATTACTGAAAGGTAAGTGCAGAGAAAGAATTCGAAAGTTGTGGTTTGTGGTTGTGGAACGAAATGTGAAATAGAGCAAATGGTTTACGGTAGTGGTATGAAAAAGGATTGAATGTTATTAGGTAGTATAGTGGTGCCGTGGTTTTAATGATGTGAAATGAAGAGACTGGTATTGTGTGCCGTGGTCTTAAGAGAAAGGATTGCGTGTGTAAGAATAGGTAGCGTATCGCATTAGATAAAACGTGATTGACCAGAAGCTGCGGTGATTAAATTTGGTTGTCAGAGGTTTCGTTTGGTTTGCATGGAAAGGTAAGGTAAGGGTAATTTAGTCTTTTCACTTTACTCCCTAACCTCGACTTAATTTCGCAAATCCGACTTAATTCTAAAAATTATTCCCAAGTGTGATTCAAACGCTTAAATATACTTTAACATACCTAAACCATTTCTACCTTCTTAAAACCGAGATACCATTCCCTGCACCATCTCATTTCTTTTGCCCAATTGCACCGAATTCACTGAAATTTCTCTCCTCAACCATACCATACCTCTTCCTCTGCATTCGACCAAGAGCATCCGAGAGAGCTGCACCGTCTGCACCTCCATTTGCATCCAACTTCACGGCTGCAACACCACCAGCTTCCATCTCCATCAGTTAAAGCCGCTACACCAAACCAGAGCCAACAAACCTGTCGCATGCCTGAGAGCCGAGAGGAAGCAGAAATTTTCCAGATTTTCGTGTGAAAGTTTAGTTGCTATCTGAGGTAATTTCTGGTCTTATGAGGTTGGTTATAAGTTGATCAAGCTATATCAAAGATTGCATGTTTAGATTATACAATCGGATGCTGAAATCAAACCATAAGGAAAATTTCTGTTTTTGAGAAATTGTTGCTGCCGAGAATTTGAGGTGTTATTGCAGCTCCAATTGTGTTTTGTGTGGCAATCTGAAAATCTAAGTGGCTTTAGCTAAGTGAAAACTTGAAGATCTAGACCATGCATGATGAATTGGACATTCGGATGAAGTGTTAAAGCAGAGGAAACTTCTGGTTTGGGTCAAGAAATTTCTGCCGATAGCTTAGCTTAATTATTGCAGCTTGACTTGGTTCAATTTTGTTGCTGTCAAACTGATTTCTGGTCTGGATATGATAGCTAGTTAATTCAGCAGTTGTGCATGTGAAATTTAAGTGCAAAATACAGGATTTAACCGTAGAAAAAAAATTGGTTTATGACTAAACAAATGCTGGAAGAACTTCTGGTTTGGCCGAGAGTTTAGCTTAAAGTTTTGCAGCCTGATTTGGTTTAATGCTGTTGTTTAGACTTATAACCATGATTAGATGATTTATAACAAGTTAATTAGGCTCTGCATACAGCTAATTAGTTAGTTTAAACCAGAAGAATAAAATAAAAATGAAATCTGTTGCATGTATGTTGTCCGAAGCTAGCTGTGCAGAAATTCTGGAAATTTTGGGGAATTGCAGCGGTTGTTTGAGTTAAATTTTGAATTGGAATTATTAATTAGCTAGATGAGTTTTTGCATGACTAATTTGGGTGTTTAAAACCAGATTTTAGCCAAGGAAAAGTTGGATTTTTGAAAACATAGGTGCTGGAAAATTCTGGATAGCAAAGAGGTGTGAGCAGAAATTTCAAATTTGTTTTCTTTTGGAATTTTAACCTATTTTTGGGTTTTCCTTGGATTAAAATGGTTTAGTAATACAGGGAAGCTGTAAGTTTTAAGTGGTATAAGTTTTTTAGCAATAAAATGTTTGCTAAATTGAAGTTGGAACTAGAAATGTTGGGTTACATGCTGGAAATTTCTTATGTGACCGTCAAATGGTGAATTGGAACCTTAACTTGACGTTTGAATTGTTCCTTGAATCATGATGGATGGAAATGCTTGGAAAATGTTGTTTTGAAGTTTTATATGAAGTATATAGAAGGTTTGAATAAAAACATTTTGGTGTTAAAGGAGGAAAAGAAATTTCCACAAGTGAAAAATTGAAATTCCAGATTTTCGGATATCCCATGACCAGTCTCAATAAAATGTTGATATCTTGGTGTAGGAAAATCCGTTTAAGGCGCCGTCAGTGGCGTTTGAAACTAGAATCATAGGCCTTTGTCTTGTAGAAATTTCGTATTTTTCCTCCATGTATACTACTGTCTGTGAATTTTTAAAGTGGACTGTTTTGCATGAATGTCCTGTTTCTTGGTGAAACAGAAATTGGGTTTTGGATTGAGATTTAGCCTACTTATGGTTTAAATTCTTGATTAAATTATGGTTGGAAGTAATTGATTTTGTCAAGGACTAATGATTGATGAAGCCCTTGGCCATTTGAATGATTTTATAAGTACTACAGGGTGACGAAAGTTAATTGCTGGAATGTCTTGGAAGCTTTACTTTTATTTTGATTTGCTTATGATGAGTTTGCTGAAACCAAGTGCTAATGATTGATGAAGCCTTGGTTGATCATTTTATTTTATTCAGTAATGCACTTGTTGAAATCTAGGGCTAATGATTGACGAAACCCTAGTAATTTGCTATGTGATTTTTGCTATATTTTGATCCATGTTATGATTTCGAAACGGAATTGGAGCTGTGGAAGTTGTATCGATCTTGAGAATTCGAGTGACTGTGGTCAAAGTAATCAAAAATATTTTCCAGCTAGTATTATAATATCAAAACTCAATATCTAGTGTTTCACCTAAAAACTTTTCGAATCCGATAAGTTCCTTTAGCTCAAACTAGTCTTGATAGTTATAGTATTTTAATTCTATAGCTTTTGAAAATTCTAAGGCTTATTTCAATTTCTTTTCTTTCCTTAAGCTTTACATTTGGATAGCTAACTTTAGGAAAAATTTCAAAATACGAGATTTACAAATTTTAGTGAAAAGCCTGGGAGTCTTGCTCGGCAAGAAAACTCTATTTTTAGGAAAAATAGTTTTTGGGAATAAATCTTGCAAAAGCCGTATCCTTAGAGAAATGTTCAAAGTAACTTTCTAGCTTTGATATTCAGAGGTTTATCGACTTATTTCAATAAAATAATACTAGTTAATTTATTTTAGAAAAATACTTCAAGGAAAACTATAAGAAATATCTCTTCTACTTTTATCGAGTTTTAATCTAAGGAACCCTTGATTTTTCTAAGGGAAAGTGAACTAGTAGTATATTAAATATATCTTAATGACTATAAGCTTAAAAATTGAGTAGAAACTTATAGTTTCAAATTTTGGTTTTTAGGGTTTTTCGAGGACACGGAATTCGATCCCCAACTTGATATCTGAACTCCACTCTTGGTGAGTGTCCCTGCTTGTTCTATGCCTAATCGTTTAAAGTGCTTCCTTGACTTGTTATGTGATAAGTTGAAAAAGATTGGTTGCTGATCCATCGAAGTGAGCTGTGTGTACTTTATCACACTAGCCGTTCGAGTGGTGACTTGTGCAAAATATTTTCTCCTAAATCCTTGATTCAAAATGTAGTTACGTCGTTGGGTGAATCCCTCGACGCATGAATCTAACTACCAAGAATCAAAATGTAGTTACGTCGTTGGGTGAATCCCTCGACGCATGAATCTAACTACAAAAGTCATTTGGGTGAATCCCTCGACGCATGTATCTGATTGCAATCACGTCATTGGGTGAATTCCTCGACGCATGTATCGATTGCAATCACGTCTTTGGATAAATCCCTCGACTAAATTTATACGGGTATATCTCGAGTATACTGCGTCGGTAGACGAAGTACGGGCCCGAAGCAGAGGTATGAACGGTGACGGGTTAGGATTAAAATAAGTGGATCTACATGGACTATAAGTAGTGAAAGTTGACGGAGAGTCAACTACGAGGGTATCTAATCAAGCGTGGAAAATGGCTCCTGAGAGCCCTGTATCCTACCTCGTGCTGTTATACGCTTTCCTAATTGATTAAATTTGTTTAAATTGTTATCCGTTGTTTGATTTATGTGATTGCATGTTTTGGGGCACCACTGAGTTTTAGCTCACCCACGTTTATTGTTTTCCTTAACAGGTTTTGGAAACTGAAAGCTGGAGGCTTAATTATGTTTTCTTTTGGTACTGCATTTGAATTCTATAACCTATTCTGTGGGCTGTAATATGTTGTTTGGGATTTTATATTTTCCTCTTTGGAGTGCCACTTGAAGCTGGAAAATGTGTAAACGCTAATTCGATTACTTGGCTTGTAAGTTGTATTATGGATTTATGCATTTTATCTATCCGGTTTGTTATGACTTTGTACTTTGGTAAGTAGCACGTGGGATGTTTAAGGGCCTCGACTGGTTATTTTATCATGGCTATCTCTGAAGTTAATGTGGGTTTAAGTATGATTCTATTCGGGGAAAATTGTTGTGTAATAGATTAGTTTCTATTCGAATGGTTTTCGTATTAGATTGCTCGCGTGAGTTCTGGCGAGAGCTGGGCAGACGGCCCGCCAACCCATTGGTTCGCCTCAGGGGGAAGTGGGGTCGTCACAAGCTTGGCTCAAATAATACTGTAAACCTTGTGCAGCTAAAACGTTTATTTGTTTCAGAATGTTCACAGCTTTCATCCTTGGAGGAGCTTGGTGTCTTACCGACGCTTGAATATCTTGATATAAAAGGTTGCAGTGCTCTCCAGTCTTTGCCTACATTTTCTGGTCTTAACACATTGCGAATAGGCGGATGCTCAGCCCTCAGTTGCTTGCCAATGGACAAGTTGCTCCTCCCTCAGCTTAGGAGTCTTGAGATCAGCCAGTGCCAGAAACTGAACCTTACTCCGGAGATTGTCATAGAGGACACCAGCACATCGATTGAGATTCTGGAAATCACTGACTGCCCATGTCTGAATTTGAGAACAATGCTTGGTTCAGTCTACAGTTTTGCAAGTCTCCGGTCTTTGGATATTAGCGATTGTGATTATCATCTGGATCAATTGCCCACTCCAAGTTTGGAACGTCTTTCCTTGTGCAGATGCAAAAATGTTAGTTACTTGCCCAGTGGTTTGGGACGACTAAGATCTCTGTTGTTGTATTCTTGTTCAAGTCCTTTGTTATTTCCACAAGGAGATTTTCCTCCCACTCTGAAGTTTCTTGACATAGAGGCAGGAGAAAACTTACAGCTGAAGCCCCTGTCAGAATGGGGACTCAACAGACTGACGTTTCTTGAAAGGTTCTACATCCGTGGTGGATATCCAGAGCTGGAATCATTTTCTGGCAGTGGTGATGATGGATTGGCTTTGCTTCCTCCAACTCTTAGGTCCGTCACCATTCGTGACTTACCAAATCTGAAATCGCTCTCCGCGTTCTTGCGAGGTCTTACAGCTCTTCAAGATCTGCGTATCTTTAATTGCCCCAAGCTTGGATCCCTACCAAGGGGATCTTTGAGTAATCCGCTTCGAGCTCTAGAAATTTATGAATGCCCACTTCTTGAGAAAAGGTGTTTGATGAATAGAGGAGACTACTGGCCCATGATTGAAGACATTCCCATTGTGACAATACGCAGTGATGGCACCAGGTACGCAGAGATTTAGAGTTCCTGATTTTCACTTAAAATTATTGTTCAATTTTCTGACTGATTTTCACTTAAAATTATTGTCCAAAATTTTTTTTTTTTGACTCCAACAAATTTCTTGAATGGAAAAGAAGTGTCGAAATTCAAGTAGAGGAATCATATTACTGTTATGTGTCATGTGAAATTTATATTAGTAATTTCCTCCTTTAAAGCCCAGTAAATAATTTTTCTCACTTTTAACTAGCTTGAGAAGAAAATCAGATGTCAATCGTGCTTTGCTTACCATGTTAAATTGATTCTTTGACCTTTCAGCCTGTGTCTTTTTATGCAGATGGGGTTCGATGTTCTTTTCTTGTGATTTTGATTAAGCTGTGTGCACTCTTTTCACTTAAGATGGTAAGGTAATATATTCGTGTTCTATGATTTCTTTGCATTAGCTTATCAAGTTGATATTTTTATTGCATTAGCTTATTGTAGAGGAGTGATATCCCGAACTTGGGTTTATTTTTCTTTTTCAGGTAAAATATTTGTTGGCACGTTGACGTAGGCTCAACTCGCTCGGCAGATTGTAGAGGAAACTAATCACGGGATCTTTCTGCCCCATTTTGTTCTTGTGTTTTACTAAGTCCCTACAGTTCCTGCCTTGATGAATCTCTTTGTTGGGCCTTATTCTGATTTGTAGAGATTGTAGAATATAATATGTATATATGTATGTATATATATAATCACATGTTTCTTTTTTTCTTTTCCTCTTTTTTTTTTTTCCTTTTCTGAAGTCAATTGGAATGTTTATGGAGAAACCAATGCTCACTAACTAGTCTGTGAAGGTGCTTCACTCCAAATTTGGGTCCATGGACTAAATTTGCAACACCACATGGCGTACTTGTGAGACTGTATTCTCATGAAAACTAGACATCTTGATTATAACTTACAAAAATTCGCTAAATTTTATAACTTACAAATACTCTAAAATGACAATAATGTCACTAAAATTAAAATCTATAAATGTTTCAAATTGTCATTACTAGTTGTACAACTCTGTTATAACAGAGGCAGCGGAACAGAAGAACAAACAAGAATGGACAAGAACAATTTGGGGGAAATCAGATTTTATTAGGGTTGTAATCGGAATAGTTTACAGACTAATATAAGGTGTATATATATACAACCAAACAGACTGGACCCAAAATAGGCCCAAAACAAGACCCGAAATAAAACAGACACGATAACTGATATATAACGGTAGCGAGACCCCCGTACAGTTCAGCGGGGGTTGAAGATCTAATTCAAGGCATCTCAACAATCTCCACCTTGACTTGAATCTTCCCCGGAAAAAGTAACAGACGCACTAATGAAGTGCCAAAAGTACTCAGAGGATTATCTCCAAGTACCATCAGAATGCCCATAAGGGCCATCAGAAACTTAGGACATTTAGCAAATCCAAACAATGTTTGAATTTGCTATGAGGGACCGGCTTGGTGAACATATCAGCAGGATTGTCAGCAGTGCCAATTTTCTTCACCTTGATCCTTGTCTCAGATCTCAAGAAGTGATATCGAACATCAATGTGTTTAGTCCTCTCATGATGAACTTGATCCTTGGCTAGACATATTGCACTGAGACTATCACAATATATATTAGCCTGATCCTGATGTAGGCCAAGATCTCCAACTAGCCCCTTTAACCAAATTCCCTCTTTTGCAGCCTCCGTCAGTGCCATATACTCTGCCTCAGTAGTGGACAGAGTCACTGTAGGTTGTAGAGTTGCTTTCCAACTAACTACAGAATGCCCAAGAGTGAAAACATAACCAGTCATCGACCTCCTACTATCAACATCTCCAGCATAATCAGAATCTGAATAGCCTGTAACCAAACACTCTGTATCACCTCCATAGATGAGACCAACATCAGATGTACCCCTCAAGTACCGAAAAATTCGCTTCACGGCCAGCCAGTGCTCCTTTCCAGGATTAGACATAAATCTGCTAACAACACTGACTGCATGTGCCAGATCAGGTCTAGTGCAGACCATGGCATACATCAAACTACCCACTGCACTAGAATAGGGAACCTTAGCCATATACTCCATCTCAGCTTCTGACTGTGGTGCAAGTGTAACTGATAGTTGAGCATTCGCTGCACTCGGAGTATTCAAGGGTTTTGCTGTAGACATGCCAAATCTGGATAGTACCTTCTCAATATAGCTCTTCTGCAATAAGAAAAGCTTTTTCTGACTTCTATCCCTGAAAATCTCCATTCCCAAAATTTTCTGTGCTGCACCCAAGTCTTTCATCTCAAACTCTGCACTGAGAAGACTTTTCAACTTCTGTATATCAGCTTTGTTCCTCGCAGCTATGAGCATATCATCTACATACAGAATCAAATAGATCATCGAACCATCTTCAAGTTTGTTGTGATATACACAACAATCATACTGACTTCTGTTGTAGCCCAACTCAATCATGTAGCCGTCAAATTTTTTGTACCACTGCCTTGGGGACTGCTTTAATCCATACAAAGATTTCTTCAACTTGCATACATAATCTTCTTTTCCCGAAACATGAAATCCATCTGACTGAGTCATATAAATCTCTTCATCTAACTTTCCATGTAGGAAAGCTGTCTTCACGTCTAGCTGCTCAAGTTCTAAGTCCTGATGTGCAACCATTGCTAGTAGCACCCTGATAGAAGTGTGTCTGACCACTGGTGAGAAAATCTCATTGTAGTCTACTCCTTCTCTTTGAGTGAACCCTCTTGCAACAACACGTGCTTTATACTTGATGCCCTCAGCTGGAGAAATTCCTTCCTTCCTTTTAAAGACCCATTTGCAAGTCACAACCTTTCTCTCTGCTGGCCGTTTGACCAATTCCCAAGTGCCATTCTTGTGTAACGACTCCATTTCATCACCCATTGCAGCAAGCCATTGAACTGACTCACTGCCTGAAATAGCTTCTCTATAGGTAGAGGGCTCGGGAGAATCCACCTCCTCAGCAACCTGAAATGCATAACCTACAAAATCCCGATACCTGCTGGGAACTTGTACTCCCACTCTCCTTGCACGATCATAAGCAATACCATGCTGCTGAGTTTCTGACGCAGTATGAGATATAGGTGCCAACCTTTCTGCTGATGTAGATTCTGGAGACTCTACTTCTGCAGGAGGTTCAGTTTCACAGGATAGTTGTTGATAATCACTAAATTGCTGCTGTGATTCAAAACCATTTTGAATGATTTTTAGCTCCACCTGTTTATCAACACCTGCACTTTCTTCAACAACAGCCTTCACAGGGGGGTTAAGTATAGAGTTTTCATCAAAAATTACACTTCTACTAAGTATAACTTTCCTTTCTGAGGGTGACCAGATTCTATACCCTTTAACCCCATCTCCATATCCCAGAAACACTCCCTTTTTAGCCCTTGGTTCTAGTTTACCCTCACTGACATGATAATACGCAGTACAACCAAAAGCCTTCAAATTTGAGTAAGTAGGGGACATACCAGACCACACTTCATAAGGTATCTTGCAGTCTATACCTGTATGAGGTGCACGATTGATCAAGAAGCAGGTCGTGCTCACTGCTTCCACCCAGAACCTCCTTGGCAAACCAGCATTGAAGAGCATACACCGTGCTCTCTCTAGAAGTGTCTGATTCATGCGTTCTGCTACACCATTTTGTTGTGGTGTGTGTCGAACTGTGTGATGCCGGGCAATTCCTTCATCTTTGCAGAACTCATCGAACTCCTTTGAACAGAATTCCAGACCATTACCAGTTCTCAGCCTTTTGATCTTCTTTCCAGTTTGATTCTCCACTAAGGCTTGAAATTCTTGAAAGCTTCACATTTTTCCTTCATAACGATTACCCAAGTCATCCTTGAATAATCATCAATCATAGATAAAAAATATCGACAGCCTCCCAAGGACTCAACTCGTGAAGGACCCCAACAGTCAGAATGGATGTAATCCAGTGTGCCTTTTGTCCTGTGAATTGCCTTCCCAAACTTTCTGCGATGTAATTTACCGAAAGTACAATGTTCACAGAATCCAAGATCAGTGACCTTGTGGCCTTCTAGAAGATCACGTTTAGACAGAATCTGCATCCCTCTTTCGCTCATATGACCAAGCCTAATGTGCCACAGCTTGGTCATATCAGACCTGCGATTTTCAGAAGATGCAACAGCAGCAGCAGCAGAACCTGTTAGCGTAGAACCTTGTAAGATGTACAGGGTGCCATGTTTAACTCCTTTGAGAACCACTAATGAACCTTTACTGATGCACAACTCTCCACTTCCTCCGCTGAACCTGAAACCCTTACTGTCAAGAGTACTAAGTGATATCAGATTCTTCGTCATTTTGGGGACGTGCCTGACTTCGTTCAGTGTGGCAATTTTTCCAGTATGTGTCCTGATCTTAATCGAACCGATTCCAACAGCCTTGCAGACAGCGCTATTAGCCATCACGACATTTCCGCCATCTATCTGCTCATATGTTGTAAACCATTCCCTATTTGGACATATGTGATAGGACGCCCCAGAATCAAGAACCCACACATCAGAGTGATGTGTTGGTTCGTTTGCAATTAGGGCCAGGTCTTCTTCTGAATTTTCCGCTTCCTTTTCTGCAACTGAAGCTGAAGCGTGTTGTTTTTCCTGCTGTTTCTTCTTCTTGGGACAATCAGATTTCCAATGACCCTTTTCCTTGCAATAGTTACAGACATCATCCGGCTTGGGACCTTTAGAGAACTGCTTCTTATTTCCGGACTTCTTTTTCCCCAATTTTCCTTTATCACTACTGACAACTAATCCAGCAGCCTGATTATCTGTAACATTACCAGCCGCCTTATGGCGTAACTCTCTACTATGCAGTGCTGATCTTACTTCTTCTAAAGTTACTGTATCTTTACCGCCAATAAAAGACTGAACAAAATTCTCATACGATAACGGTAGAGACACTAACAAAATCAACGCGGTATCCTCATCCTCAATTTTAACATCAATATTACGCAATTCAAGAAGAATTGTATTTAATTGATCTAAATGTTCTCGAAGAGGAGTACCTTCCTGCATACGCAGACCGAACAAACGTTGCTTTAGGAGCAACTTGTTGGTTAAAGACTTCGTCATATAGAGACTTTCAAGTTTAACCCACAAACCCGCAGCAGTTTCTTCACCGGCGACCTCAGTGATGACATCATCTGCCAGACACAGCATGATTGTCGAGTGAGCCTTTTCCTCCAGACTCATCGACTCTTCATCAACGGAATCCGATTTCTTCTTCGTCAGCGGACTCCACGGCCCTGCTGCTTTAACAGAGCCCGCATCTTGATCTGCCATAAACTGAAACTATTTCTCCCGGTGAACTTGTCGATCTTGATGTTCAAAGCAGACATGTTGTTGCGTGATCCGAGCCCTAGGACAAACCTAGAGCTCTGATACCAGTTTGTTATAACAGATGCAGCGGAACAGAAGAACAAACAAGAATAGACAAGAACAACTTGGGGGAAATCAGATTTTATTAGGGTTGTAATCGGAATAGTTTACAGACTAATATAAGGTGTATATATATACAACCAAACAGACTGGACCCAAAATAGGCCCAAAACAAGACCCGAAATAAAACAGACACGATAACTGATATATAACGGTAGCGAGACCCCCGTACAGCTCAGCGGGGGTTGAAGATCTAATTCAAGGCATCTCAACAAACTCTAACATAAGAATTTCAAACTCTTCATTTAATACACCTTACTCTATAATTGCTAGAACGTGATCGTCAATCTATTTACCTCTTCATTTATCTTCTAAAGATATGCAATCTGCTTCGAACTTTTAGCCAATAATATATATGACTTAATTAGTTCACATATGTTATTTCATTTACTTATTTTTATCTTAAATAATCCTATAAAACATATGAACCTTTTATAAAAAAGTAACTGAAATGGTTTCTAAAAAAAAAAGATTTCCCTATTCTGAAAGTTATCCATTTTGGAAAGTTTCCCCTCTTGAAAAGACTTCTCTTTTTAAAAAGTATTTTAATTCAATTATCTATAAGAAAAAAGTTTCTATTTTGATATAAATAGGCATATATTGGTTCGAGTTGGATTTGAATTTGGATTTGACCCTAGAGTTAAGCCTACTCTTGAAAAAGACTTCTTTTTATTTAATTTGGATTTATAAACAAACTTGGACTTGTAATATTTTTATTGAGTTTGTTTGTTAAAATTTGGGTTACTATAATAAATTCAAGCCTTTAAATAAGTTCTTTGAAGTAGGGGTGGAGCTGAGTCGAGGAGCTCGACTCGAGCTCGATATGTACTCGGTCAGAAGCTCGAGCTCGAGCTGCTCGATAGAGCTATCGAGTTGAGTTCAAGCTCATAAATTTGATACTCGAAAGCCCGACGAACTCTATCGAGTATCGCATAAAAAATTAAAAAAATTATATATAAAATTACTAATATCAGTAAATAAATTCTGAGGAATAATTATGGGTGAAGTGTAATTATACTAAAAAGAATAGTCAACAAGTTCCCACTTCCCGCCCAGACTTCCCATCGAGCCTTTCTAGCCTTTCAGCCAGTTCCCACTTCCCATTTCCCATCGAGCCTTTCTTCCTCTTTCCAACTCCCAAGTCGTGTCTCTGTTGCTAGCTCGTTGAAGCTTCCTAGAGCAGCTATTGATTTGCTTAACCATCGCCGATAGCTTTTGAATCCGCTTGTAAGTTCAGAATCTCCTTATCTCCTTTTCGAATTTATGTATTAAGCATGCGGGTAAGAACTTGGTTGTATTATGTATTAAGCATACTGGTAAGGAAAACATGAGGAAAATTTTTATTTTAAGCTTTTTGCTGAAATTGTTGGTTACTGTATTTAGATTTGGTCACCACAACCCGTGCATCTGATATGAAAGCCTCCTCGTCTTCTCCGACCTTTTATTTTTTCTTCTCCTTCTCTTGAATCTCTGCCACCCACTGGCTGTTTAGTGAAGAGTCTTCAAAGAGAGAATTTTGGGTTAAAGATTGATTTGTTATTTCTGTCTTTCTGTGCAATTTCTCATAAATTGGATACGAGCAAGGTTTTTTTTTTTTTTTTTTTTGCTAGAGGAATCACTTGTTTTCTCTTGAGCCTGTTGGCAAAGGTCTGAATGCTGCCAAAACCACAGATATCTTGCACATAAGGAACCCAACCATCCCAAAAAATACGGGCGTTTGGTGTCAACACCCCGGCAGCATCTCCTGAGATGTATCTTGCAGCAATAACAGCCAATGCAAAAGCCAAAACCAAGCTTGTCAGTGAACCTCTAGATTTTCCCAGTATTTGACCAAAGTTTTCCATCCTGTTTGTTGGAACAATTTCTGCAGCCGGTAATCCGTCAATCGACCTTTGCAATAACAGTAGATATAAGAACCCTCCAATCCCACCTGTTAAGAATGCTAATGCAGCATTTTCTCCAAGTGAGAATGAGGCAATTGAGGAACCAGCAAGGATAAGCATTGCATCATAAAGCAACAACGAAAATTTCAAGTCTGCATATTCCTTCATGCTTTCTTCACTAGATAAACTCTGGCCAGGGTCTAAGTTCTGCCATGGAAAAGTCATTAGCTTCACCAAGTAGTATATCCTCAAGGCCAAAGTCATATTGGAAAACAAATGTTTTTAGCGCTCAATTTTTGCTGAATTCTGGTCTAGAAAACAAACCCAATGTTTTCGAGCTCATTTTACGAGCTTAGTTTGAGTACTTGAGCTCGAATCTTATACGAGTTTGAGTTCGAGTTATCTTTAATTACATCGAGTCGAGTTCGAGTCTGAAGTTTGAGGTTTGTTCGAGCTCGAGCAGTACTCATAACCTTCGAGATCGAGATCGAGTATGGTACTACTCGAACTCAACTCGATTCGACTCCACCCCTACTTTGAAGAGCTTTTAAATAAAATTTGAGTTATTATAACAAAGTCGAGCTTTTAAATAAGTTCTTGGACGTATATAGCCCAAATTCGGTGTTTGCTATATACTTTGGCTTCTAAACTTCTTTGAAGAGTCGGGAATTTACAAATTGGGCTTTATGATCCATTAGTTCAATTATAGAACAAACAAATGTCCACTATAAGAACATAAGCCCTATATGTATGGACCCACAAAGTTTCTTATTTTTTAACCTTTAAGGCCCACTAACTGTATTAGTCCCAAAATACTAAATGAAAGGCACAAGGGCCACAACAGCATCAACAACTGATGAAATTGATCTTCATCAGGTCATTGTCATCATCACTCCGACTGGTTTTTAAAAATTCGATGGTTAAAATTGTGTCACACTGTCTTATCAAGTGGTATGGTATAATTTAGATCATTGAATTTTTGAAAATCGAACCTACCTAAATTTTGATTCACCAGTAGTGAAACGGCTTCAACTTGTTTCCCAACTCACAAGTTGGATGATTAAACACAACTATTAATTATTTGTTTTTTCATTTTGTACAAACGGTCTGTCTCCAAGTGAAATTGCGTGCCATGAAATCCATTTCCCCAAACAAATAATTCTAGAAATTATAAAGTCCTAAAGGATATTATCAATTAAGTGGAAACCAAAATTTAGAGATACAAAATCTACACCATGCCATGTCTAGACATTGGGCTTTTGAGGAAAAAATTAAACGCTGAAAAGCTAATATCGTAGAAATATTCTTAACAAAAGTTCATAGTCTTGCGTGGTTATAGCCGAAAGGATGTTGAATTCTTGTCCCCTTTTATGGCTCGTCTGTTGATCTCCTCCCCATCCCAATACTCTTGCACACAAGCTCCCTGTATTTGGTTTTGGAGTTTTGTAGAAAGAAATGAAAAACCAGAGCATACAACAAATTGAATGAGCTATAGCCAATCAAAAGTTTTATTTTGAATATGCACATATTAAGAGAAAATAAAAAGCATTGCGACATTAAAAGATGATGAAGAAAAGGGACAAAATAGAAAGAAAAAGGGAAAAAAAATGAAAATGAAAATGAAAAGATAAAACTCATACGATTGCAGGGGCAACTTATGACCATTGACCAATAATATATATATATATATATTAGAGGTGGCAAAATGGGTGGGATGGGTTGGATTTGCTTGAGTTTGAAATGGAATCGAGTCATATGGGTTTGGCTCCAACCTTACCCATATGTGTTTTGGGACTAACTTGGGCGGGATCACTTTGGGATGGGTTTAGATTGATCCCGCCCAATACCCAAATCTATTTTCTACATATTTTTTTTCCTTTAATTCATTTTTTATTTTTTATATAATTTTAATATTTTTGATTTATTAAATATCTTTTAGTTTTATTAAATAAACATGCAAGTGCTTTATACTCAGGATTCTCACCAAAAATTGGATTAATAAATAAAAGAAAAGATAGATATACAGCCATATTTCAACATATATCAAGATAGCCAAAGTACTTAGGGTGTTGAATATTTATCCTCATCATTGTCCAAGGATGACAGGTCTAAACTGACTAAAATGCTGGAAATTCTTGTAGATAATGACTAGGACGACTACTAGATTATATTCGCTGGTATGACTATAAAAATTGTTAAAGATAATTTTTGAATCTAAGACTCCGTTTGGATTTACTATTTTTTCAAAAAATAAGGTTTTCAAATACAATGTTACAGTAATATACAATAACTCAAAAAACATCCTATCCATATTAGTATATCAAATATTTCAAAAAAAAATTATAATAAAAATTTTTCATATACACTACTACAATAAAATATTTCAAAAAACCCCCCAAAAACAACTAATCTAAACGAAACCCTTGCTATTTGAACCCAATGGGTACCCAAGTATTTTCTAAAATTTCCCATCAATTAATGGGTACAATTGAGATTTGTCCCATTTGAAACCCAATATCAAATTTCAGTACCCATCCTGCCCAAAGTCCCCATGGGTATGGGTAACCCATTGGGATTTGGGACAAATTGCCACCTCTAATATATATATATATATATGTGTGTGTGTACTCTATAAAAGTCTCTTGGATGATTTACCTTTTAGTCCTTACTCAATATATCTATATCTATAAAAGTCTATATAAATTATATTCAATAAACATGGGTGAATTAAAGGACTTCTACACTTTTAGTTCCCGTCTCCTGTCAAACCAAAAATTCTTGATTATAAATGTTGACGTATCAAATAATGGCCGAATTTTTCCACTCACTAATTGCGTCATGATAAGAAGTTGAACTAAATTTGGACCCTATTAAATCGGAAGACAAGCCCCCGCGTGAATGGTCCAGCGGCAGCGCCTCTCACCAGTGAATCTTGAGGTCACAAGTTCGAGTCTCCGCTTCGCTGGATTCCTCCGGGCACTTAAAGTGTTCAGGCCGGGTTGGGGCGCCAGGCCCGGGCCGCAGGGGATTAGTCGGGCCCCGTAAGGATTAACCCGGACATCCCTGTGTCGACAAAATAATAATAATAATAATAAATCGGAAGACAAGCTATCATTTTATAATATAGATGATTGAAACTAGAAGTCAAATTACATAGACAGTTTGGGTCCATTAAGATCCCAGTAAAAGTCATTGGAAAAGAGAACTTTAAAAATGTCGATGTGTCAAATAGTGAACTAAATTTGGACTCAATTAAATCAGACAAGGTATCATTTTATAACACAGATGATTTAAACTAAATTCAAATTACTTAGAGAGTTTGGGGTCTATTAAGATCCGAGCAGAAGTCATTGAAAAAGAGAACTTCAAAAAGACAAATTCTGGCTGCAATGCTGGATGAAGACTCATCACTGATTGATCGGTCGGAATACCACAATTATATCTAAAGTGAAAACTTGTATGATTCAAAACCTCTCTACTGTTGTTGCTTGAATACTTTAATGTTGTATTTTAATCTATTGATTATATTCATGACTGAATAGTTTGATTGGCACCTTGGTTACATGTGTATTACTTGTTTATGAATTTTGAACCTTTTGATTTGAGAATTGGACCCTGTTTTTCTTCCTTCTTCATGTGCTTGCTTTGACATAATAATGAGATTATACAAAGCTTGACACTTAATTAAAAGGTATACCGTGGAAAAGAATTTAGTTTGATTTCGAAAATTTATGATTTCTATGGGGATTGTTTAAGGTAGATGATTTTTATCACCACAATGCTAAGTTAAGCATATGATAATCATAAGCCAGCCCACATTAGAATTAGTTCAATCCAGAGAATTTTCAGCCAAAAATCTATATCTATATCTAGATGTATTAAAGGGCAGGTTTTTAATGAGGACTTTCCACAATTTTAGATTTATTTTAATTCAGTAATTCTTATTCCTTCTCCGTATCCCTTTTCACTTTTCTAATTTACGTGGCTCACTAATCTATAATATCATAACTCCATAATTTTAACTAACAGATATTAACCACCGCAGCAATATCGCATCTACAAATTGTAAACCACGTTTGACACTTACCACATGACTCATAGTAATAACTAACTCATAATTTAAGGAGCTCACTACTATGCAAATTACCTATCCAAAATTTAGGAGCCCGTTTGCATTATAATTTTCACAATTCCCACAATTCTACGTATCTAACTCTTATAACATATCTTACTCTCATAATTATTCACAAAAACTAAACGTATCTTATTATGAAAAATACATATTCACTACTATGGAAAATACATATCCAAAATTTAGGAGCCCGTTTGCATAATTTCCACAATTCCCACAATTCTACGTATCTAACTCTTATAACGTATCTTACTTTCATAATCATTCACAAAAACTAAAGATTGTGATTACAATCATTTCTATCCACATATCATTCATTTTCTAATATGAATTTTTATTATTATTTCAGGATCCATCTTCCACAAAAAAGTAGTTTTTGAATCATGTACACATTTTATCACACTTTGAGCTATTGTGCTAGACAAATTTTAGATTTTAATTATGTTGGTACAATTATTTTTACCTTTTTTTTTAATTCACACTCTCTTTTTATTTCTTTCAATAATGTCAACACCATGCTTAGAAAAGAAAAAAAATTGAAGAACTGCGTTTGTTTTACAATTTAGCCTTAACCCTATATTTGAGCAAGTTTACTTAACACATCCAAACCATAACCAATCAATTGAAGGTCATTAAAAGTTAATACCATTTTATGAATTTGGAATATTTTGGATTGATATTAAAGGCGGTGACTTTGATTTGTTTACAGAATTAACTATAAGACATTTTTTTAAAATTTTTTATTAGGGGAGAGCTGAGATTTAAGAAATAGGGAGGAAGGGAAATTCAAATCCAGAACCTCTATTATTTTTTTTTTAATTGAAATTTTATTATTTTATAAAAATTTCGGCAGAGTTTCCCCTTAAAAAAGGACGAAACTCCCTGCCATCAAACCACAATTTGACAATAAATTTACAAGCTAGTGAAAGTTTAAGCATTTAAAAACTGAAATTAAGATTAAATCTTCATTTTTCCATATCAGGATGTCTTCCAGTGAATCTGAAGGATGATCTTTGAAGATTTTAGCAGTCAATCTTCCTCCCTTGATGTCCTTCTAACCGCCATTTTCACCTTCATTGGCCTTTTCTGCTTCTTATTCCAATTCATGCCAGACACCGTGTACGAAACGTAGGAAATCCTAATCGATCTAATCTAATAGCCCCCCTAACCAATTGCGGCAATTCTGAGAATGTATTAAACACATGACCTGTACTAGAATCAGCACCAAAATTTGCCAAACGATCTGCAGGTGCGTTTGCTTCCCTGTAGCAGTGTGTGATCGATGTGAAATATTGCTTGAACATCATCAACTCATCCAGATCTCTCTGTAAACGCCAAGGACAAGCACTAGTCCCTTGAACAATGTGAACCAGGGTGAGAGAATCCGCCTCTAAGTGTAACTCCAAGCACCCTCGAATCACACAATGTCTAACGCCCCATAGCAACGCTCGAAGTTCCGCCTGCATGCTGGTTATCACCCCGAAGGGCTCCGTGTAGCCGAATACAAAATTTCCTCGACTATCCCGCACAAGCCCACCCCCCCACTCCTTCCTGGGTTCCCCCGAGAACATCCATCTGAATTCAACTTATAGCCTCTACGTGGAGTTACCCAGTAAACTGGCCTAATAACCATCCGCCTTTGATGACTACCTAATTCGAGAAGCAACCCTTCCCATGTAGGGGCAGAAGGCTGCACCCCCGGGAACCGTGACTGAAGGAAATCATGCAGAAACTGAACAATCCGATTCACCGTAGGCCTGATCCTCATCTTCCGACCTTCAAACACCCCTTCATTCCTAGCCTTCCATAAAACCCAGCATACCACCGAAGGAAGTATATTATGCAAAAACTTTACACGATCATTAGTCCCCCTCCTTAACCAACAAGACCACACCATATGACGCACCGTATGCACCCCACTAAACTCACCAGCAGTACTCTCGAAGTGTCGCCAGACCAATCGTGCCCCTTCTCCTGAGCAAAACACATGATTCAAATCCTCCTCCTGGGGATTCTGACAACACAAGCATCTAGATGGGCCACAAACCCCAAACCTCTTTAGGCGATCCATAAGAGGGAGCCTCCCCTGTAGTAGTCGCAGCATAAAGAAAGAAACCTTGACTGGAAGACCCTGCTGCCATATACGACCAAAAAGCCAAGAATTGTCATTGGATTGACGGATCAATGAGTAAGCCGATGCAGTGGAAAAAACACCCGAGTTCGTCAATGCCCATACCATTGTATCATTTCCCCTATCGGTAGGAGGGTCAATCTCCAAAACCTGCGTAACCAATTCTCCATCCAAGAATTGATGGAGCATGTCCACATTCCAAGCCCGCTGATCTACAAAATCAACCACCGAATGATCATGGAAGACCTCAACCTTGTCACAAAGCGCACCTGACCCCATCCAATTATCATGCCAAAAGTCCAAAGCCCCCTCCCGAACTACCCAGCTAATATTATCCTCCCCAAAACGCTGCATTGTGACCATCCTCTGCCAAACTTGGGATCCCGGATGCCCAATATCAGCAAGACAAGGGTGATGACCTGCACAATACTTCTGGGACATAAACTTTGCCCATAATGATTGTTGTTGTCGAAATTTCCACCAGAGTTTAATGGAAAATGAGTCGTAGACCTGTTTCAAACCCCGCAGGCCTACACCCCCTTCATCCTTCGGCCGACACAAATCTGCCCAACGTATCCAATGGAATTTATCCCCGAAATTCGAAGATCCCCACAAGAACTTGGCGAACAATTTCTCTATGACCATCAACATCCCTTTTGGAGGGGACGCGGCTGCCAGCAAGTGAATTGGCATAGAGGATAACACGCTCTGAATCAACACCACCCTGCCTCCTAGCGATAAAATCTGGTTTTTCCAACTCAAAATCCGATTCGCCACCGCATTGTATATATCCGTATAGTAAACCTTCTTGCTCCTTCCGGTATACAAGGGACAACCAAGGTACCGTATTGGAAAGTCGCGTTTATTATACCCTAGTATCTGGTTAACAACCGCTGCCCTCTGAGATGGTGCCCGTGGATGAGTAAGGAAACAACTCTTCTGAGGGTTGATTCGCTGACCTGATGCCTCATTATAATCATCCAAAACCCGTTTAATCAGACGTAGGGATGACTTGGCCCCACTGGAAAAGATAATCACGTCATCGGCGAATGCCAAATGCGTAATTATAGAACAATGAGGAGGAACTTTGAACGGAGTAAATCCTCTTTGTGTGGGTAGCGTGTTGAGGGTTCTAGACAGCACATCAGCTCCGATAACGAATAAGGCTGGTGAAATTGGATCCCCTTGCCGTAAACCCCGTGAAGATCTGAAAAAGCCGTTTGAACCACCATTAACAAGTACCGAGAACCACACATTCGATATTAATCGCCAAATCATGTCTATTCAGGTCTCACTGAATCCGAAATATCGTAGCACCTGTAGGAGAAAGGGCCATGAGACTTTATCATAAGCCTTCATCATGTCTAACTTGATGACCACATTGTCACCCCGATTTGATTTCCCGATATCGGCTACTAACTCCTGAGCTAACAAGAAATTATCTGTAATCTGCCTCCCTTGGACAAACCCGCTTTGCTGTGGAGATATAATCCGGGGTAATATCATCGCCAACCTTGCCGATAACAGCTTGGAGATGATTTTGTTAGTAAAGTTGCACAGACTGATTGGACGAAAATGCTTAAAATCTTGGGGGTTCTCCACTTTTGGCAGCAACACAATTGAGGTAGCCGTGATACTCCTAGGTAGTTTAGCACCGCAGAAAAAGCTGACAACCGCCCGGTATAAATCCGATGCCACTACCTCCCAAGCAAAGGTAAAGAATTTCCCTGTAAACCCGGCTGCGCTCTCTCCATCCATAGCAAAGACTATGTCTTTAACTTCTGTAAGAGATGGAATGTCCGTTAACCGTGAGTTTTCCTGGTCTGTTATCAGTTTAGGTATGATCTCCAGACCGGTAAGGGAGGGAAGATCCCCCTCTGCCGTGAAAAGTTCCTTAAAGAAACCCACCGCTGCCTCCCCAATTTGGCATTCCCCCTCGATCCATTCTCCATCAGTACCCTGACTCGATGAATTACTGCCCTACGTCTCCTTTCCGAAACCAAGGAGTGGAAATATTTGGTGTTCCTATCTCCGTCCGAAAGCCACTTAACCCGCGCCTTTTGTCTCCAAAAACCTTCCTCAACTACAAGCGCTCGGCGCAATCGAGCCCGAGCATGATGTAACTCGCTCCGTCGCTGCTCAGTAGGATCGAGGTCGTATGCTGTCTCAGACTCGGTTACCACACGCTCTGCACTACGTACCCCTTCAAAAATATCCCCGAATGTCGTCCTAGACCACTGCTTGAGGGCATTTTTAACATTCCTCAACTTCGATGCCAATACTTGCAAAAGAGAGCCATTGACTGGATGAACCCAACAGTCCTTGATAACCCCCAGAAAATCAGGATGAGTGGTCCAGATGTTTAAGAAACGAAACGGCTTGGGTTTGTTGTCTAGCCTCGTATCCACCGATAGCAACAAGGGAGCATGATCCGACGGGTCACGGCCTAAATGTTGCACCATGAATTGGTACGGTAGCTCCATTGCACTCCCACACAGAAGTAAGCGATCCAGACGCTTCCAGATCCGCGCCGTTCCCGAACGATTATTACACCATGTAAACCTTGACCCAGAGAATCCCGCATCACTGACACCAGCTAGCGCCATAAAATTCAGAAAGTCTGATCCCTCCGACGGTCTAAATGGCAATCCACCCCTCTTCTCCTCTGTATTTGTGACCACATTGAAATCCCCCACCAAAAACCAAGGATTGAAGGCGGGTTTATCCTGCAAAAGTGCATTCCACAAATCCTCTCTGTCCTGCTGCGTACACTTCGCGTGTATACAAGACAAAATAATGGAGTCTTGGAAAAGATGAGATTGTACTCTAATAGTTATATGTTGGGGAGACTCCCCTGTAATCTGACACGTAAACAATGACCGGTAGAAAATCCAAACAGAACCCCAATGATTGAACATGCAACAATCCATCCCCAATTTAATTCTAATATCAGTAATTGACTCCACCCTCAACTTAGGTTCAACAACAACCACCAATTGAAGATCATACAATTTAATAAGTTTCCTTAACCGCCTTAAATTAGGAGCACGAGCTACCCCTCTTATATTCCAAAAAAGTAACTTAATCATCAGAAAGGACAGAAAAAGAATTTGTTGAAGAACTAACCATGGAGCGTAGTGTTCTATCTGACGGGAGACCAACCCGGAGACCACGCGACCTTGCATCCATTCGCTCCTTACGAACAACTTCTTCTAGTTCCAGGGTACCCCCGTGTCTATATGCCCGGTCTCTAGTGATGACTCTTCTTGTCGGATAAGATCCTTGCCCCTAGGGGAGAGGGTACCGACCCTTCGTTGAGTATCTTGTATGTCTTCAACTTGCCCCTCAGCAGAACGTACGACCACCCTCGCGGGCAACCCACTCCCCACATCCTCAGAACGTTCCTCTCCTTTGTCATGTGGCAGCACCACCTCGATACCTTCTACCGCCACCGTCCCATAATCCTCCTCCATTTTCCTCTCCTGCTGCGCTGGTATAGTAGCACAGGACTGCTGCACCTGGTCACCTTGCTCAGTTTCGTGAGGCGTACCACCTATTAACTGATCGTGAGCAACTAGCGCTTTGCCAGTCACAGTCTCATTAACTTCTCCCTTTGCCCCATCAATTACTGCCGCATCTTGTATCAATACCGATGGCCTTTCTCCATTACCCTCCAAAGGGCCATCAGGCATGTCTGTATTCGACGTCTCTGCCAACCGTAGTTGTGTTGTTCCAGTAGTCTTGGTATGGTGACCAGATGCTCCTCGCAACTCGGGCTTTAAAACATGACAAGTCTCCACATCGTGACCTTGGCGGAAACAATGTGAGCAGTACCTTGGAAGGTTCTCCACCACCAGCTCTTGCCAAAAACCAGCGTGATTTCCATTGCCAATCCAAACCCGCGACGGTGTCGAACGCAACAAATCCATCTCAACACACACCCGTGCAACACTTGGCCGTGACACTGCAAGGGTAGCCGCATCAACTAGCAAAGGGTTACCTACCATAGACGCAATCTGGAAAATCACCTCCTTATTGAAAAAGTGCAGCGGGAGTTTTGGTAATTGAAGCCAGAGCGGAACCACCGACGACTCCCTGTCAACATGGAAGTCCGTGGTCCATTTGAATACTCTCATGGGGAAGGAAGACACATACCAGATCCTCCTAAACCATACACGATGGAAATCAGCTTCATTGTTCAACTGAATTAACACATGTCTTACGTCCAACAAGCCCACCACCGGGTTCTCACGTAAATCCAGCGATGCAATGAACTTCCTCACCTCCTCCAACTTCGGTCTACGTCTAGAGAATTTCCCAATCAATGCGAAACGAAATGGACTGGCTAGAGCTTCGACCGCTGCCTGTGGGAAAATCAACGCAGGTTCCCCTTTGTGTGTAGCCTCCTGTGCCGCAAAGGATAGCGTCGGCTGCTGTGAATTCTTCGTGAACAACTCTGAAAAGGATTTGCGTTGAAAGGTAGGAGGGGCAGGCTGCCCTCCATCAGGTGGGCAGATGGCAGCCATGGACTGCCGCACCACTACCCAAGCCGCTCCTTGGAAACCTTAGCACCAAATCCTTAAAGAATGTAGAACTTTTTTCTATTGAACCGGAATGGATTTCACCTTTGGTTGGAGGCATGAACTAGCAGCCAAGGCGTTGAACGAATTTTGAACTTAGTTTGAAAGAGGCAATTTATCAAACAGCTGATGGGTTATAAAAAACCTTTATTATTTTGCATGAATTCTAAAGATAGCAGCCCGCAAAATTTTTGCAACAAAGATATTTTGATGAAACTATAGTAATGAACTCACCAGAAAGTGATGCGGGTGTGTGACTTGTTTGATTAAAATAAAAAGAAAAAAAATGGTACCATACATGAGCAGCCCCTCCTTCAAAAAATCTACCTCTTGAATCAGCTTCGTTGGTACCCACACCTACCCCAGGTGTGGATAAAATAGCAGCGACGGTCCAAACAAAGACATCCAGAACCTCTATTAGAATATCAACTAAACTTATAACGAGATAGTTATCGATTCACATAACTAATTATATTAACTTAAAATCATCATGTTCCAAAGAGCCAAAATATGCCTCTTGATTTTTTGTTCTTATGCAAGTTACAGGAATTGTCATTTGAATATGAGTTGACAAACAAATAATAATCCCAAACTGATTCCTCTCTAATCAAAGCTCTTTCAGTTTGCCTATAAAGAATAAGGTAATCTGAAGACATTGGTTATTTGATTATTTTGGCAAAATCCGGCATAAATAAAGCATGTTTTGGTGAAGAACTTTGAACCTTTGTGTTTGAGAGTGAATAGATACTCATTTTAAAGCGAGAGGGAGAGTAAAGTAAAATTGGATGTTTTCAAAATGGCTTTAAAGGACTTCTGGATAACTTATTGCTAACAGAAGAGTGGTTAACAAAAGATGGTTGGAATTAGAGGTTTGGTCCAAATTGGACTGGTTTATTTTTGTAAGGAATTTAATATTAGCATTTTAAATTTGAGGGCGAAAGAATTCTTTGGCAAAATGTATAGGATGTTTTGTGCTATTTTATCTAAAAGAAAGAAATAGAAGACATATCAAAAGCTACCCAACTCAAATGACTTCTGTCCTATAACATTTTCTTGTCCCTACAAGAACACTTCTTTAAATACTACAAAAATTCTTAATTCAGTTTTTAAAATTATTTTATAAATTATACACATGTCATATATTTATCGTTTTCAAGGGCACTTGAAAGGTTGACTTGTCATCATTCTTTCGAATGCATATTAATTAACCCAATGAAGAAATGGAAACGAATATTGGAATTCATGCCTCCTGAGCTCTCAAGATTCTACAATAGCAATAACAACAACTCTAAGATTAATGGAGAAGCATTTAGCTCCTGTCTAAGATATACCAAGTAACTTCTCCTTGTTCTACATCATGATTACAGGTTTTGCATTGCTTGTCGGTTAATGAGCCTTGCTTGCTGCTCCAAACTACCACGTTTGGCATGTAATGGATCAGAGGCTTTTCTAGCAAAAACATTAATCTTCTGAGTTGAGTCTTTCACAATATAGATAAAAGTAAGAGAAGTTTTGGTATGATCAAACACGTGCAATGCAAGTGCACTTTCCTAGTTGTTAAAATGTTTGGCATTAGTCATTAGTAAGCATTTTGTGTATTTCATGCATATAGAGAGTAAACTGCTATTGACCGCTAACTACAAGTGGGCAATATGTAATTAAGGCACTATGATTCAATAAAATTGCAACTAATAATCACAAATAGTAAGCTGAACACTAATGAATAATATCTAATCCAACTATCAATTCACTAAACTTTTCTTTCAATAATTAAGTTCCTATACAGCAAGCTCCAATAACCCCCCTCCCCCCAACCCAAAAAAAAAGGGCTCCAATAACAAATTAATTTCTAAAGTCATTACAATTCTAAATAAGGCCAAACTCTGTTTTTGGCTACTCAAAATACTTGTGAAGAATTTGGGATGCATCATTCCAATAACTGACCTAGTGCCAGAAGTACTACTCATGCTCTTTTGTCAACTGACAAATTGGCAAACTAATTTGTTGAAAATGTCTAATTGTGTGCACTTAAGATGAATAGTACATGTATCAATCAAACTGACTAGCCTCTCGTTGGTTCGTTAACACTTAACAATTGAGTTAAGTTTAAATCCGCTACTGAAAACTTTCAGATGGTGCCAGAGACATTAAAACATATACATATATAGCAATTGGTCTTTTTTCTTTCAATTCTTTTTACACGAGCTACTGGATATTCCATAATCTATTTTTCTGGAAAGACAAACATGATATCGACATTGTGATAGAGAGATTTCATGAATTGCTAAAAGAATCAATAAATTGCTCAGAAAAAAATATGAATATAAATCATAACTAGTTTGGTCCTGTATTATAACTCTTTTCTTGCTCTTTGCTGAAGACTTACAAGTCGTTGCATATATGTGGCTTGGAAATTAGAAAGCAGTGGTGAAGATGGGCTGAGCTTTTCAATCTTTGCAGACTAATAATTGCTCATTTGATTTCGCCATTGACAATCCTATTGACTTAAAAAAAATAAAAGAAATACATTGTATTTGTGACTTGTCGGATACAGGTAAAATATTTTATTAATTAGATTGCGTTTCATAATCATATAAAAAATATGAAAATACTTGTATCATGAGTTTATTTAAAAATTATTGTTGACGTTAAGGTATTTCAATTTATAATTATTGCGGAGTGCAGGGCAATTCTGATTGATTTGTTGGAGAATTTCTTATATTGACTCTTTTTCAAGCAATCTGATTGTTCAGGGATATGTTCAAGAAGCATATCGTTTCTTGGAGTGCTATGATTGTTACAAATACACAATTCTGATCAGGCAAATTGTGTGAGTTTTAACTGTTGATAAAGGTTTAGAGGACGGTAGAATTTATTGGGTTCGCAAAGGCTGCAGCGACATTAGGATGAAAAAGTAGTTTCGACAAATTATATTCTTTAATCACTGCAGGCCCCGATAAGGCCCCATTTTGGTTTTGGCTATCAGCATTAGCTGCTAAGGAGTCTTGTTTGGCAGACAAGTTTTTTGCTCAGTTTATCTGCTATAAGTTTTTTAAAAACTTTAGTTACAGTAATCTCAAAAAACTTTTCAAAGTTTTTAAACTATGCACTTTAAAATATTAAAAAAAAATACACTTCAAAACTTTTTTAAAAACTTCTACAGTAAGCTATAGTAAAGTTTTAGACAAACACCCAAAAAACTCACTTGCCAAACGGAGCCTTTGGATGTATCATTCTAATAACCAACCAAATAATATGTGAAATATGGAGATACAATTAGTCAAATCATTAATAGCGCACAAAGCTCAATACCTTGTCCAATATATGAGATAAATCTGTTGCTATAGGTGCTGTTGATGCCTTTTCTTACCATGACAAGCTAGCAAACTTGTGAGGACTCAAAATTTTCATACCTTTCATCTCGGCTTACTTGCTTATATATATAGTGAATGATAACTGACAGTTGTACCTTATTGCTTCTTTTAATTGATTGCCTAACGTTTGGTAGCACGAGATATTTATGGCAAGAAAGAAATTTTAATATAAGAGATTTCAAATCCTAGATTTGACCAAGAAAAAAAAAGGTTTTGTTCATTTTTGCTCACTTTTAGATGTTTGCAAGTTGTGTTGTGACCCGATAGTTAGTTACATATTTTCTTTGATTTCATTTACTTGTCTTGAATTCTTGGTTGTTTTATTAGTTGAATCATGATTTTGACCAATTTTCTTATTTTACTTGGTGCATGTTTCATTTTATACATGTTAAGCCTCATAGTGCATAATACTAGTGTGACCGATTAGTGAGATGTGTGTAACAAATTTGGAGGATTAGACGGATTTTGTACAAAAGGAATTATGTGACAAAAGGTGTTAAGAGATGATTGGAAGAGTAATAGATATTTGAGTGCTTAAGAGAGACAATTAGATAGACTTCACTTGGATTTGTGCCACTTGTCAAACACCAAGCCAATCTTGACCAAGATTAAGCTTAAAACTTATCCAACTCAAGTCAATCACCATTTTCTTCCTTTGCCTTCCATGATGGACGAAATTTGAGAGGAGAAGAAGAGAAAAATACTCCATTTTCAGCCTTGATCTCTTGCTTGAATCATGGAAAAAAAACCAAGATCAACCTTAATCCACTCCAATCAACTTTGAGATAATCTTGAAGGGAAGCTCTTGGAGAAGTTTTGGAGGAAGAAACCTTTGAGTACTTCTTGCTTGGCTGTCCGTCTAAGTTTCGGAGGCAAAGAGAAGAACTTTGCTAGAAATCCTCCATTATCTTTGAGTTTCTTTGATATATGATGTTATAGAAGTTAAAGGAAGGATTTGTATGGTGGATTTCATGATTTTCAGGTTGTGTTGTGATTTTCCAGCATTGTTTTGTGGGATTTAAGAGGTAAACTTGATAGCCATCTTATCTTTTCCACTTGTCTTTGTATCTACTTGATGGATGATACTTTATAAGGTAAAAGGCATGACTTTTATAATAACTATCATGGTATTGTTAGATTTGGTAAAATTTCCAGCCTTGATGTAGTTACTTGAAGCTCTATATATACATGGAGTTGTGAGGGTTCAATGGCTTGTATATGCTTGATTTAGTGAGTTGGTAGTCTCGTATGTATATGCTTGAGTTGATACTGTTTTGTGGTGAGAATGAAGCCTTGAAAATGGCTGAAAATTAGGAAAAATAAGGGAAAGCGCTGCTGAAAATTTTTTCAGCAGAATACTTTAATCAGTTTTGGAAAATCTGTTATATCTTGGTATAGAAAAATCTGAATTGAGTTCCATTTGTTGCATTTGAAATTAGACTCATAGCTCTTTTAACCGTGTAAACTTCATGGGTTGGTTCATTTTCTATAAATACCAGCAAAATTTCAAAATGGGTTGAAAATCCAAGACTGTCCTGTTTTTGCACTTAATTTAGCAGTGAATTGAGGCTGAGATTTGACTAATTTATGGGTTGAATTTTATGAAGGTGTCTTCTAGGGAGTTGTAATCTTTTGAGTCTATTTTCTAAAGGTATAAGATTTATGATTTTTGAACTTACAAAACTCAAGTTATGACTTTTCAAAGAGCATTACAAAAACTGAAATTTTTCTTGCAAAATGACAAAAAACTTGGAAGGGTCGTGGAAATATTTTTTGATTTTGAAACCTAACTTTCTCGATTACTTGTACTCCATTTCATACTTGGATCATAAATTTATTATGTATATGGATTTTTCAGCGTTCACATGGGACTTTCTAGCTTTGATATAACATAGTAAGATTTGAAATGTGATTTTTAACTTGGGTGTAGGGATTTCCAGCTTTCAATCGAAATTTTCAGCCTTGAATTATAATTTTTCAGCTTTAGTTTGTAAATTTCCAGCCTAGGGTTTAATTTTCCAGCATAGAGGTATTATGTTTGTATGCTAGAGATAAGTCTAAATTAGTTGGTTTTGTAATCTAGTATACGAACCCCTTTTTTTCTTATGAGTTGTGGAGTTGATTTGGGTTGTTTTGCCATATAGTTTAGTTTGAAAAATTGGAGAAAAAATTGAAGGTAGAATAGGGGAATTGTTATCCATTTCATTTCTTGAAAGATAAGTGAGTAAAAGTGGACATGGAGGTGTGCTTTGTAATCGATTTGGACTTCACTTGTTTAGGAATGTTTGAGTTAACGTTGGAGGTGATATGTACCTGAAATTTCGCCAAAATTATATATTTTGCAAGGTGAAAGTAATGACCATTTTAAAACATTATTTTTAGTTGCGTATGTCATGTTTTAAACTTAAAAGTTTCGATTGTTTTCTTTCTAGAACAAAGGCAAGCATGCATGTATTTTGCCTGGAGTTAATAAGCCATGAAGTCTATGTATATAAGTTCTATTCACATGATCTCCATGTGATATTCACAAGTGAGGGTTGGATATTTGGAAACCCTACTTGATTGTATTTTGTTATTCAATATTTGATCGCAAATTTAGAATCCGGCCAAGGAGCTAGGCCTCAACCTGATTTTGCTAAACACTAATCGTTGGTGAGTGTTAATGACTATGTGGAATGTTGTCTAAATATTAAATGCTTTCCAATGATTGCTAAATGAATTTTCAATGGGCGAGTGTATACTTTAAATCACTCGACCTATGTAAAAGTGAATTTTCAATGATTGAATGCTACTTGTGCATAAATGTAAGCCTTTTGGCTGAACTGGGCCCTTGCCTTTCATTGCCAGTTGACTCGACTCAGAAACGGACTTGGTCAGGCGGCTAGTGACCCTGAGACAATGTTTGGTATACTTGAATATTACCACGAAATCTAGTGGAGAACTGGCCAGTGAATTCAATACAATAAAAATAAATGAATGAATGACATGAACACTGAAGGAGTTTTCACTTGCAAATGTTTTCTAATGTCGGAAGGATAAGAAAAGTGGTTGGCGAATGAATGAATGAATGGCTCTAAGTGAGCACGTATCCTTTCAATGAATGAATGATTGACTCTTGAATGACTGTATATTACTGTGCCAAGTGTGCAAAGTGTTAAATGTAAATGTTTTCGTGTATGTCTGCTTGATTGCTTGTTTGGGAACCTCACTGAGTTTTTGTTCATCCTATTAGTTTGTTTTCCTTACAGGGATGGAGGTTGGAGCAAGTAGCCGTGAACTAGTATGTATAACCTCTTGTACTTGTACTTTTGTAGATGATATGTATTTGAAATCTTTAGAATGTAATCCTATAATTTACTTTTGGATTGTAAATTAAGTTTGAATTGTTGGTTGGAAATGAAGCTTTTATGTTAATTTCGAGGATTGAAAGGTTATTTCAAGAACGTTAGTGAGTGAGTTCTGGCGAGAGTTGGGTAGACGGTCCGTCAAACCCTTGGGTACGCTTTAGGGGGAGGTGGGGTCGTTACAGGTGGTATCAGAGTTCTTAATGAGCACATGCTGGGAGAGGGTTCTCAGACTGTAGGGATTGGCTCGTTAAGTGTGGAACAAATGTCTATTGTTAGGGACATTAGATATGTACGTCAGGTAGGAATCTTAAATGTGGTTGATTTATACTTGGGAATAGCCAGTTCGAGTTGTGAATTATCCTATTTTTGGATTTTTGTACCCGAGAACACTAGAGTTGAGAGCATTTGGATGAAAGTCGACATCACGACTACGTTTGAGGTAAATATGAATGACAAAGGTCAAGGCACAGAAGATTTTAATATGTGACGTAGGAATGAAACTAATTGAGAAGAATAGATCGATAAGTGCTATTATGGACTAATCCAGCAATTAGTTGGTTAGGGTTTCCATGGCTGGTGGTTAGATTGTCATGCATGTTGGAAAAGTTAGCACTGCTGACTTGTCTCCTTCTAATTTGGCTCTTGATTAATTACCCTTGCCTGTACTTCCTTGATACCTACCCCTTGATGCAAAAATAAGAATTTGGATTTGATTCCTATCTTCCCCAGATTGAGAGTTTTGGATTAGGTATGAAAGTTTTGGAGAAAAGGGTTTGGATTCTAATCTTGTATACACACTACAAGAATTTTGGTCATCAGTGATAACTACTTTTCGTCACAAAAAATCAAAAAGTTGTCACTGATGACCATTATTGACAACATTTCAGTTGTCACAGGGTCGTCACTGAATCTCCGTCGGTAAAAGTATACAGTGACGACTTTAAAGTCGTCAGTAAATAGAAGTTTTTTTATGACAATCTATGTCGTCAGTAAAAAATGAAAGTATACAGTGACGACCTTAGAGTCGTCAGTGAAGGAAATTTTTTATGACAACATATGTCATCAGTAAAAACTATAAATCTAGTGATGACACCTTCTCTTGTCAGTGATGCATGGAGGGACGGTAGTGAGGGCATAGGGGAATTAGTGACAACTTTGTTGTCAATAAACCCCTGATCAACTGTGGCAACAATCCCTTATCAATAGACAGTTTTGATTGAGTGACAATAACAATTGTCAATAAAGACATCTTGCCTAGAAAAATACTACTCATTTACAACACCTTACACATGACTTTCCTACTACAATAATATCTAAAAAATGAAAACATCAGCAATGTTTAATAAATAACAAACGTCGGCACCCGTTACAATAGAATATGCCAGAATAACATATTAAATATTCAAATGTCATAAATAAGTGCAACATCATAGTACAAATAGTTTCATAAGTTTGAGTAGAACAAATACTACTCATATAAGTCAAGAGTGCACTAAAAAACATATTCCAAGTCCCAAAACATTTCCTGCGCTTCTGAAACATTTTCTAAACTTAAGACAGCACTATAACCACAGTTTTTGAGCCGACATGTAAGCCGTACTGCTAATCTTCTTCGAAACCTCCAAAATGAGCAATATATTTGCAATAAAGTAGTAACGTTATTAGTAAAGTTATCAGGTGACAAAAGCAAAACAGTCTCTAATTGCTAAATAAACAACAAAAGTAACAAGCATTCACTAATCTTGATTTAGTTTGGATTGGTGGATACAAGCATTCACTAATCACAAGTTCCCAATTCTTTTCGGATATAGCCAATAAGGCCGTGTTAATTTGTGACAGTAGTCAGTGGCAATACCAGGTTCAGTGAATATTGTCATGTAACAAAGGTACATAATTAGTTGTGGCACAATGTACAATTTGGAAAGCAACTTGCTTTGCAAAACAAATTATTTTGCATTACTTGTCTGCATTTATCAGGAAGGCAGTTACCCCAACAATGTACTTTGGTAGCTGGATGGCATATGCCATTGAAGATTATGAAAGGGGACTATTCTGTGAAATTCAATGCAAACTTAGTGCATGGTCCTTATTGTAGGTTGCCTTTGGTGAAACCTTAGCCAAATTTGGATAAAAAATTAAATGTGCTAAAAATGTACTAGACAACATGGCGCAATGACAAGTTGATACAATGATTTGCAAAACCACCAATCAAAACAAGTTTTTAGAGTGGTGAAGTATAATTTAAGTTTCTGATTAATGAAGATTTCGGTACGTATATTTCTCATGAGTATTAGTTAACAAGAAATTCTCGTGCCTTTTTTTTTTGTTCTCTATTTTGCTCGGGTTGATAATTGGCACTTGGCAAGGAACTTCTACTTATTGTTCCGCTCAATATCTAAATAGTAGATCTTTTCTCATTTTAGTTTCCTAATACTCTTTATGCTAACTTGAAGTAAATAGCAACACTGAAAACAGAAATTGATTAATATGTGTGTGTGTGAGTGCATATAATTGACAAACAGAAAACAATAAAATAAAAGAATTGTCAATTCAGGGTAGTTGTTGGTGGGGGGGTGGGGGTGGGCCTCGTCAAATTGTGTGGGATTCAACATTATAGTATGTTAATTTTAGCGTTGGTTGAAAGACGTGCTTCTCTCTCTACATGCAATCACAACAAATGTAAATCGAACGTTGCAAGTGATTAAACAAACCTAAGCACTAAAATTATGCCTACGCATTGTGACTCAATTGGTAAGGGTTTAAGCCTTTGTATTTTTTTGAATAGTAAGCCTTTGCATTCGAAGCACTTGAGTTAGAATCTTATATTCAAAATTTACAATTTAGATTCAAATTTTATATGTATTCATGTCCATTAGTATGTATATGTGTGTATGTATATATATATGTATATTGTGAGCGTAGGAAATATTAATTTAAATAGTACCAATTAAAACCATAAGCTATTATTTAGTCTCCAAAATTTATTATGAGTTAGTTTAGTCCTTTAGACGAGTTTAACAAAGCTGAAAAAGTGTTTGCACTTTATTACGAGCCAATTTAGTCTTCATTTTTTTCCCTTAAATCGAAAGAGTCCCTCAACTATATTTACATTACTAGTTTGGTCCTTATTTGATTCATCCACCCAATTTGCTAATTTTCTACACTAACAACAAAATTTCCTTGAAGATGGAAATAAGGCCGTGTGAATATCTTTCTTTAAAAGGAACTGGAAACTTGTGATTTCGTTAAAAGGAACTGGACTTTTGGCATCATGGTTGATCAAAAGGCTTCTTGAAGATGGTTATTCTGTCAACGCTACAATTAGGTCCTCTTCAGGTTCATGTTTGCTAATTTACTAGTAATTAGTTCTTTACTTGAATTACTTTACCATTTCCGTCTTCAACTTTACATATCATCAGAACAACAGTTTTTGGCAACTAAGTAGGAGCTAATTTCAGAAACGAAGGGTCTGAGACAGAACAGCAAATTGTCTGCACCGTATTTCTAACAAGAAATCAGAAGCTTTGGTCAGCAAAGACAAAGGGAATGAAGAAGACAGTGCCATGATAAAATTCAACAAGGAAAGAAAGGATTTTCCAGAGTAAAGGCGGTAATTAGGAGCCATCAAAGTTTCCGTTTGAGCTTTAAAGCCTAAATGTCATTGCAAAACAGAAAAACTAGAATCAGGACACCATATAGCAAATCATTAGACTTAACTGGAAATTGCATGACATTAATGTTTGGCAAGTATTTAAAAAGCTAAATCAGTACTTTGTTTTTGCTGTTCATTTCTAACCTAAATTAGTAAGCAGATATCAAATCTTCCTACTCTGTCCACAACGACCAGTAGTGATAGCAAAGTTATGCATAAACTTACTTTATAAACTCAAGGTGATTTACTCACAGCAAGAGTAAAATGAGAAAAAGAAACATCATGGAGCATAAAAAACGGCAAGTGAGCAAGAAGGGAAAACAACAACAAATTTTCTTCATACATTTGGAGACCTGGAAACTAATCATGATGAAATGATCATAACCCAAAGGATAAACCTCAATGCTAACAAATGCAAATGAACATAGAGCTTGTGAATTGCTGTGCAACAAATTTATAAGCCGCGGACTTTACGAATTGCGAAATGTGAAGCATAAAAGAAAAAGGGTTCCAGCTAAACGGAACTCACTGCTTCATCTAACAAGAGCGAAGTTAAACATGAGAGATGGACTTAAGACATCACAAGCAGAATGCAAGGAAGGAGAATCAAGAAAGACGGCCATATAGGCGTGTGAGTAACCAACAAGGAAAAGGAAATACCTATCAACAAACTGCCATCCAGCAGACTTTTGTTACGTGCATTCTGGACATGACTCATGCTCATTAAAAAGATTTTCAACATCTGACTAATTTATCAAAGAGAGACATGAAACAGAGGGAACCTATGAAATGGAAGAGATAAACAAGAGAAAACAGCCCATAAGTACTAATGAATAGATTGCTGTCTATTTACATTCAGATTCTCAAACCAATCTGGCAACTTGGAGAAATCATATCATTCTAGTTCCAAACGCTACTCGGTGAACCAGCAAACAGGGCAAATATTTTTCAATCAGAACCTAGCTAGGCATTTCGTCGAACAGGTTGAGGCATTAGAAATTTCATCAGACTTTTGCTCCAATTGAAGTTAATCGGCCCCAAAATTGTTCAATAAGCAAGAGCTTTCAGTTCAATTTAACACATAAGGCACATATGATCTAAAATCCTGAACAATCAACATGACAATTGTACTTAGCAAACACACGGCAAAAATGCTCTGAACATCGCGGAATGCAACAACGAAAAAGTGGAAAAAATCAACTTCAAGAATCATGGCTTTTCTTTTTCTTCCCGACTAGCAAACGCACGGATTCTGCCTAACTTTGGACTGGCCAGAGTCCCTATTGAATAAAAAAGCACAAAATCCCCTCTTTTGGTTCAAAACTTTCGTTCGGGCTTTTTATCAAACAAGTCATGGGCATTAAAAATTTCAATGATTCTTTGTTCAAGTGATATTATATCTAGCCCCAAAATTCATCAGAACAAAAATGGATTTCAATCCCAGCATCATATAAAACACATATATTCACGGGCTATGTAAAACACAGAAGGAAGACTGAACTGTAAACGAAGAAATTACCTGTCACGGTCTCGCCAAAGCAAAATTCTCCAAGGCAAGCATCCAATGAGGACCGCTGGGGTAGACATCAATCAAGCCGTTGAACTACCTCTCTCCTCTTCCACGTGCTTATCATCAGCCTTCAACTTCTTGACATCTTCGTTGTTCTCTCCCTCCTCGTCAGCTTCATTTCTGACGCACTTTAAACTGCCGGCACCGCCAACCGCTGCGTCATCAGCTTGGGCTTCGACTATTTTCATGTCTTGAGTGGATGATTCCTTCACCTCACCGTCGACTAGGGTTTCTGGGGTTTACTTTTGCTCTATTTCTGCCATAGTTTCCTCTCTGTTTTCCTTTCTTCTCTTAGTCTACCTCTCTCTGACTTCAACTCTCTCCTTTTGTTTTTTTTTTCCGCCGCTCTCCTTTTCCTTCCCTCTGTTTTTCCTTTTTTCGTAGCTATTCTTTCCTCAGCCGAAGCTCCCTCTCTTTTCCGTTGGCTTGCCCGATAGTTTTTCTCTTTGCTAATCCTTGTCCGCCGCCCTCCTTCATTTTCTAATTTCTTCCGCCGAGAATCGGCATACCTTTTTGGTAGAGAGTTGCTGCTAAATGTGGTTTTCTATTTGATCATTTCCGAGCCAAGATCAATTAGGAGATGGCGAGGAGATGTTTCAGTAGAGATAAGGAGCAGTGTGCTACGGTTGGTTCTAAGTGTTGGCTGTTGGCTTTAGGATACTGCTAGTGTTTTGTTCGGTGATACTGGTAGTGTTGGTTTTAGGATACTGGTAGTGTTGGCTATTTGGTTCTAAGTATTCTAAGTGTTTCCGAGCCTCTCCTCAAAATATTGACTTTGAATGAAATTTCAATTCCTTATATTTCCCCTTACTTGTTCAGTACCAAAATTTCAATCAACGTTTTTTAGCTTCCAACATTTTAGTTGAATTAATATTTTACTAATATAATATTACTTGCTACTTTTAAATATTTTTGTGAAAATATTCATAATGGATGAGAAAATTATGTTGAAATATTACAAGTGGTAAATGCTCCTTGGTTCTGCTTCAAATAGTTAATTTTTTTATGACATCAAACAGTTGATCCGATATTAATATTACAAGTGAATTTTTAGCTTCAAATTTTATTTAAATTTACTAATGTATTTCTAATTACTACTTCTTAACATATTTCTCAAAAAAATTATAATGGATGAAAAATTTTTGCTAAATTCAAAGAACTGGTAAATATACTCTTTCTCAAGTTGTAATAGTTTATATAGTTGTTCTAACTAGAAACTTTCATTAATTTTTTTTTAGTTAAAAACCTATTGAGTAACTATGACTAGTTTAATAAATCATCAAATTTTAAAAAAATTAAATTAATATTGAGGCTCACAATTAAATAAAGTCATAGTTAATAAATCATCAAATTTTAAAAAAATTAAATTAATATTAAGGCTCACAATTAAATAAATGCATTAGAGATGTTCAAGTTAGTGATGATACTTATGTTGTCACTAACTACGTTATAGTTTTATTGACAAAAATTGGTCGTCAGTAAACATAAACAGTGACAACAATGAAATGTTGTCAAAGAAAGCGGTATAATTACTGACAACATTTATCAAGTCGTCACTATCGCAAATCTCGCGCCTTCCAAGTCCCATGGCGCGAAGTAGTTTTGTGACGACAATTAAAGGTTGTCACTGAAAACTCAGTTGCTTTGAGTCAATTGTGACAACCTTCAAAGTCGTGACTAAACAACCTCATTTTGTGACGACTTTTTGTCGTCACAAAGAAATGTTGTCACTAATGATCTTTTTTCTTGTAGTGACATTCTTTTAGTGAATGTAGGATGACCACTCCGATTGAGGATGAAAAGGATACTATAGGGGTAAGTAGCTATAGTATATTTTGGGTATGGCATTGGCAATGACCATGAGTAAATTGGAGATTGCAAACTTGAGTTTTGCTAGCAAAGATTAGAATTACGATGATGAAATTCTTTTAAGGAGGCGAGAGTGTGAGGACTCAAAATTTTCATACCTTTCATTTCAACTAATTTGCTTGTATATATAGTGAATGACAACGGATAGTTGTACCTTATTGTTTCCTTTAATTGATTGACTAACATTTTGTAGCACGAGATATTTATGGCAAGAAAGAAATTTTAATACAAGAGATTTCAAATCCTAGATTTGACCAAGAAAAAAAAAGGTTTTGTCCATTTTTACTCACTTTTAGATATTTGCAAGTTGTGTTGTGACCTGATAATTAGTTAAATATTTTCTTTGATTTCATTTACTTGCCTTGAATTCTTGGTTGTTTTATTAGTTGAATCATAATTTTGACCTATTTTTTCATTTTACTTGGTGCATGTTTTATTTTATACATGTTAAGTCTCATAGTGCATAATACTAGTATGACCGATTAGTGAGGCATGTGCAATAAATTTGGAGGATTAGAAGGGTTTTGTGCAAAAAGAATTATGTAACAAAAGGTGTTAAGAGATAATTGGAGGAGTAATAGATATTTGAGTGCATAAGAGAGACAATTAGATTGACTTCACTTGGATTTGTGCCACTTGTCAAACACCAAGTCAATCTTGACCAAGACTTGACCAAGATTAAGCTTAATACTGTCAAGATTAAGCTTAAAACTTATCCAACTCAAGTCAATCACCATTTTTTCCTTTTCCTTCCATGATGGACGAAATTTGATAGGATAAGAAGAGAAAAATACTCCATTTTCAGCCTTAATCTCTTGCTGAATCATGGAAAAAAAAAAACCAAGATCAACCCTAATCCACTCCAATCAACCTTGAGATAATCTTGAGGGGTAGCTCTTGGAGAAGTTTTGGAGGAAGAAACCCTTGAGTACTTCTTGCTTGGCTGTCCGTCTAAGTTTTGGAGGTAAAGAGGAGAACTTTGCTAGAAATCCTCCCTTATCTTTGAGTTTCTTTGATAAATGATGTTATAGAAGCTAAAGGAAGGGTTTATATGGTGGATTTCATGATTTTCAGGTTGTGTTGTGATTTTTCAGCATTGTTTTGTGGGATTGAAGAGGTAATTTGATAGCTACCTTATCTTTCCACTTGTTTTTGTATTTACTTGATGGATGATACTTTATAAGGTAAAAGCCATGACTTTTATGATAGCTATCATGGTACTGTTAGGTTTGGTGAAATTTCCAGCCTTGATGTAGTTACTTGAAACTCTATATATACATGGAGTTGTGATGGTTCAATGCTATGTATATGGTTGATTTAGTGAGTTGGTGGTCTGGTGTTAGGTTTGGTGAAATTTCCAGCCTTGATGTAGTTACTTGAAACTCTATATATACATGGAGTTGTGATGGTTCAATGCTATGTATATGGTTGATTTAGTGAGTTGGTGGTCTGGTATGTATATGCTTGAGTTGAGACTGTTTTGTGGTGAGAATGAAGCCTTGAAAATGGCTGGAAATTAGGAAAAATAAGGGAAAGCGCTGCTGAAAATTTTTCCAGCAGGATACTTTAATCAGTTTTGGAAAATCTGTTATATCTTGGTATAGAAAAATCTGAATTGAGTTCCATTTGTTGTATTTGAAATTAGACTCATAGCTCTTTTAACCGTGTAAACTTCATGGGTTGGTTCATTTTCTATAAATACCAGCAAAATTTCAAAATGGGTTGAAAATCCAAGACTGTCCTGTTTTTGCACTTAATTTAGCAGTGAATTGAGGCTGAGATTTGACTAATTTATGGGCTGAATTTTATGAAGGTGTCTTCTAGGGAGTTGTAATCTTTTGAGTCTATTTTCTAAAGGTACAAGATTTATGATTTTTGAACTTACAAAACTCAAGTTATGACGTTTCAAAGAGCATTACAAAAACTGAAATTTTTCTTACGAAATGACAAAAAACTTGGAAGGGTCTTGGAAATATTTTCTGGTTTTCAAACCTAACTTTCTCGATTACTTGCACTCCATTTCATACTTGGATCATAAATTTATTATGTATATGGATTTTTCAGCGTTCACATGGGACTTTCTAGCTTTGATATAATATAGTAAGATTTGAAATGTGATTTTTAACTTGGGTGTAGGGATTTCCAGCCTTGAATTATAATTTTTCAGCTTTAGTTTGTAAATTTTCAGCCTAGGGTTTAATTTTCCAATGTAGATGTATTATGTTTGTATGCTAGAGATAAGTCTAAATTAGTTGGTTTTGTAGTCTAGTGTACGAACCCCTTTTTTCTTATGAGTTGTGGAGTTGATTTGGGTTGTTTTGCCATAAAGTTTAGCTTGAAAAATTGGAGGAAAAATTGAAGAAAGAACAGGGGAATTGTTATCCATTTCATTTCTTGAAAGATAAGTGAGTAAAAGTGGGCATAGAGGTGTGCTTTGTAATCGATTTGGACTTAACTTGTTTAGGAATGTTTGAGTTAACCTTGGAGGTGAAATGTAAGCTGAAATTTTGCCAAAATTATATATTTTGCAAGGTGAAAGTAATGACTATTTTAAAACGTGATTTTTAGTTGTGTATGTCACGTTTTAAACATAAAAGTTTCGATCGTTTTCTTTCTAAAACAAAGGCAAGCATGCATGTATTTTGCCCGGGGTTAGTAAGTCATGAAATCTATGTATGTAAGTTTTATTCACATGATCTCCTTGTGATATTCACAAGTGAGGGTTGGATATTTGGAAACCCTACTTGATTGTATTTTGTTATTCAATATTTGATCGCAGATTTAGAATCTGGCCAAGGAGTTCGGCCTCAACCTGATTTTGCTAAACATTAATTATTAGTAAGTGTTCCTTGCATGTGTATGCTTTAAATGACTATGTGGAATGTTGTCTAAATGTTAAATGCTTTCCAATGATTGCTTAATGGATTTTCGATGGACGAGTATGTACATTATCGCACTCGACCCACGCAAAAGTGAATTTTCAATGATTGAATGCTACTTGTGTATGAATGTAAGCCTTTTGGCTGAATTGGGCCCTTGCTCTTCGTTGACGGTTAAATCAAGCCAAAAGCGGACTCGGTTGGGCGGCTGGTGACCCTGGGACAATGTTTGGTATACTCATGTATTACCACGAAATCTGGTGGAGAACTGACCAGTGAATTCAATGCAATAAAAATAAATGAATGAATGACATGAGCACTGAATGAGTTTTTACTTGCAAATGTTTTCTAATGTCGGAGGGATAAGGAAAATGGTTGGCGAATGAATGAATGAATGGCTTCAAGTGAGCATGTATCCTTTCAATGAATGAATAATTGACTCTTGAATGACTATTTATTACTGTGCCAAGTGTGCAAAGTGCTAAATGTAAATGTTTTCGTGTATGCCTGCTTGATTGCTTGTTTGGGAACCTCGCTGAACTTTTAACTCATCCCATTAGTTTGGTTTCCTTACAGGGGTGGACGTTGGAGCAAGTAGCCGTGAACTAGTGTATATAATCTCTTGTACTTGTACTTTTATAGATGAGATGTATTTGGAATCTTTAGAATGTAATCCTATATTTTACTTTTGAATTGTAATTAAGTTTGAATTGTTGGTTGGAAATGGAACTTTTATGTTAATTTCAAGACTATTTCAAGAACGTTAGTGAGTGAATCCTAATGAGAGTTGGGCAGACGGTCCACCAAATCCTTGAGTATGCCCTAGGGAGAGGTGGGATCGTCACAAAACTAATCTATCTATCTATCTATCTATATGTACTCCCTATAAATAGAATGGATAGTTTAGACAAGTGGAATGGAAGCAATTTGATGTGTAAGTATTTTTTTTGTCTTAGGTTTTGCTGCGTACCCTTTTGTCTAATAATTAGAATCACTTTATTTCGGTTATGATAGTAATGATATGAATAAAATGTTACCAATTGATTCAATAATATGAGTAATTAGAATAAAAACTAAAACGCTACCAAATGATTTGAGTAATTAGAATAATATTCTCATGTTCTTTTTTAATGCTTCCTGTAACCATTGATATTTTATTATCTAGTTGAGTATGTAGTCGGTGCAAAAATATAAATAGGCAGGCATTCATTGTTTGATAATTAAGAACATGGTAGTCATTTTTTTTTATCACACGGAACTTCTGATAAAATAATTTCAAATGTCTTCTTTCATGTGGTCAGTAAAGAATATTTTCTTTTTTTCCTAAGCATTAGAAATAAATTTTCTAATATTCCAATCACTCATTATAGAAGTAACTAATTAGAGGAAGCTAATAAGGAAGCCAAGCAAAACTGATAACTAACAATTGATATCTATGAGAATTATAATACTCTAGACTCAACAACTTCTTTTGACCCTTAAAGCTTTTCATGGTGTTCTTCCAGAAACAACAAGAACAAAAATTTGAAGATGATTACATCCATCTCCATGATAACATCTACATTTATAGAATATCCAAGTTTAAAGAATATATCAAACGTCAATAAAAATATAGCCAATTTTTTTATTACTTTCACTAGTAATCACACAAGCTCTAAAATCATAAGGTAGTACAAAACTTAAGGCCCACATTATGAAAAAAGTTTTAAATTGAATACCACTATCTATCATTGACACCAATTGGAAGAGCACTATCAATCATTTACACCAAACATTAACAACCAAAAATCATTTAGACCAATCAAACATTAACACCCAAAAAGTAAAAATTACAAAAACCCGCTAAAACTGAAAATACAATCTTAAAATCACATGAAGGTAAACCACGAATTAATCCAAAAACCGAAAATTTAATTCATATACAACATAAAAGAAAACATCACATAAGCAAAATGCAATGGATACACGAAGGCTCTTTACATACCGCATCTATATAAATATCAGATTTTTACCAACTTCTAGACCATACTTCCAATGGTCTTAGATACAGAAAAAGAAAAAAAGGGAATAGAAGAAGAGTAAAAGAAGTGTTATTGATACCAATATTACACATACCTTTTTTAAAAATTGATATTTTGGTGAAGCCTCTTTTTATTACCTCAAATACAATCAAGCACAAATACATCGACCGGGACTAACAAAGTGTGTAGTTTGAGAGAGAGAGAGAGAGAATATTAGGGAGGGAAAGGTGGAATCAGGCAGGTGATAGAGGAGATGGAGTGGACAGTAGAAACGGCAATAGTCTTGGTGTTAGAGAAAGTGACAATGGTTTGATCAGTTCATTAAGACCGAAAGGAAAAATCTAGACAGTTCGAGTTTTGCTATTACGAAAATTTTATATTGAGCCTTAAGTTAGAAAACATAAATTTTGAACACTATAGAAATTAATTTTCGTTGATGATGAGATGAGAAAATATATACTTTCATGTTTGTCTTTTAATTTATATTTTGCACCTTATTGTCATTTATAAGTTATAACTAAAACATTGTCAGGGAACAAAAGTTTAAACTATCATATTCGATGATATTATCATAAAATTAGAAAACAAGTTTCAATACAATAAGTTGTACTTGCTCTCAAATGAAAATGTCAACAAAACAAACACTTCATATGCAAATGTGAACAATGAAATTGAATTGGATCTGTGAAATTTTACTCCCATCAATCAAAGAAGACAATTCTCATGCACCAATAAGGAATATTGTCTATGTAACTATCCAGTATGAAGAAGCAAAGAAAAAACCAAGCTTCCTCAAGAAATGAATAGGTAATTTTTGTTCCAAACTATCCATATTTCTTCCAAACCTTCTAAGAAATATTCTGCATTTATTAGATTGGATTGGTGCGAACAATAAAAACCAATACAAAATGATCAAACTACATATTATCCAACCTCGTGCAATGCACATACATCATTACTAGTTTGTTAAAATGTCTAACTATGTGCACTTGGATGTGTCTTGATGAGTGTCTTAAGGACGTTAATTAAAAGAACTAATGAAATATAAGTTGTTACGTTTATGTTAGAGGCAAATCCGTTGAACCAATAATACTTGTATCAGTCCAAGCTGACTGCCCTTTAATTGGTGCCAATGAATTATTAGTTGTAATGGTTTGCTTTAACTGAGTGATGATGTGCTCCTTCATTGATCATCCTATTATATACTATTAGGATCTAAACATGGAACAAATAAATATTGAAATATCAAATACATAACAATTTAATGATAAACAAGCAACAAATATGAAAGATAAATAACACATAATATTTAACGTGGTTCGATTTTATCATTGAGTCTACATCCACGGAGAGAAAATTTGTTTTTATTATGAGAGGAAAACTCTATACAGAGTACAACTTGAACCCAAATCCAACCTTTGTATACCATCTCCCATCTCCCAAGAATCCTCGCTCACCCTCATGTATAAGCCTACATATTGCCCTTGTATGCCCCTTTTATGCCCCTTGTTGTCTTTTTGTAGTATGTCAATTCACCTATTTGTAAGTTACATTACTTGGCCAATATCCAAGTACTAATAGGAAATAATTGCTAATTCCTAAACTAGTTCAGAATAGGAAATAACTTCTATTCCTGAACTCACATAAATAGGAAATTCATTGGCTAATATTTCAAGTAACTAAAATAAATTACAAACTAGTTATTTCCACACAAATTAAGAAACCTACCTAAAAGAAATTAAACCAATTTTCTAACAAATCTCCACATTGGCGAATATTTATTTTAGCAACAATTTGTTTTCAACTATCAAATAATATGGTACCGAACTACACATTCGAATCAATACAGTCCTGACACCCAATTGATTCAATCGACAAATGAACATGTATAGTTACCCCGAATCTAACTTTCAATTGACTGATGAGAAGGTGCCTCAATTCACCATCTCTTTTTGCAGGATTTCTTCTCACCAACACTTGCAATTTGGGATCCCTTTATATGAGCTCTATTTCTAATCATTGAGGCAATCAAGTACTAAAACACAATACTTCTTCCCATCCTCAGGACTGCCTTATCATGTGTGATTTCCAAGACTTTGGTTACAATGAAAAACTCATAGCCATCAAAGTCTTCTAGCATTTGGAAATTAGATTCCTTTGTTTCTTTAAGACCTATGCCGCACCACCTAAAGAACATAATTTGAATCTAACAACCATCCAAGATGAAGCATCAACCGTTGGAGTTGTGAGAAAATCTCCACCGATTCACGTCCAAAATCAATATTAGATTTCAATTTTTTTTTGACTCTTGAATAGCCTGTCTAGATTCACCATCAAGTGTTTTGACTTCCTATCCTTTACCTTCAATGCTTCTTGTCAAGCCATTGAAATAAGAATACTACCCATTAAATTGTTCAATCGGTAACAACCATCAACCTGTTTGATCTCAATAGTTAATCAGGTTCCAATCATGAACCCCGCTCTAATACTAGTTTGTTGTGATCCAAGCACGGAATAAACAACTATTGAGATATCAAGTACACAAATAACTTAATGATAAACTAACCACAAACATGAAAGATAGAACAACACACAATATTTAACGTAATTCAACTCCATCATTGAGTCTACGTCCATGGAGAGAAAATTTGTTCTTTATTATGAGAGGAAAGCCCTATACAAAAGTATAACTTAAACTCAAACTCAACTCTTGTATACCGTCTGTTATCTCCCAAGAACCCTACTTCACCCTTATGTATAAGGCTACATGTCATCCTTGTGTGTCGCTTATGTGTCTCTTTGTAGTATGTCAACTCACCTATTTATAAGCTACATTACTTGGCCAATATCCAAGTAATAATAGGAAATAATTGCTAATTCCTGAACTGGTTCAGAATAGGAAATTACTTCTATTCTTGAACTCACACAAATAGGAAATTCCTTGGCTACTGTTTCAAATAACTAAAACTAATTAGGAAACTAATTACTTCCACACAAATTAAGAAACCTGTCCAAAATAAATTAAACCAATTTTCTAACATATACTACTCGCAACCACATATACTTCACAATTTTTGGTGAAACAAGGGAGTGGGAGAAGTGACTAGGGAGCTGGTGGCAGGCAGAGAAGGGAAAGGAGGTGGCAGAGGGTCGGCGGAGGGAGCTTGGGTAGGGGAGGAAGGAGGGGATGGAGGGTGAATGGTTGATGGGGTGTTTTAGGTGTTCTAGGTGTTTCCCGTGTGTTATTTGAAGAAAATTAAATCAAGCTTATTTCATTTATTTGTTTAGATTATTGGATTAAAGTTGTTACTATAACCAATTAGATGGTAAAGTTTTAGTCACCTGTCCACTTGTTAGTTTCTTTAAATTTTGGTCGGTGAATAGTCAAGTCCAAATCCTTGATTAGTTAGTTTCCTATGTGTAATTGGTTTCTTAGTTAGTCCAAATCCTCGATATCGGTTTAGGTGGTCCCTTGAGTCTTTACTTATATGGCAACCTATTGCCTATGTATATGTGGTGCTTGTGATACGAACATGGGATCAATGGTGATCCCATTGAAGCTCAACAAATCGGATCCCTTCTAACATTCTTTCGTGTGTCCTACTTAGTTTTAGTTGGTGTGTCATTTGGAAAAGTTCAAATTCCAGCGGTTTGTCTCATTATTTCTTAGTGTCATTTGTCTAAATGAATTCCAGCCGCATGTATTAGTTGGTGTTGAGTCATTGGTTTCATGCAATAAATGACTTAAGGTCATGTTGACCATAGTTGAGCCTATAAGTCGAGTTAGTTTCCTAAATTCTAGCTGAGTTAGGGTTAGTTGAGTAAGTTCTGGTTGAGTTAGGTTTTGAATCTTTGTAACGGCTATAAATAGCCTAAGTCATGCGTTGTTTCGGGGTAGAGAAGTTGATTTATGAAAGAAAATTGAGAGTTCATCTCTTTCTTGTTCCTTTGCAAACGCCCTTGATACAAAATGAATTGTGTCTCCTTTGTTCAAGTTTTGGCTTATCGATTCAAGACCGCGTTGAATTGTGGCGTCTTACTACCTTCTAAACAATCTCAAGTTGTCCTTGGTTGGTTTAGAATCCGTCTTTTGTATCCATAACCTATTCAAAATAGATCGTTCCGCTACCTGTGCAATTTGTTTCTTCAAAAGTAGGAGTTTGGAGATTCGGGTTCGCATCAGCTTGTTTCATATCTAATTAGAGAGTTGAGTTGAGTCGAGTCTTGTTAAGTTGAGTTCAAAATTTGTTGAGTCGAGTTATCAGGTAGAGGGAAATTAATAGATTGATTGAATAACCTCCCGTGCCTTCGTCGTTCTTGTGTAAGATTTTAATGTTACTTCTATTGTGTGAATTTATGTGTTAACAAGTAGTATCGACCTCTAGACTTTGATGCTAGGGCTTGTTCGTAAAATTAAAATATGGATTCGTGTTATTTACATTGTTATGACATTGTGACGTTTTTATTTTTGATGGTAAAAATGATTTTGATGTTTGGAGTTGGATGATGAAGAGATTTGTTTCAAACTATTGGATTTTGGGATATTATTCAAAAGGGGTTCATAGAACCTGTAGAAGGCATAGAGTTATCGAGTGGTGTAGTTAAAGAGTTAAAGAGAAATAGACAGTTGAATTGTAAGGCATTCTACTATCTCAACACCCAAGTCCAATTGCATGTAGTGAAAAGATTCATACATGCAAAGATGGTGAAGAAGGTTTGAAAATTTTTGATAAATTCTTATTGTAGTTATGATGGAGAAGAAATTTGTAATGAGAAAGAAGAAAAAGATTTTTTTAAGTGGTTGAGAAAGAAAGTGAAAATATTAGTTGGATTAAAAATGTGATTGAAGATTGTGGCAACGTAGAAATTGTTATTTTTACCGGCGTTGATGAATTTTTTGAAGAGAAGAATCAAGTGATAGAATTGGTTAAGAACAATTGTGAGGTGGATAAATTAGTTGAAGATTGTTGCATTGCTGAAACTAATTTGGTTATTGGTATGGACAAATCAAAACAAGTTCATGATGATGTTGAAATTTTTGGTGGTGGAATGTATGATTTTGTTCATGGTGACGTGGATGAATTAAATTATGAAGTATCTAATAAAGTATGGGTGAACATGTTTGAATTTTTTGGCAAGATGGATCAAGCGAAAAAAATTGTTCAAAAAGTACATGTTTCGTCCACTACCATTGGTGAAGATGAAATTGAATATCAATTGTAAGTTGAGATTCCATATGATCTATACAATGACAAAGTTTTTGATGGAGATTCAAACTCGAAATGTATTGAAGTTGACCATAATGGCGAGTCTGGTCTAAAGGAGGCAATGAAGGAAATAAACCAAGTTTTTTTCATTTATTTGTTTAGATTATTAGATTAAAGTTGTTACTATAACCAATTACATGGTAAAGTTTTAGTCAGCTATCCGCTTGTTAGTTCCATTGAATTTTGGTCGGTGAATGGTCAAGTTTGAATCCTCGATTAGTTAGTTTCCTATGTGTAATTGGTTTCTCAGTCCAAATCAATGTCAGCTTAGGAAGTCACTCGAGTCAGTAGTTATGTAGCTGTTAAATTATTACACCATACCATATTATTGGTTTTCTATGTTACACCTGTCATGTGATTGATTGAATATGGTCCCAAACATGTTATGTGGGCTATTTCTTGTTTGCTTGGTCTGCAGGTACTACGTTTCAGATAATGGACGAAAAGAGAGAAGCTGAATTACACCATACATCTTTACCACTTTAGTTGATTTTGACAGGCAGCATGCAGAATCTAAATTAAATAAGATTTGACACTATATTGTTGTATCTAGCCGTTAGTACCATGAGAAATTTTTTTAAATAAGTTAGCTGAATAGATATTAGAAAAAGGAAAAAAATGTAAATGCTAAATTTTGAGTATATGCAGCTGATCCCTTTTCGTGGTTGTTGTCCCTCTTCAAATTCTTGGTTAGGTTATTTGGTTTTACGTCAAGGGCGAATTTGCAAACTGATAATTTAGATTTAGATCATGACTGAATTGTTTGATAGAGGCTACGTAATCTAATGTCATCTGGTGCATCGGTTCATTTGGTCAGATTCTTGCCTGGATGGTATACCTCTGTATTTGGCCATCTGTTCCTCGTCGCTTCCCTGTTGGAACTTGCCTTGAGTTTGCATTTCATTTTTTTCTTCATGCATTTAAAATTGATTTTTACCATGAGAGTTTCTCACATAATATCATAAGTGTATTGACTTACTATTACTGTTTTCTTTTTCTTCTTCTTTCTTTTCGATGTCCTGGACACAAATGAAAAGGAACTCTTCAAATAAATTCAATGGACTGCTAGGAAAGTTCAAGTAATCATTATGTGTTAGACAACAAATAATATGTCAATAGTTATAGGAAAACACATATTGCCTATTTTTCTAGGAAAGATGCTGTAAGAGAACTGGAAACACTTTAGAGTTCATTTTTATGTTGGTGATAAAAGGTGAGAAATTGTTATTGATTACAGTGTTGTGTTATATTTCTCCTTGATTTTGCCTTGGCCCACAATATATTGTCCCTGTATATTCCTTAACCATTTACTGCTCATTGAACTCTTGCTTTATTAATCTTCATTTTCTTCTCTAGCAGATAACAAGGTTATGCTAAGCTCACATTCTGCTTTTTACTCCTAAATTTTCGGTCTTTAAATTCCTCGGCCTCTTAATATTTCTTTCCAAAATTTGTCTGATTGCTCCAACCAATATAATAACACTAGAGGACTTACCCTAGAGATAATTATTGTCTGCACAAAGTGAAGATCTGTTGCCATTTCACACACTTGCTGAGATTGTCTACTTTAGCACTACTAAATGAGACATATCTATTCCCAATCATACACTTTATCCACAAAATGAATTTGTAAAAATACATAAAACAGTTTGCCTTGACATTAGGTGCTCCATTGGGATGACAGAGGGAAATTGGAAAAATAAAAAGGAGATACAGATATTTAAACATGATTTTGTTGCCCTATTCTTCTCCATGTCGATGACCTGTTTTTTTGTGAATGAATTTGCAAGCAGGACCTTGAAGATGACAGCAACATTGGAGCATCATTTAATGATGCAAAATTTCTTTCAAACAATCAGCAGCCTCGGGAAGTGTACTTCGCAAGTGATGCAAATGCACTTGTTGAACACACAAAAAGGTGTTGGTAGTCGAGGATGGGGATGTTATTCATCTAAGGGTATGTCATTCTTCAGTAGTTTGAAGTGTAAATTGATTTCCCAGTTTAGTATATGTATATGCTAAATTTTGATGGATGGTTTTCACATGCATAGATAATGGTATTATGTACATATGGCATTTCTTCGTGACATGCAGTATTTGTATTGTATGACCATTGTGACTTTCACTTTCACTATTCAGGTGTTTCGGTTACGATGGAGGTTGCTAGTGATTTAGTGGATAGGCCAATATAGTGGTTGTGAAATAGGTGTGGCGAGTACTAAGGCAAGTAATTGGCACTTTGTGTTTGGCGTTATGTCCTTCAATTCATTATGTGACTTGTTATGTTGTTCCCTTAATCAACAGGCATACACCAGTCAAATTGTAGTTATGGCAATGTTGGCTCTTGCTGTTGGAGGAGACATGATTTCAAATGAAGCAAGGAGAAGCAATAATAGATGGTCTATTAGACTTGCCGAGTATGCGTCTTGCTTGTTTCTTGCATTGCAGCTACATTCTTTAGTTTTTCTAGTATTTATTTTTTGAGGTATCTAATTCTATTATATTATGCTTTTGAAAATGGTAGGCAAAGTGAAAGAGGTTCATCTAAGGTTTTGGTTGACCTTCTCAAGAATTGTGTTTTTGTTTTTCATTGCAATGAAAGCTGATACTTCCGCCGATAATAATCTTTCCCTGCAGTTGTTGGCCTACCATCTAATTGTTCTACGAGGTCACAATGTTGACCAGCCCCGAAATCTTGCAAAGAGTGTGACAACCCAATAGGAAAGCAGCTTAGGAAATTCCATGGGCATCTGAATTCTTAAGCTTCATGATCAGACTGGCTGATCCAGACTTTTTCTCATCTTGGCTGACCCTGTCTCTTGCATATATCTTTTTTCCTTTCTTTATTGCTGGACAGTGCGGTCTATGTCAGGAAAGCCCCATTTACTCTCCTTGTATGAGGCAGCAAAGATAGTTTGTCTGCTAGAAGTTCCTTTTCCATTCCCTTGATCCCAGGGAAGAAGAGCGTTAATTTAACTTTGTTCAGAGACCTTGGTTTTAGTTTGTGTGGATGGTAGGTGCAAACCGGGTTGTAAAATTGTAACTTTCTATGTAAAATATCTTGAGAAGCTTAGTAAGTTTTACATGTTTTTTTGATCATTCGTGAAAGCTCGTGTGATTGTATGGTTTCAAGTCCACAAGTAAAGTTGCTTGTTCGTTACCCATCTGTGCTACTATCATCCTTGAAGGGTTCTTCTGTGCAGCTTATTAGTTTGCCTCTTTCACTGTGCACTAAAGATGGAGGCTTTTACTGATTGCATCTGCGTGTGATTTGAATGCTACAAGAAAACAACTTTCCTTTCAGATCATCTAAAAGTAGTGTTCACCTACAATAGCACGAGGCACTGTATGATGCAGTCTCTCTTCCTTTTTTCAGGATGGTGTAGAATGGAACTTTATGCTTACTATGATCCCAAATTTAGCACACAATTTTTTTGATCCCAATCAAATTGGTTGACTTATTTAGAGAAGATAAATTTGCAGCAAAATTTCTAAAACTCGTTTGCAATATGAGCACAATAAAAAATGATTTATCAGGCCAAACAAACATTACGTGGGATTCATAAAGGTTAACACATATTACAAGCACACATCGATCACACAAGTTATTTCAATAGCCCTTAGGCTAGTTTTCTAAAATCGTAGTAAAAGTAGCACCGACATGAACTCAATGTAAACGACAATTCTAGTTCTTTTTTTTTTTTGGTCCTATGTATTTTTTATTTTAATAAAACCATCAAACACATCACAATCACATAATTTTCATCTTGACGGTTGTTGCATTCATTTATAGATGTACTGCCAATTATTGCATTCATTTATAGATGTGAAGTCAGAGCCTCAAACAGCAAATTGACAAGTATAGCCCAATTAAGCTCTGTCGAGAAACTATTAGTGAATTATTTTCGTATATTGTATTTTTTTTTTAAAACATTCACACGTTGTAACCTTCCAGAAATTATTGAAGGCAAGCATCCAATGGATGATTCATAAATAGTGTTTTGATGAGCAAATACATTTTCTTGTAACCAATATATCTACGACCAATAAACCACCACCGCTTCAATAGCTTCACCTTTATTAATCTTGGCTACTTTATTAAAGTTGTATAGACAAATAGCAACAGTTGGATGATTAGTCAATTACATGTCAACAAATAGATCAAATTGCATCCCCGTCGATAATTCACCAAAGCTAGCAGTTAACTTTTCTGAAATGGTGACCCAAGCATTGCAGGTCACTACGAAAATGAAGGATGGAGAAATCAGATGAAAGAGAGCAATAAAGAGGCCGGTAGTTTTTTTTTTTTTTTTTTTTTTGCTTTTCATCTTCATAAAACACCAATGATTACTATGCATTTGTTAGTGAAACATATAAGGAATATGAATAAAATGGGTGGATTCTTAGGAAATGAATAGTAGGTAAAAATTTCACTCATGAAACTAATTATAACTTCTATGTCCACATCCAAACACGATAACTTATTTGAAATCAAATATAACGGATAAAATCATGTGTTCAAACAGACCCAAATTTTCTGTAATAGCTAGATGGCATAGCTGACTCCACTATAGTAAGTTTACATCACATACATATGGACGTTATCGCCTGGCTTTGCTGCCAAGGCTGTCGAAAGTGAGATGACAGGCAAACACAGTGAAACACTAAGAAAATCAAAATATGTAAGCTTTACATGGCTGAAGTCCATGGTACATTTACGTTTCTTTCATCAGACACATGAATTAAGAAGAAAGAACTGGTGGTACAAATTAGCAAAATGCCGTGCCATATCTTCCTTGTGTAAATATTGGCACACTAACTGTAATATCTTAGCCTTACCTACCAGGAGAGTGCGGCCAAGGAAGGAAGAGATAAGGCTGTATACCGATGCAGCGATATCAGCTAAGCGAGTCAGGACTGGACAAGGGATTATAGCAAGGAATTGGAAAGGACAGCTTTTGAAAGCAAAAGGAATTGTCACACAGGGAAAGGGATCGGCAAGTGAAGTGGAAGCTCGGGCTGTGAGAAATGCTCTGCTGATGGCTACCCAAGCTGGTTGGACACAAATTATAGTCCATACAGACTGCAAATCAGTGGTAGAGCAGATTACTAAACGCAAGGAGTATGACTACATGACTGCAACTATCTTAGAAGATGTGCAGGAACTTAGTCTAGCTTTTGAAAAATGTTCCTTTGTGTTTATACCTAGAACTGAAAATCAAATCAGCCATCAATTAGCACAATATGCTGTGAAGCTTGTACATGATATTGAATGGGAAACTGATTTCCCAATATGGCTGACTGATTTAGCTAGGACAGAGATGAGGGTAGTATCCCCTTTTTGTAACTAATCCTTGTAAGGTCAAGTGTTAATATCTATAACATGATACCGTTTGTTGAAAAAAAAAAACTGTAATATCTTAGCCACCTCAAAAGGTTTTTGAGCTCTTTTCTATTACTTCTCTTGTAATATCTTAGTTAGAGGTGTCAAAATAAGTGATTTGAACGGGTTTAGGCAGGTCATGATTGAGTAATGGATAAAATTAGGTCAACCCATTTATACCTATTTAAATAAACGAGTATAAATGGCTATCCATTTATACCAATTTAATAAATGGGTACATGTATAACCAATTTCTCATTTATGAGTCACTTAAAATTTTACCTTTTTTTAAATTTTTTTTGCATGGTGTTTGAAAAGAAATAACAGTTGTTTATTGTTATTAAATTGATAAAAAATCAAATTTATTTATTTAATACTCACTAAAAGTTAAGTTTAAATATATAATTATTTTTAAATGGGTATAAATGGATGAGTCGAGTCGGCTCACTACCTACTAATTAAATGAGTTTAATTGAATACTCATTTAAACCCATCCAAAATTAGTGGACGGGTTTGGACGGATTTGATTGAGTTAACATAATTGAATTGTGATTAACATCTTTAATCTTTGCCGCTTCATAAAAGGTTCTTACTCTTTTTTTAGAATAGACGTAGTAATAATCATTTGAAAGTTGGAGTTCAAAGTTGAGAAATATTCTAGCAAGAATATTCTAATTTAGAAGAATCTTTAAAAATTTTTAGAATCTTTAATTTAATTTCTATCTTCACCTTGTCATGACTCAATATTTGAGAAATTATATGAAGAGGGCTTTTATTTAAAAGATTGAAGGTTTAGTCAAGCACCTAATCGACGTGTTGCATCAAGATATAAGGTTTAGGACAAGTGAATCTTGTCTTCTTCCTTAATATGGTTAATTTGCTCATAAATTCTCTGTTTCGATCATTTGGTTATCAAAACTTGCTAAAATACTTATACAATTACGGAAAACCTACAAGATTGAATGTCACCTTTCACGAGGAAAATTCTGTCGTTTTCTGTCCATATCTGTGTACATAATACAATATTTAATAGATGTGTAACTTCATGTTGCAAAAAATTAAAAATCATGACTCAAAAGAGGAAAGTAAAAACAGCTGATAACTCTGCAGAGGTAAAAGTAAAATTGTTGATCAATCATTTATGACTAATCTGGGGGAGGGACTTAATAAGCGGGAGGAGGTAGGAGGATTTGAACTAATGATCTTTAAAGTCTCGATCTTAATTATTAGATCAAGATTTTCTCGACTGGCATAGTCAATATTCTAAATATGCTACGTATAATTGCCATTTTTCCTTATTTGCAATTTTAACATTTACTTGGAGTTTGGTCTCAACTACGTATGAGTAGTTTTGGTATTCAAATATGAAATAATTTCAAAACTTTGTTTGAAACAATGAGAAATCATCCTTGTTTTCAATGTTTTGAGAAGTTAAAAGCTGTTTTAAGAAACAATCAAAACTAATACTTTTACTTTCATAAAGATGGTTATAATTTGTTTTAAGTAGTCAAAAGACTATTACTAGCATCTTCTGCAAGGGAAGCTTCCCAAAAAGCCAAAATTTAGTATTTTTAAAGTTAAAAAAGCCAAAATTATGTATCCCTAAATTTAAACCTACATCCTTTCATTTTAAATCCAAACTCTATATATGGCATATTTTATCAATGTTCAAAAGGGGGGTTTCATTTAGTCCGTCTCTTCCCCGCAACTTCATCTTTCTTACCATAAATTACTATTACGTCTATTATGATTCAATATATTGTCAGATGACTCTCATAAGATTTTAACATATTCATAATATTCCTCTGTAGTTTTATATAAAATAAAAAATGAATGAAAATGCTACCGATTAAGGCGATTGAATTGGACTTGCTTCGAAAATATATGTGATAAAATCATAATATCTGTTTAACTTAGCATATGATTTAATGAAATATATATTTTACTCTTTCATACTTTTGACATTTATCTACATAATTTTACAGGGGATTATATGCAAAATCTTCAGAAGAAGCCCCACTCGGATGTACCAAAACAAATTAACGCGTTTATGTATGACCCTTGCTTGACTTGTATAGTTATAGGCTTTGGCTCTCAGCAAAGTCAAGTCAACTTCCAATATAATTTGATATTGGAAGTGCGGTTTGGCCGGGCAAGGACTGGCCGATTGGGACTGCAGAGATTATCCAATGGGTTCTTTGAGGGGCTGCTGTGTTAGAATTCTCATTTGTATGCATAAGGCTCCGAAAAACCCAAAATTATGTATTCCTCAAGTTAAATCTACATCCTTTCATTTTAAATCCATGTTTTGTACATGGCATATATTGTCAATGTTCAGAAGTGTGGTTTGATTAGTTCTTCCTCCCCTCCCCCACCACCCCACCCTATCTCTGCAGGTAACTTCAATTTTCATAGCATAAATTATTTATAAATTCATTCTGATTTTGCATATTATGACATGTTTTTTCTAAGGTTTCAAAATATTCACATAACTCTCTCATAGTTTCATATAAAGTAAAAATTAGACGAAAAACACCATTAATTAACGTGATTGAATTAGATGTACTCTGAAAATGCATGTGATGAAATCGCAATATACACTTAACACTCCTATAAGTTGTACGGATATCTTCTTTATCTCCTTGTAATATTTTATATTTATTCACATAATCATTCAAGAGTTATATGCATTATCACAATATTCACATAACTCTCTCATAGTTTCATATAAAGTAAAAAATTAGACGAAAAACACCATTAATTAACGTGATTGAATTAGATGTACTTTAAAAATGCATGTGATGAAATCACAATATACACTTAACACTCCTATAAGTTGTACGGATATCTTCTTTATCTCCTTGTAATATTTTATATTTATTCACATAATCATTCAAGAGTTATATACATTATCACAGAAGTTTCTAGTAATTTACCCATTTCTTAAGGCTGTTTCTTCATTTGTTCAACAAGACTCAGAAGACCACTTGCTTTCCTTTTAGGATTAAGATTTAAGCTCTTAGTCAAGTCAAGTCAACTTCCTATACACTTTGGTTTTTTTCTGAGAAGAATAATTATCTAATTTGATATTTCTCTAACAAGAATAGTTATCCTTTTTGTTTGGGTCCAAAATGAAGGGTTTTGGTTAGAAGCTTTATCTTTTTATTTCATCTATCTTATTTTATAATTCATTGGTAAAAGGAATAGACAAATGCATTCAATTAAAGAAAATGCAAGTCTGATCAAGGACCCGTTGATGTACTTAATCACCTTTCCTGTTTAATAATCAATAACTACTTCACATCCTTGCTTCAAAAAATTTTAAGAAATAGTTAAGAAACACACCTATGATGATAAAGTGCATTTGTAAATGTACACTATGTTGTAAATGAGGTACACCAACTACACCTAAGAGCACAAATCATTCTATCTCAAAAAGTACCTCCCTCAATTCGGTCAAATTCCACACAAAAGCAACTTCTTTGTGTGGGTTACTTTAATGATTGATGATATAATATGGTGCTACAGAAAAGAAAAATAAGTCTACTGGTACTACAGAAGAAATGAAGACGCGTGCTTTGGAAACTTTTTTCTTGCCAGTTGAAATATTGTGGTGCTGATCACTTTTCCCATGAAGAATCTGTAGTTTCCCATCTTTCAATCTTATCTCCCCTTTCAAGTTTTCAGACTTTTTGCTCGCTGCTTACCTACACAATTGATATAATCCGGAGGAAAAAAAAGAATAGTGAAAAATGGCACTGATAGAAGTCTTTCTTGGTGCAATCATCAAGGTGATATTTGACAAGCTTGCTTCTGTCGATTTGAAGAAATTTGCACGCTCAGAAGGCTTAGATACTCGGCTGAAACGATGGAGCCAAGTGCTATCCCTGATTCAGGCAGTGCTTGATGATGCAGAGGACAAGCAGAATATGAGGATCGCTGTAAAGCAGTGGCTAGATGATCTTCAGGATTTGGCATATGATATGGATGATGTGATTGACGAATTCTCCACAGAAGCTTGTCGAAGAAAGTTGATGGAAGCTCAAGGCTCTACTAATGACAGGTGCCGAACCTGTGCAATAATAATTACTAAAAAGTCCTAATTACCACCTCAATTAAATAATTATAGAACAAATCCAAGTACTGGAGCAGGGACCCTAGGTGTGCAATGGGTTACTTGATTCACCCTGTTCCCGAAGAGTTTGTTTGATCCGATATACCGGGTTTGTCTATAAAAATACTAATTTTGCGTACAATGGCAAGTAGGGTCGATTCCACAGGGAGCAGGTAGGAAATTATTTCTTTCCAAATCAGCAGAGCAAAATTAGGGGATTTTCAATGGGAGAGGAATAAATAAAATAAAAGTAAAATAAAAACAAAGCGAACTAAATTCAAAACCAACTCACAAAGCACAAGTCACTAAAAATGGCAATTAATAAAAGTCTACCCAAAGGATTAACTGCTCAGGCACGTTCCAAATAAATGCTCATCGATGCAAAGATATTTCACCCATCCATCACCAGGTTGGTTATAGTTATCAATAAGCTCTGACAACCAGTTCTTCCTTACCTTTTCGACAGTCAAGGTACGACCATTGACTGCTTCCTTAACCCGATAACAACCCTAGGTACGACCATAGGAGTTTAATTATCCAATTGCATTAAAGCTAGAAGAACCCAACCCTAACCAATAAACACGCTAAGAGGGTTTATTTAAATTAGATCTTGCATTTTCCCATCATAAAGCCAATTATGGTGGTTGCCACGGGGTGTCAACTAAATGAACAATTACGGATTCTATTTGATTAACGTGGCAGTAGGCTATTAAATTAAATCAAATACCCGGCCGTTGATATTCAATTAATAAAATACCCATGAACAATTAATTCAGGAAACACACGAATAGTAATAAATTGGAAGAAATAATGAAGATTCGATTAGATCTCACAGATATTATGGACTGCGCCCTTGTGTCACCCTTTGGGTAGAGGAGGAAATTAGCCGCTCCTCATCGTGTCAATCCCGCGTAATTTAATTGAATACATTCAATTGATTGCCGAAGAATTGAAAAAGCACAAGAGGAATCTCACGGAATTTATAAGAGTCAAAAGCGAAAAGTAAAAAGGGTCTCCGTTGTACAGAGCCCAGATGCAATCCGCAAAATATCCCAATGTCTGGCCGCTTGCCGCCGCCGAAAACCAAAGCAAAGAAAAAGCCAGGACAAAGCGTCTGACAAAAAGTAGAAAAAGAAAAATTAAAGCTAAGGCTAAAAAGTTGTCTTTGAATCTTGCTTTTCTTTTCTTTATATAGCCGCCGCACACAAGCAGTCAAAGGAAGAGACGTCTGAAGCAAATCAGCTAATAGAAGCTATTTCCTTTGGAGTTTTAATCCAATGCTTCAGGTTCACGTGGACCACGGTCCGACTTTCGGTTTCGTCCTCCTTCTAAGGCGTGGCCACGCTCTGAAATGAAAAGTCTTCTGGAAGTTCACCCTGCGAGATCATTTTTCATGCCGACCACCTACAATTCACACAAATATCGAATATGAGTGAAATTTCAATTCTTAGCACCGTGAATAACCAAAATTAGGACAAAATAGCAGTGCAAAATACGCAAAATAACCGTTCTATCAAATCCCCCCACACCTAGACAATGCTTGTCCTCAAGCATTTCGGAGCTCAGAAGTACAGTCAATAGAGCAAAGGTCACGTAGTAGTCTATACTAACGCAAGCATCTAGGATCCCTGACAATATCACCAAAGGTAGAACACACCGGACATGTTTTAATTCAAAGAATGAATACTAGGAACGCTCAATTCAACATCACGGAATGCCATTACCATAGGCTTGCACATTTATCACATCTCTACCACTTAAAAGTGAACCGAACACATAAATCAAAGGGACTTTAATAGGGTTGTAATGGGGCTCCGGGTGAAAGGCGGGTTAAGAAGGTGTAGATAGGGGGTAAAGTGTCAAGAAAATGTCCGAAACTCCACCATTAACCACAGTGCTTTACCGGAGGAGTTCCACTTAACAAGGCAGTTGCCAGTTGCCGTACACCCTATACAAGTGCCCCAGAAATTTTTTTTTTTTTTTTTTTTTTTTTTGGAACTGCTTACAAGGCGTGGGCACGCCTTGTAGCCCATAGTCCTCTGGTCACGAGGTCTATTCATTTTTTTCACATTTTTTTTTAAGTCCTGTAAGGCGTGGGCACGCCCTGTAAACCAAAGTTCTCTGGTCAGTGGCCCTCTTCCAATTTCTCTTCCTTTATACAAGGCTAACATCATGTGGCACCTAATCTAAAACCACTTGCAACCCCAAATTTGTTTGCTTTGCACACATGATGGATCTCAGACATCCCTTTACAACTCAGGGGTAAACAAGAAAGTTCAAAGAGGTCACGGGTTAACAAACACGAATAATAACCAAAAACGAAGGATAAAGCTCAAATTGGTTTACTATTGGGAATCAAGGCGAATGCGTGATTTTCTTTCAAAAGCTCAAGGGGTCAAATCCTAAATGCCCTTATCATTTCAAATGCATATAGTTCAACAGAATGTGGTCTTGACATGTACAAAATAGCAAGTTCTAGAATGTTCATACCATGTGCGATACCCACACAATCAATCAAAATAAGAGCAAACAAGAATAATATGCTCAAACAAGGCTCAAAAGCTCCCCAGAAAGTTACAAGATTGGGTCAATTCCAGCATATTCAACATTCTACGACATTGCCAAGGGGAACAAAATGCATAGCTAGCATACTTGACCACATAACCACTCACTTTGATTGTGTCATTCATCACAGCAACATGCCCCAACACTAACAAGCATAGAAATAATCAAAGAGCCGACTAACTACAATGTTTTTCATTTTTCATTTTTTTTTTCATTCAACCCATGTTTTTTTTTCTTTTTTTTTCGAGTAACTAATGAAAAAGAACCAAGTAACCAATGAAAAAGAACCAAGTAACCAATGGAAGCCACTCCCCCCACACCTAAGACCTACATTGTCCTCAATGTAGAAGAGACAAAATAAAGTAATAGGAGGAAAGAAGAGAAACTTCCCTGGCTCCGGGGAAGGAAAATGAGATACTAAGGCGGAGGGGGGTGAGGCGGCTGCGTGCACAAGGTGGTGGGCACACCCTAGAAGTTATAGTCGTCTGACCGTCAATTCCAAAACTCCATTCCTTAGGTGTGATGACCTAGCATGGGCATGTTTAACTGCCAACTTTCTGTCACAAAATAACAACCCACTAAATGACACTAACACTTAACAAAAACTTCAAAAATATAAGAAAACTAAAACAAAAGAAGCCTTGGGTTGCCTCCCAAGCAGCGCCTTTCTTTAATGTCTTTGGCTAGACACAGCACCACTCTTTAGTCTGGATGTAATTGAATTTTCCTTGTAATTGGTGGCCCTCCTCCAGGATCCACATGGCCATTGAGTGCAACTTTTTTCCTAAATTTTCTCTCCATTTTTACCTCATGAATTGCTTTCATCCTATAGGACTTGTTCGCAGCAACTTTGAATTTACCCCTACAAGCAAACTTAGAGAATTCTTGCACAGAGGGATCAGTGGTATATATAGCAAGCACAGAATGAGAGTTAACAGGATGTTTCATTGTATCAAAAATATTAAAATGGACTATTTCTCCATCAAATTCCATCGTGAGAGTACCCTTACTAACATCAATTTTAGTCTGGGCAGTACTCAAAAATGGTCTTCCTAATATAATGGGTGATGGATTTGGGGCACTTCTATCATCCATGTAAAGCACATAAAAATCAGCAGGAAAAATTAATCCATCTACTTGCACTAAAACATCCTCAACTATCCCATCCGGATAAGCACATGTACGATCAGCCAATTGAATTATTATCCCCGTTTCTTTTAAAGATCCTAAATTTAGGGAATCATAGATTGATTTAGGCATCACATTAATAGAAGCTCCTAAATCTATCATGGCATTTTTTATACTAGAATGACTAATCTTACAGGGGATAGCAAACATACCTGGATCTCCGCATTTGGGTGGGAGTTTCCTTTGAAGTACAGCTGATACATTCTCTCCTACCATCACTCTTTCATCACCCCTTAGCTTTCTTTTATTAACGCACAAGTCTTTCAAGAATTTTGCGTACTTGGGTACCTGCTTGATCGCGTCCAATAGGGGGATCTTTACTTGAACTTTGCGAAACACATCCAGGATTTCTTTTTCCTTTTCTGCCCTCTTTGTCTTTTCCAACCTGCAAGGAAAAGGAGCTAGATTAGATTTAATAGGGATCGAAGGAATAGATGTTACCTTAGACTCTTTCCGAATACGCCCTTCCTCTTCAATTCCCTTTTCTATCTCCTCCTCACTTTTGCTTTTCGAATTTACCAACTTAGGTCCCTCCACCTCTTTGCCACTCCTTAATGTCATGGCACTTACATTCCTGGGATTTGCCTCGGGTTGTGATGGCAATTTCCCATAGACGTGGGACTCCAGGCGGTTAATGGCAGTTGCCATTTGACTCATTTGAATCTCCATGTCCTTCATGCCTGCTTTGGTGTCCTGTTGGAACTGAGTGGTGGTCGTGACGAGTTGAGTGGTAGTGTTGGCCAAACTCTTGACAATTTCTTCCAAAGAACTCCCTGAGCTTGAGGACGAGGGTTGAGACTTATGTTGCCACGGTTACTGAAATCCTGGAGGCCGATTGGAGAATGCATTTTGTGGCCTACTACCATAACTGAGATTGGGGTGATCTCTCCAACCTGGATTGTACGTGTTGGAATACGGATCGTATTGCCTACGAGGAGCGGGCACGCCTCCAGCCATGTTCACTTGCTCAGCCCCATCCTCTTGCAATATAGGGCATGAGTCAGTATGGTGGCCCATGTTTGTGCAGATTCCACAGGCCTTTACTTGGGGCACATTTCCCACCACTAATTGTCGAACAACGGATGTTAGCTCCGATATCTGCTGCTGGAGGGATGACGTCTCCACCTCGTTGACTCTACGGGGAGGGTTGCTCTCACGTAAGCCAAATTGTTGGGAGTTCTCTGCCATGGCTTCGATGAGCTCCCACGCTTCCCTCGGTGTCTTGTTTCCAAGTGCTCCCCCACTCGCAGCATCAATGATACTCCTATCTGTTGGTTGGAGCCCTTCATAGAAGTATTGGATTAACAGTTGCTCACTAATTTGATGCTGCGGGCATCTAGTGCACAACTTGTTAAACCTTTCCCAGTATTCATACAAGGACTCACTGGGATATTGCTTAATGCCGCAGATCTCCTTCCTCAAACTCGCAGCTCGGGATGCAGGGAAGAATTTTTCCAAGAATTTCTTTTTCAGCTGCGCCCATGTGGTAATACTACCCGCTGGTAGGTAGTATAGCCAATCTTTTGCTGCATCCTTGAGAGAGAAGGGGAAAGCTCTAAGTCTTATCTGCTCCTCAGTAACCCCAGGAGGTTTCATGCTGGAGCAAACTACCTCGAATTCCTTGACATGTTTGTGGGGTTTTTCGCCAGAGAGACCATGGAAAGAAGGTAGGAGGTGAATCAACCCCGACTTCAGTTCGAAAGCAGTATTCTCAGCCAAAGTGGGGAATGTGATGCATAAGGGCTGGTGAGTCAGCTCCGGGGCAGCCAGTTCCCTCAATGTTTGGGTGTTGGCCATGCTTACTTCGTCTTCTGCTGACTCGTTTGCAGCAAATAAGTGCCCTTCTTTTTGCCTTTTGGTCTCTTGCCTCCGCCTACGCGCTGCCTTCTCAACCTCAGGATCGTATACCAAGTCACCTGTGCGAGAAGAACGGGGCATAAACTAGCAAAAATACCAAGAAAATAGAATAAAATAAAAATAAAATAAAAACTGAATATGGAAAAGAAACAAATAATCCCAACGCCAACTCCCCGGCAGCGGCGCCAAAAATTGACAGGTGCCGAACCTGTGCAATAATAATTACTAAAAAGTCCTAATTACCACCTCAATTAAATAATTATAGAACAAATCCAAGTACTAGAGCAGGGACCCTAGGTGTGCAATGGGTTACTTGATTCACCCTGTTCCCGAAGAGTTTGGTTGATCCGATATACCGGGTTTGTTTATAAAAATACTAATTTTGCGTACAATGACAAGTAAGGTCGATTCCACAGAGAGCAGGTAGGAAATTATTTCTTTCCAAATCAGCAGAGCAAAATTAGGGGATTTTCAATGGGAGAGGAATAAATAAAATAAAAGTAAAATAAAAACAAAGCGAACTAAATTCAAAACCAACTCACAAAGCACAAGTCACTAAAAATAGCAATTAATAAAAGTCTACCCAAAGGATTAACTGCTCAGGCACGTTCCAAATAAATGCTCATCGATGCAAAGATATTTCACCCATCCATCACCAGGTTGGTTATAGTTATCAATAAGCTCTGACAACCAGTTCTTCCTTACCTTTTCGACAGTCAAGGTACGACCATTGACTGCTTCCCTAACCCGATAACAACCCTAGGTACGACCATAGGAGTTTAATTATCCAATTGCATTAAAGCTAGAAGAACCCAACCCTAACCAATAAACACGCTAAGAGGGTTTATTTAAATTAGATCTTGCATTTCCCCATCATAAAGCCAATTATGGTGGTTGCCACGGGGTGTCAACTAAATGAACAATTACGGATTCTATTTAATTAACGTGGCAGTAGGCTATTAAATTAAATCAAATACCCGGCCGTTGATATTCAATTAATAAAATACCCATGAACAATTAATTCAGGAAACACACGAATAGCAATAAATTGGAAGAAATAATGAAGATTCGATTAGATCTCACAGATATTATGGACCGCGCCCTTGCGTCACCCTTTGGGTAGAGGAGGAAATTAGCCGCTCCTCATCGTGTCAATCCCGCGTAATTTAATTGAATACATTCAATTGATTGTCGAAGAATTGAAAAAGCACAAGAGGAATCTCACGGAATTTAGAAGAGTCAAAAGCAAAAAGTAAAAAGGGTCTCCGTTGTACAGAGCCCAGATGCAATCCGCAAAATATCCCAATGTCTGGCCGCTTGCCGCCGCCGAAAACCAAAGCAAAGAAAAAGCCATGACAAAGCGTCTGACAAAAAGTAGAAAAAGAAAAATTAAAGCTAAGGCTAAAAAGTTGTCTTTGAATCTTGCTTTTCTTTTCTTTATATAGCCGCCGCACACAAGCAGTCAAAGGAAGAGACGTCTGAAGCAAATCAGCTAATAGAAGCTATTTCCTTTGGAGTTTTAATCCAATGCTTCAGGTTCACGTGGACCACGGTCCGACTTTCGGTTTCGTCCTCCTTCTAAGGCGTGGCCACGCTCTGAAATGAAAAGTCTTCTGGAAGTTCACCCTGCGAGATCATTTTTCATGCCGACCACCTACAATTCACACAAATATCGAATATGAGTGAAATTCCAATTCTTAGCACCGTGAATAACCAAAATTAGGACAAAATAGCAGTGCAAAATACGCCAAATAACCGTTCTATCAACTAGCAAGGTAAGAAAGGTTAAAATCCCTTCCTGTTGTACAACTTTTTCTGTTAAAGATTTTAAGTTCAACAGAAAAATGGCTCCCATGGTGGATGAAATAACTAGAAGATTGGAGAGCATGAAAGAACAAATCAAAATCCTCCATTTGGTAGAGACTGTAGCAAAGAGGCCGAACAAAACTAGGGATAGATTGCCATCAACTTCCCTAGTGGAGTCTTATGTTTATGGTCGAGAGAATGACAAAGAAAAGCTGCTGAAATTGCTCCTTTCAAATGAATCGAGCGATGATCAAGTGGCTGTGATACCAATTGTTGGCATGGGAGGGGTTGGTAAAACAACTCTTGCTCAAATGGTATACAATGATGACAGAGTCAACGAATTTTTCGATTCCAAGGCTTGGGCTTGTGTTTCAGATGATTTTGACATTTTTGGGGTAACAAAGACAATCCTCAGAGCAATCACAGCAGGTGGGTGTGATTATGAGGATCTGAATATGGTTCAAGTGAAACTGAGTGAGGCCTTGACCAGAAAGAGGTTTCTAATTGTTTTAGATGATGTTTGGAATGAAAAATACGAGGACCGGGACATCCTGCGCCGCCCATTTCTAGTTGGTTCATCTGGGAGCAAGATAATTGTCACCACTCGGAATCATAGGGTGGCATCAGTAATGTCTGCCACTGCAGGATATAGGCTGAAGGAGTTGACAGATGATGAAAGCTTATGCTTACTGGCAAGACATGCACTAGGAAGGACAAATTTTGACAGGTACCCCAATCTAGAAGGCATTGGTAGGAGTATTGTAAGGAAATGTAAGAACTTGCCCTTGGCCTTGAAGACTCTTGGAGGGCTGTTGCGTGCTAGATCGACCCCAGATGAATGGACGGATATACTGAACGGTGAGATATGGGAAATAAAAGAGGATCAAAGTGATATTCTTCCAGCACTGAGATTAAGCTATTATCATCTTCCTGCCCATCTAAAACCGTGCTTTGCTTACTGCTCCATATTTCCCAAAGACTATGAGTTTGACAAATATGAGCTAGTATTGCTCTGGATGGCAGAGGGTTTTCTCGAGGAATCAAAAGCAAGTGATCTTATGGAGGACATAGGGGAGAATTATTTTAAGGAGCTACTAATGAGGTCCTTCTTCCAGCAGTCAAGTTCCACTAGTTCACGTTTTGTGATGCATGACCTTATTAACGATCTAGCTAGATATGTTGCCGGAGATTTTTGTTCAAGGTTGACAGACGACTTGGAAGAGAACACCAAATGCACGATTCTTGACAAGGTTAGGTACGCATCATTCACAAGTTCAATGTATGGAGCTTCACAAAAGTTTAAAACACTTCAGAAAGCAAAACATTTGCGGAGTTTCCTACCCGTTTCTGGCAAGTATGTCGGCAACTTTTACATCGCTAAAAAGGTCATAACAGAACTTTTGCTGGAATTGCGATACTCAAGGGTGCTATCATTCAGTGGATATGCTATCTCTGATCTACCAAATTCCATAGGTGAATTAATACATCTAAGGTACCTGAATTTGTCTGGTACTTCGTTGAAAGTGTTGCCTGAATCATTGAGTAATCTTTGCAATTTACAAACACTACGTTTGCGCGACTGCTGGGGGCTGATTAACTTACCGGTGGGTATTAGAAAATTAATTAACCTGCGCCATCTTGAAAATTCCAATACTAGTCAATTGCATGAGATGCCTTCAGGGATTGATCAGTTGACGAGCTTGCAAACACTATCCAAAGTGGTTGTGAGCAAAAATGGTGGGTTCAGGCTGAATGACTTGGGGAACTTGTCCTTACTGGCAGGGTCACTCGCCATTTTGGAGTTGCAACATGTTACGAATGTTCAAGAAGCACGGGATGCCAATTTGAAGAACAAGAGGGACCTTGATAACATAGTATTGGCATGGAATAGTGAATACGATGGTTCTCTGAGTAAAGTTCTTCAACAAGATTTGCTTGAGGCGCTACGACCACACACAAACCTAACGAGTCTTGAAATTGAGTTCTATAAGGGAGACAAATTCTCTTCCTGGGTGGGGGATTCTTCATTTACTAAATTAGTAAAAGTAAGCCTTAGAGGTTGTACGCACTGCAAGTGTTTACCATCACTCGGGCAATTGCCTGCTGCAGAGGCCCTGTTCTGGGCCCGGCCACGTGGCAGCCCAGTTACGGCCGAGCTAGGCCTCGGCCTCCGGCCCTTTGACGATCGCCCTGGGCCGCCACACCACTAGGGCTCCAGAGGAGCCAGGGGGGTCGTCCCGGGAAGACCGGAGGAGATCCCCCGTAGGTCGGGATTGGGAGCTATGCTGGGCAAGTCCCACGTCGTACGGAGGTCGGACTCTCTCGACAGATATAAATGGTAGCCTTCACCACTCCGACAAGGTACGAATATAGCACACAGTATACACTCTGACTAGGTTTCTTCCCGTGAACCTTACTCACCAGAGAACTAACTTGACCGTCGGAGAGCCCTCGGGGACAACCCTCGGGCCTCCCTTGGCTAGTTCGTTCTTGTTTGTTTTGCAGGCTTAGGAGCAGCTCTGCCATCAACACCCCGAGCTCATCAGTCCAGCTCGATCCGGGGAAGCTCAGCGCTTCTTCAGTTGGCGCCGTCTGTGGGAACCGTAAGGTAAGTAAGATTGTGTTGATGGCCAGGACGCGATCCAAGCGCACGGTAGAGAGCACTGGCCCTGGGGGCGGTGAGGGGTCCCAGGGAAGGGAGGCTGAGGCGTCCCGGGGCGCCGGGAGATCAGCCCTTTCGGGGGAACGGAGGCAGCAGATCTTCCAGTTCGTAACGGAGAATCTCCCCATGCTGGAAGATATAATCCGACAGGCGAAGGAGGGAGATGGGGCTGGGGGTGCGCAGACCTCCAAGGCCAAGGGGAAGGAGAAGGAGTCACCCCCTGACCCTTCGGAGGATGAGTCACGAGACCAGCCCCCCAGGAGGAAACGACCACGGACTCCGCCTCGCCCGCGAGCCTTGGTGGTCGGAGACAGCGAGAGGTATTCACGCGACCGGTCTGCTAGGAGCCGTCCCAGAGACCCCTCCCCACGGAGGCCCACGCGGAATGGGTTCGAGCGTTCCCCTGCTCGGTCTGTCAAGAACCGACCCCGCGACCCCCTTTACCTGGAACCTGCCCGGGATGAGTTCGAGCAGATCTTGAGGCCCCGGCCGTATGAGGACAACTACGTAACCTCGCCCTTTACCCGGGAGATAGAGGATTACCCGCTACCCCGGAGATTTAAGATTCCGAGTATCGAGATGTACGATGCCTCTGCCTACCCGGAAGACCACCTCTTGGTCTTCCTGACGCACATGCGTCTGCAAACTGCTGCGGACGAGGTCCGCTGCAAAACTTTCCGTATGTTCCTGAAGGGAAAAGCCCGGCTCTGGTTCCAAGGCCTGAAACCGGGGTCTATACGGAGTTTTCCCGAGCTGGCTCGGCAGTTTGCAGCTCAGTTCGTCTCCTCGAAGGTTTACGCGAGGAAAGCAACCCACCTGATGTCCATCAGACAAAGGCCCGACGAGTCGCTGAGGAATTTCATGACCCGCTTCAATGCGGAGAGCTTGCAGGTCAGGGACAAAGACGAAAAAGTGGTAATGGCCGCCTTCACCAACGGGCTCAGGGTAGAGGAGCTTTTCTACGATCTGGCCAAGAAACCTCCCGTAAACCTGGAGGAACTCCTGCGCAGGGCACACGAAACCGCTAATACGGAGGAGGCAGGTCGCCTGAAGAAAGAATCAGATCGGGAGCTCGGAGACCGGAAGGGTGGGACAAACCCCCCAGAGGGCAAGGACGCCCCGGCCAAGAAGAACGTCTTCGATCGGCTCTCGAAAGAGAAGGCCCCTGCTCCGCTGCCACTCCCAGAGATGACCTACACCCCTCTGACACGGCCCAGAACCCAGATCTTGGCTGTTATGGAGGCGGAAGGGCTGGGAGACCGGCCGCCCAAGATGGGGACGCCCCGGAACAAAAGGAACCAGGACCGGTACTGCGCCTTTCACCGAGACGTCGGACACGATACGGAGGGATGTTGGGCCCTGCGTAAGGAGATCGAGAACCTGATCCAGCGCGGCTTTCTAGGGCGATTCGTACGCCGACCAGGTCGGGAGCCCGGGCGCAACAACTACGGAGATAGGTACGAGGGACAGCGTCGCGACCGCCCAGAGCGGCGTGACGCTCCTCGGAACCACTCCCCCGACCTGGACGGCCAGAACCTAGCGGGGGTGATAAACACTATCGCTGGGGGGCCCACGGGCGGAGACAGTCATACAGTTCGGAAGAACAAGCGACCACCCCCCGAGGGGGACGATTCCTTGAAACAATTGCGCATGGATGAGGAGATCACCTTCGGGCCGAGGGATGCGGTCCCCCTAGCATCCGGGAACCACGAGGCCATAGTGATAGACGTGGTCACCAACAACTACCGGGTGAAGAAGGTGTATGTCGACCAGGGTAGGGCGGTTGACATTATGTTCTATCGGGTGTTCAAGGAGCTCGGGTTGAAGGACGACCAGTTGACCCCGGTTCGAACGTCTCTGGTGGGGTTCACCGGATCACCTGTTAACCCAGAGGGAATGATCACCCTGATGGTCACGGTAGGACGAGCCTCCAAATGCCGGACCATCCCTGTCAATTTTGTGGTGGTCAAACAGCAATCCTCATACAACGTGTTCCTGGGTCGGCCAGCTCTGAACGCCCTCCGAGCTATTCCATCCACCCTCCATCTCAGTGTGAAGTTCCCCACTCCAAGAGGGATAGCCGAGGTGCACGGTGATCCAGAGGTGGCCAGAGCTTGCACTTGGCCACTCTCCGCGAGCCGGAGAAGGTGGTCGCTCAGACGACCTGTTTGGAGCCCTACATCCCGGGAGACGAGGCCCAGCAGTTGAGCACCCAGGACGAGATTGAGGAATTCCCCTTGAGGGAGGAGTGGCCCGACCAGGTCATCCGCATCGGGGCATTGCTGCCAGCCGAGGAGAAGGAAGGCTTGAAGGCCCTGTTGAGAAAGTACTCCCAGGTCTTCGCATGGACGGTGGAGGACATGCCCGGGATTCCAACGGACCTGGCGGTCCACCACCTCGACGTGGATCCTCACTTCAAGCCGGTGAAACAGAAGAAAAGAACCTTTGCCCCCGAGAGGAATGAGGTGATCAAGGCGGAGGTCGGCAAGTTGCTGGAGTCCAGGATCATCCTGGAGGTCTATTACCCGACCTGGTTGGCGAATCCCGTCCTAGTCAAGAAGGAGGACCAGACCTGGAGGATGTGCGTAGACTTCACGGACCTTAACAAAGCCTGCCCAAAGGACTGTTTTTCCCTGCCAAAGATCGACAGGTTAGTGGACTCTACTGTGGGTTTTGACGTTTTATGCTTTCTGGATGCCTTTAAGGGATACCACCAGATAGAGATGGCTGAGGAGGATCGAGATAAGACCTCCTTCATCACCGAGGAAGGAACCTACTGCTACAGGATCATGCCGTTCGGGTTGAAGAACGCGGGAGCTACGTACCAGCGCCTGGTCAACAGACTATTCCAAAACCAGATCGGCAGAAACATGGAGGTCTATGTGGACAACATGATCGTCAAAAGCCGAACTGACCAGCAGCTCATACCCGACCTAAGAGAGATCCTGGACATCCTACAGGAGAGCCGGATGCGCCTAAATCCGAAGAAGTGCACCTTTGGGGTCAGGTCGGGAAGGTTTCTCGGCTTCCTGGTGTCCCGAGAGGGAATCCGGGCCAACCCGGATAAATTCCAGGCCATCATGGACATGACCCCTCCGAGGAGCGTAAAGGAAGTCCAACGGCTCACGGGGAGGATGGCCGCCCTGAATAGGTTCCTCTCGCGCTCCACGGTCCGGGGGCTGCCCTTCTTCCGAGTCTTGAAAACGCCTAAGGATTTCCACTGGACAGAGGAGTGTCAGAAAGCCTTCACCGACCTGAAGGCCTACCTGGTTGAGCTGCCTATTTTGACCGCCCCGGAGCTAGGGGAGACTCTGTTCCTTTACCTGTCCGCCTGCAACGAGGCCGTCAGCGCAGTCTTGGTGCGGGAGGACGGGGGGGTTCAGAGACCGGTGTACTACGTTAACCGCGCTCTACAAGGACCAGAGACGAGGTACACGTCGGCGGAGAAACTGGTCCTTGCCCTGGTACACGCTGCCCGCAAACTCCGCCCCTACTTCCAGGCTCACAGCATTATAGTCCTGACTGACCAGCCCCTGCGTCAGATACTCACCAAGCCCGAGGTCTCGGGCAGAATGACCAAATGGGCCGTCTAGCTAGACGAGCACGACATCGGTTATCAGCCCCGCAAAGCCATCAAGGCCCAGGCCTTGGCGGACTTCCTTGCTGAGGGGGCTAGCTTGAGCCTAACCGAGCTAAGCCCCCTGCACAAGGAGGTACTGTCGAAGGAGCCCTGGGTGTTGTTCGTAGACGGGGCCTCCAGCAAGGAAGGAAGCGGGGCAGGTCTGCTACTCATTTCACCTACCGGGGAAGAGCTGACCTACGCCCTCAGATTGGACTTCCCCGCGTCCAACAACGAGGCCGAGTACGAGGCCCTGCTCACAGGATTGCGGATAGCCCAACAGATGGGAATAACCGCAATCCAGGTCAGGAGCGACTCACAACTCGTCGTCCTTCAAGTCCTCGGGGAGTACGAAACCAAGGACGATGTTATGAAAAAATACCTGGCTAAAGTACGAGAGGCGGTGGCCTTGTTCGGAACATTTGAAATCGAGCGGGTGCCGAGATCCCAGAACAAGCGTGCAGATGCTCTTTCAAAGTTGGCGTCCTCCTCATTTGCCCATCTAAGCAAGGAAGTCTTGGTAGAGGTGGTAAAACAGAAAAGTATCGACCAGGTCCAGGTCCTGGCTATAGACAGCTCGCCCACCTGGATGACACCCCTCATAGACTTCCTCAGCTCGGGTGCCCTCCCCGAGAGCAAAACCGAGGCCCGCCGAATCCGGCTCAGAGCTGCCAAATACGCCTACGCTGGGGGGACCCTCTATAGGAGGTCATACTTGTCCCCCTGGCTAAAGTGCGTGACCCCGGAAGAGGGCGACTATGTACTCCGGAAAATCCATGAAGGCCTATGTGCGGCACATGTAGGATCTCGGGTACTGGCGAAAAAGTGTCTTCTCCTGGGCTATTATTGGCCCTCCGCCTTCCGAGACGCCGCAGAACTGGTACAGAAATGCCGAGCTTGCCAGGTGCACGCCTCGCTGCGCCACCAGCCGGCTCGGGAAATGATCCCCATTCACAGTCCCTGGCCTTTCGTCCAATGGGGGATAGACCTCCTAGGTCCTTTCCCCCGAGCTCCTGGCAGGTACGAGCACCTCGTGGTGGCCATCGACTACTTTACGAAGTGGATGGAGGCAGAGCCCCTGGTCTCTATTTCGGGGAAGGCGATTCAGAAGTTCTTTTGGAAGAACATCGTCTGCCGTTTCGGCATCCCGCATGTCTTGATATCCGACAACAGCCGCTAGTTCGCCAAGAACCCCTTCCGGGGCTGGTGCGCTGAGCTCGGGATCAACCAGCGCTTCACGTCGGTCGGTCACCCCCAGGCTAATGGTCAGGTGGAGAATGCCAACCGGACTATCCTCCAAGGGCTAAGAACCAGGCTGGAGCTGGCCCAATCCAACTGGCTGGATGAGCTCCCTAGTGTCCTCTGGGCTTATCGCACCACGCCCAGGACGGCCACCCGCGAGACCCCGTTCTCTCTGACTTACGGGGTGGAAGCAGTGGTCCCCGCAGAGATCGGTCTTCCCTCGCCCCGAACACAGAACTTCGTGGCGACAGCCAACGGGGAAGAACTGCGATGCAACCTGGACATGCTCGAGGTTAAGCGTGAGGAAGCGGCAATACGAATGGTTAGGTACAAAAGCCAGCTCGCCCGCTATCATAACGCCAAAGTAAGGACTATACAATACCATCCGGGGGATCTCGTCCTACGGAAGAACTCGATCAGCCGAGCTCATGGCTCCAACAAGCTGGACCCAAACTAGGAAGGACCGTACAAGGTCCTTGAGGCAAGCCGAGCTGGTCACTGCAAACTCGCGAAGTTAGATGGCACGGAGGTGCCCCGCACTTGGCACTTCTCAAATTTGCGATTATTCGTAGAGTAGGTTTTACACTAGCACACTCAGCGCTCCTCCACTAAGTGCCCTAGTGGAGGGTTGGGGATAAGTGATGATGTGTTCGACCCAAGAGGTTGGCACGTTGCATGATATGCTCGACCCCAAGAGGCCGGCATGTTTAAACCTGGGAAGTTCGACGCTCGACCCAAGAGGCCGGCGGGACTGCACGTTGCATGATATGCTCGACCCCAAGAGGCCGGCATGTTTAAACCTGGGAAGTTCGACGCTCGATCCAAGAGGCCGGCGGGACTGCCCTGGAAGATGCTTGAGTCTGAGTCTCGAAGGTCAACGTTCGATCCAAGAGGTCGGTCCAGAGGTTAAGGTTTGATGCTCGGCCCCAAGAGGTCGGCAAGGCCTGAATTTGGAAGTTTGATGCTCGACCCAGGAGGTCGGCATGAACGCTTTCCAAAGTTCAATTTCAACGCTCGACCCAAGAGGTCGGCATGAATAAAGTGCCTCGAGGGGCGGAGGTCTAACGTTCGAAAGGCGGAGGCAGGAATAATTTCTGACTACTAGAAGTAAGCACAGGACGGTAAAGCAAAATAAGTTTTATATATGCATTCCAAGCCTATCTAGTACAAAATTTCTGAGCTGCCTTTACAAAGCCTATCTAGTACAAAGTGTGCCGAGCCCTGGGGAGAGGATAGCTCGGATCCCCTTCTTCTTGCTTGTAGTCCGCCTGGAGTTGGAGCTGAAGGTACACCTTAAACATGCTGAGAGGCGTATGGTGAAGGCTATTCAAGCAGGGGAGCCTTTCCGTCTCGGACGGACCTTCAAGAGCATTTTCAACTGGAGCATGGTCACATCCTCTTAAGAAGACGGAAAGGGTTTCTGGAGCGGTCGCTGCCCTAGACCACCGGCTCCTTCCCGGAAGCTCTGCCAGGAGACCCGTCCTCCTCCAGCGGAACCTCCGCCAGCTCTGCTCCAACGTCGGTTCGGCTGACCAGGCTCTTCAGGGCATGCCCCTTCCGATACCCATCAAAGAGCCAGTCCAGCCTATCCTCGGCCGCAGGATTGTAGTCCTTGAAGTCCGCCACGTTGAAGCCGGGGAGGTTGAGGCTCTGCACCTGGATCAGGGCCCGCGTAGAGCCGACCTGGAGGATGGGCTGGTTGAGGAGGGCGACGTCCACTTCGAACTGTTCGGAGGAGATGAACTCCCGAACAGCCTTCTTCCGCTCCCGGCTGACGATGCCGGAGAGCTCGATGGCATGCTCCTCCTTCAACTTGGCCACACCAGCCTTCTCCTGGTCGAGCTCCGACCTGGTGGAGGCGAGCTGGACTTGAGCCGTATCCAGCTCCTTCTCGACTTTTTCCAACTGGGCCTTAAGAGAGTCCGCGTCCTTAAGAGCCTGGGAAAGCCTCTTCTCCGTCTCCTGATTCTTCTTCCGCAACTTCTCCAAATCGGGAGACAGCTCGGAGAAGCGGGTCACCAGGGCAGCACCAGCGGCGTTGGCCTGCGGAGGAGGGAAAACAGGTCAGCACGTTGTGATACCCAACTAAAAAACGGGTGCAAAACTGAGCTAGAGAACTTACTTGGACCTGGGCGGTGAAGTACATGTCCTGGAGCTCGGCCGGGGCGGCGAGCTCCATCCACCTCTTGTCCCGCGGGAGGACCGAGCCCACCATCAGCTCCCGAGCTGCCTCAGGGAATTGGGTCCGGTCATTAATGGACAGCCCCCAAGGCGGACAGAAGTGGCGGGGGTCGTGCACGGTAGGGGCCTGGCCCGGTTTCTTGGGAGGGATGTGGCGGAAGTGCCACAAGCTCGGGGGAGACGACTCTTGGGCGTGCTCTTCAGCGGAGCCAACGCCCACGTGGACGGGTCCCCCGGAGGTCGCCAGGAGGAGCAACTGCGGCGCGGCCAGCTCGAGCTTCTTCTGCCCGGCCTGGGAGGGCTCGTCCCCTCTGCCCCTCTTCTGCCCGACCGCCTTCTTTTTGTTGGCGGCCTGCTTGGATGGGGACGGCTGGGACGCCTCTTTCTGGGGGGCTGAGCCGCCCCCCGGGGTGGAAGCCCCTCCTGGGGCCCCTTGAGCGGTCTCGGGCTGGGGGGCGGAGGTAACCTCCTCCAAAGGTGCGCCCAGCAGTTGGGAGAGATTTCTCACTGCAACAAACACAACCAGGTAAGCAAAACGCAAGGCGGTTGAAGAAAAAAAGAAAAAAACCAAAATGCACTATAAATGCGACAGGGGCAAAGCCAGTGTTATAGGTGTCGAGTTTGGGAGTGGGGGTCGCCACTTCCCCAGAGGGTCCGGACAACGTCCCTATCAGCCTGGCTGCGGAGATCTGCTCAGTGGAGATCCTGGTGACGTCGAGCTTCACCTTGGAGCCCAACAGCTGGTCGAGGGTATCGTAGTCCAGGTCCTCCGGGTAGGAGTCGGCCTTGACTCCCCCAACCTTCCACACATTGGGGGGAAAATGCGTGGATCTGACGAAAAAGAAGTCCTCCTTCCAATCCTTCACGGAGGAAGGGAGTCCGAAGAATAACTCTTGGGCCCCTTTCCCTCCCTTGGTTTGGGGGCCACGGTGGGAGAAGTAGTACCATCCCGGGAGGGCGGTCTTAAGGATGAAGGCAGCTCGGAAGAGGGAGAGAGAGTAGGCGATATCGCAGAGAAGGCAGTAGATCAGGAATCCGGTAATGATCCTGATGGAGGTGAGGTGAAGTTGGGTGATCTTGAGCCCCCAGTAGTTCAGGATCTCGGTAAGAGTTGAGGGAATGGGGAGACGAAGCCCTGCAATGAGCTGCTCCCTATAGATGGCTACGAAGCCTGGGGGAGGTCGGCAGGCTCGGTCGTCGGGCCCGGCCGCCCTCGGCTCGTAGGCCGGAGGAATGGAGTAAGACCTGGCTAGCTCGGCCACGGCCTCGGGGGATAGGGTAGCCTCTTGCAGGTCTGCACGACTGTAGGAGAACTCGGGATCATTCCCCTGCTCGGTGGCAGGGGTCCCCTCAGAGGAATCCCTATCCTCCCCGGCTCCACCCTGGGCTCCGCCGGGGGAGTCGTGTGGAGACTCGGGGGGAGAGGCGGCGGTAGCCTGCCGCCCGATGAAGGCATCGAGCTCGGCTGCCTCCTCAAGGGCTCGGGCTGAAGGAGAATGGGCGGACGGAGAACTCATAATGACTATAGGGTCCAGCAGGTCGGGGTTAGAAGCAGAAGAAGAAGCAGGAGGATGAGGGGAAGGCGACGGTGAAGATGAAGACGAGGAAGAAATGAAGATTCTGGTGGCTCTGCGACGGACCGGAGACAGGGAGGCGGTGGAAGTAACGTCGGAGTGACCCGACATAAAAAGCAGAAGGTGGCAGAAGGCAAGAGAGACACTGCGAAAGGGGAAAGGGACTGCAGAAGGGACTTACTGATAACGATCAAGGCAGAGAGAGGATGGAGAACTCGCCGGAGTCTGGGCACGGGGCACCGGAAGTTGCTGGAAAATGGAAATGCGAATGCACAAGGAGAAGCAAAATGCACAAGGGGAGGAAAGAATGGCAAATGGAGCCGATTGAAATCTGGTAACTCCTATTTATGAGGGGAGAAATTGGGGGAAAAACGGTCGCGTGGATTTAAACCGACCCCCATGTGAACGCATTTAATGCTGGTACGGAAACCGAAGAGGTGTGACAACTGAAAGGACGGGGGTGCAGCGTCCCTGTGGCAGCACTGTACCAGAGGTGACCCTGGCAGAGTAGTGCGCGACGCCGGCCTCCCACGTGGCAGAGGTAGATTAGGTCTGTCAGACAGCCCTACCTAATCTAGGGGGCTAGTGCAGAGGCCCTGTTCTGGGCCCGACCACGTGGCAGCCCAGCTACGGCCGAGCTAGGCCTCGGCCTCCGGCCCTTTGACGATCGCCCTGGGCCGCCACACCACTAGGGCTCCAGAGGAGCCAGGGGGGTCGTCCCGGGAAGACCGGAGGAGATCCCCCGTAGGTCGGGATTGGGAGCTATGCTGGGCAAGTCCCGCGTCGTACGGAGGTCGGACTCTCTCGACAGGTATAAATGGTAGCCTTCACCACTCCGACAAGGTACGAATATAGCACACAGTATACACTCTGACTAGGTTTCTTCCCGTGAACCTTACTCACCGGAGAACTAACTTGACCGTCGGAGAGCCCTCGGGGACAACCCTGGGGCCCCCGTTGGCTAGTTCGTTCTTGTTTGTTTTGCAGGCTTGGGAGCAGCTCTGCCATCAACACCCCGAGCTCATCAGTCCAGCTCGATCCGGGGAAGCTCAGCGCTTCTTCACCTACGCTCAAGCATTTGAGCCTTCAAAGCATGCTTGAGGTGAAGGCAGTAGGTACCGAGCTATGTGGCAAAGATTGCTCTTGGAAATTTTCCTTTCCATCGCTTAAAAGTCTAACATTTGATGACATGCCAGAATGGGAGGATTGGACTTGCTTAAGTTCAGCAGGAGAGAACGAATGCCACTTCCCTCTGCTCCGAAAGCTCTGTATAAGTGGCTGCCCAAAGTTGAAAAGCATTCCTGTTTTGCATCTTCCTTCACTTTCTGAACTAAAGTTAGAAGAGTGCTCGGTGGGAATTGCAAAATGTTTTTACAATTTGACCTCATTAAACAAATTGGAGTTTCGGCAGATTATAGGGCTTGCATTCCTCAGGGATGTGTTCATGCAGTTTCCATCTGGCCTTGAAGATATCACATTACATGAGTGCCATCAACTGAAGAATTTGTGGGGCTCAAGTAATACTATAAACCTTGTGCAGCTAAAATTTTTAGTTGTTTCAGAATGTTCACAGCTTTCATCCTTGGAGGAGCTTGCTGTCTTAGCCATGCTTAAATATCTTAAGATAGACAATTGCAGTGCTCTCCAGTCTTTGCCTACATTTTCTGGTCTTTACAGATTGCGAATAAGCAGATGCTCAGCCCTCAGTTGCTTGCCAATGGACAAGTTGCTCCTCCCTCAGCTTAGGGATCTTGAGATCAGGCATTGCCAGAGACTGAACCTTACTCCGGAGATTGTCATAGAGGACACCAGCACATTGATTCAGTTACTGCAAATCGCTGACTGCCCGTGTCTGAATTTGAGAACAATGCTCGGTTCAGTTTACAGTTTTGCAAGTCTCGGGGCTTTGGATATTAGAGATTGTGATCATCATCCGGATCAATTGCCCACTCCAAGTTTGGAATATCTTTGCTTGGTCAGATGCAAAAATATTAGTTACTTGCCCAGTGGGTTGGGAAGACTAAGATGTCTGGCGTTGCGTTCTTGTTCAAGTCCTTCGTTATTTCCACAGGGAGATTTTCCTCCCAATCTGGAGATTCTTAGCATAGAGGCAGGAGAAAACTTACAGCTGAAGCCCCTGTCAGAATGGGGACTCAACAGACTCACGTCTCTTGGATCGTTCCGCATCTGTGATGGATATCCAGATCTGGAGTCATTTTTTGGTAGTGGTGATGATGGATTGGCTTTGCTTCCTCCAACTCTTAGGTCCGTCGACATTGGTTACTTACCAAATTTGAAATCGCTCTCCACGCTCTTGCGAGGTCTTACTGCTCTGCGACATCTGCAAATCTTTAACTGCCCCGAGCTTGGATCCCTACCAAAGGAATCTTTGAGTAATCCGCTTCGAGGTCTAGTAATTTATGAATGCCCACTTCTTGAGAAAAGGTGTTTGATGGATAGAGGAGACTACTGGCCCATGATTGAAGAGATTCCTCATCTGGAAATAAGCAGGTACGCAGAGATTTAGAGTTCCTGATTTTCACTTTCATTTATTGTTCAATTTTCTTACTGATTTTCACTTAAGATTATTGTTCAATTTTTTTTCTCTTGACTCCAACAAATTTCTTGAATGGAAAAGGAGGGTCGAAATTCAAATAGAGGAATCATATTACTTTTATGTGTCATGTCAAATTCATGCTAGTAATTTCCTCCTTTAAAGCCAAGTAAACAATTTTTCTCGGTTTTAACTAGCTTGAGGGCCATTAGTCGGTGAGGATTTTAAATTTAGCAGCTTTAGGATGGTAAGTATTTCAATTTCTATTGAGAAGAGAATCAGATGTCAATCGTGCTTTGCTTACCATGTTAAATTAATGGGCAAATTCCACTTTACCCCCCTGTGGTTTAGCGTTTTTTCACATAACCCCTCTATGGTTTCAAAAGCTATACATAACCCCCTTATGGTTTGGATTAAAGTGTCAAAGTAACGAAAATAGTCACTCGTAACGGCGTCATCTAAAATGTCAAAAATACCCTTATGTAAGGCTGAAATTTATGTATTAACCAAGGGGGGTTATGTGTATATTTTGAAAATCATAAGGGGGTTATATGGTAAAGTATTAAACCATAATGGGGTTATATGGTAAAATATAAAAATCATAGGGGGTTAATGTGTCATGTATTTATAAGGGTAATTTCGACATTTTTAGAAGTTCCGTTACGAGGGACTATTTCCGTTACTTTGACACTTTAATCCAAACCATGAGGGGGTTATGTATAGCTTTTGAAATCATAGGGGGGTTATGTAAAAAAGGGTAAACCACAGGGGGGTAAAATATAATTTACCCTAAATTAATTCTTTGACCTTTCAGATCGGATTCGGATTCGGATTCGGAGCTCCCTTCAGATTTTGATTTTGATTCTGATTCTGATTAAGCTGTGTGCACTCTTTTGCTTAAGATGGTAAGCTGGGTTTGTTTTTGAGTCAGACATATTAAAAGCTGATAAGTGATGAGTAATATCCTGAACTTGGGTTTATTTTTCTTTTTTCAGCTAAAATATTTGTTGGCACGTTGACGTAGGCTCAACTCGCTCGGCTAGTCTATGCGCCTAGAATGCAGATTGTAGAGGAAACTAATCATGGGATCTTTCTGCCCATCTTGGTCTTGTGTTTTACCAAGTCCCTACAGTTCCTGCCTTGATGATATTGTAAGTCTCTTTGCTGGGCCTTATTCAGAATTGTAGAGATTGTAGAATATAATATGTAAACTACTTGTTCCATTTCAAAGTTCCCGCAGCCTTTGCAGTCACAATACTAATTTTCTAAAAACCTTTATTAACTTGGGTAAATCTTTTATATACTAACCGTGTATATACTAACATATTTAGATGCATGCCATACATACAAAATTTAATTTTCAAATTCAAATTTAAATTTAGATAATGTGGCATTTATCCAACTCTGTCAGTGTATATACTGGCAGTGTAGAAAATATTAATCCTATTAATTTTCTCATTTTATTTGATCAAAATTTTGTACTTCTAAAAGTCATAAAAAGCCAAGAAATGATATACGTCTTGGATATTTCGGCAAACCATCAATTCTCTACAAAATCAATGTGATAAAGTCTCTAACAAATCGAACACAATTGCCCTAAACTCCACAAGAATTATAAATTGAAATACCTTGACATTAGCAATAATACTTAAGTAAACTCATGAATTATAAATTCATTGTCCTGTTGAAATGTTGGTTGTTTATAGTAATGTATAATGATTTGAGAAAATACTAATGAACAATACATGATAATACAATATAGCTATATTAAAAATTGATTTTTACTATGAGAGTTTGTCAGATAATATCATAAGTGTGTTGACTTACATCTGTTGCCAAACTTTTGTTGCCTTTTTTTGGTAAAGAAACTAGACACGTTGATTTTAGCTTTATTTCTCTTAAGCATATTTATGTAACCTGTAATGTAATCATTATTTGAATGTTTTGCTTCAGGTGATCAAAGTGTGACTTTCAGTCAAGTTGTTCTTGAAGTGATGCGGCATTTGGAAGGAGCTTATGCTCTTATATCCAACAGTCGACATTATCCAAATGAATTAATTGCTTGTAAACGGTGTAAAAGTAAGTATATGTATTTTGGATTTTGACGAGTAAATTTTGATCCAGCACAGTGTGCTTAGTGAACTTTTTGTTGATAAATCTTTGTTCTGTTAATATCATTTTGGAGTTGACAATTTTACACAACAGAAACTTATGCATACAACTTTTAGGACAATGAATATCAATTACCTGATATGATATTATTAATTCATTTGAAATTTATTGCTTTATATCTCTAGAGATGAAGTTATCCTGTTAATCTTTTCTTACTGTCTTCAAGCACCAAAGTAGTATTACTGCTTTCTTTTTCTTCTTCTTTCTTTCCGATGTCTTGGACACAAATGAAAAGGAACTCTTCAAATAAATTCAATGGACTGCTAGTTTTGGGTAATCACTTGAATTGCCATATTAGATTGGAAGTTCAAGTAATCATTATGTGTTAGACAGCGAATAATATGTCAATAGTTATAGGAAAGCACATATTGCCTATTTTTCTAGGAAAGATGCTGTAAGAGAACTGGAAACACTTTAGAGTTCATTTTTATGTTGGTGATAAAAGGTGTGAAATCGTTATTGATTACAGTGATGTGCTATATTTCTCCTTGATTTTCCTTGGCCCCCAGTATATAGTCCCTGTATATTCCTTAGCAATTTACTGCTCATTGAACTCTTGCTTTATTAATCTTCAGTTTCTTCTCTAGCAGATAACAAGGTTATGATAAGCTCACATTCTGCTTTTTACTCCTAAAATTTCGGTCTTTAAATTCCTTGGCCTCTTAATATTTCTTTCCCAAATTTGTCTGATTGTTCCAACCAATATAATAACACTAGAGGACTTACCCTAGAGATAATTATTGTCTGCACAGAGTGAAGATCTGTTGCCATTTCACACACTTGCTGAGTTTGTCTACTTTAGCACTACTAAATGAGACATATCTATTCCCAACCATGCACTTTATCCACAAAATGAATTTGTAAAAATACATAAAACAGTTTGCCTTGACATTAGGTGCTCCATGGGGATGACAGAGGGAAATTGGAAAAATAAAAAGGACCTGTTTTTTTGTGAATGAATTTAGGTGCTCCATGTTGATGACAGAGGGATGACAGAAGGAAATTAGGTGCTCCATGTTGATGACCTGTTTTTTTGTGAATGAATTTGCAAGCAGGACCTTGAAGATGAGGGCAGCATCGGAGCATCATTTAATGATGCAAAATTTCTTTCAAACAATCAGCAACCCCGGGAATTTTTTTTCGCAAGTGATGCAAATGCACTTGTTGAACACACAAAAAAGGTTTTGGTAATCGAGGATGGGGATGTTATTCATCTAAAGGTATGTTATTCTTCAGTAGTTAAATTGATTTCCCAGTTTAGTAAATGTATATGTATATTTTGATTTTAACTTTTTGGGACAACTAGCTAAATTTTGATGGATGGTTTTCGTATGCATAGATAATGGTGTTATGCACATATGGCATTTCTTCATGACATGCAATATTTGTATTGTATGACCATTGTGACTTTCACTGTTCAGGATGGAGGTGTGTCTATTTTCAAGTTTGACCATGCCAAGGGTAGATGTGGTGGCACTCTTGCTAGGCCTGCTTCTGTTGAGTGTGCATTATCTGTTCTTGAAATGGAGGTTGAGCAAATAAATAAGGGGAAGTATATGCATTACATGCAGAAAGAGATTCATGAGCAACCAGAATCTTTAACGACGACAATGAGGCTAATACGTGGAGGGGCATGCAAATCCAAGACTGTGCTGTTACGTGGACTGAAAGATCATCTAAAGACTATCAGGAGAAGCAGAAGGATTGTCTTTGTGGGCTGCGGCACAAGTTATAATGCAGCTTTAGCGTCAAGACCTATTGTGGAAGAACTTTCTGGTACTAATTGTTAGCTGTTGCTATACTGTATGGATGATGACATCTGGTAAACTGATTCTTTCACTGATTTCTCCTGTATATAGGTGTTCCGGTTACGATGGAGGTTGCTAGTGATTTAGTGGATCGACAGGGGCCAATATACAGGGAAGACACAGCTGTTTTTGTCAGTCAGTCTGGTGAAACTGCTGATACTTTACAGGCATTAGATTATGCTTTAGAAAATGGTGCATTATGCGTTGGAATCACAAACACTGTAGGAAGTGCGCTTGCTAGGAAAACCCACTGCGGTGTGCATATTAAGGCTGGTTGTGAAATAGGTGTGGCGAGTACTAAGGCAAGTAATTGGCACTTTGTGTTTGGCCTATTTCCTTCTATTCTTTTTTCTTTTGGTTTTACTATTATGTGACTTGTTATGTTGTTGCCTTGATCAACAGGCATACACCAGTCAAATTGTAGTTATGGCAATGTTGGCTCTTGCTGTTGGAGGAGACATGATTTCAAATGAAACAAGGAGAGAAGCAATAATAGATGGTCTATTGGACTTGCCAAGTATGCATCTTGCTTGTTTCTTGCATTGCAGCTACAGCAGTTTTTCTGCCTACAAAAGTGTGCTTTCTAGTATATATTTTTTGAGGTATCTAATTCTATTATATTATGCTTTTGAAAACGGTAGGCAAAGTGAAAGCGGTTCTCAAGCTGGATGAGGAAATGAAAGATCTTGCCGAACTGCTCATTAGTGAACAATCACTACTTGTATTTGGAAGAGGATATAATTATGCAACAGCTCTAGAAGGCGCCTTGAAGGTAAAGGAGGTTGCTCTTATGCATAGTGAGGGAATTCTTGCAGGTGAAATGAAACACGGACCACAACCTTCCAATTGTTGTGATTGCTACTCGTGATGGTTGTTTCAGGTTAGTTGAATGTTTTGATAAACTAGTAGTTTCGTGTTTATCATATCTGTTCCATAAACATCTCTTTTGCTGCAGCAAACAGCAGTCAGTCATTCAGCAACTTCAGGCTAGGAAAGGTCGACTAATAGTTATGTGCACGAAAGGAGATTCTGCATCTGTATCAGTTGGTGGATCTTGTCGAGTAATTGAAGTTCCTCATGTTGAGGACTGTCTCCAGCCTGTACTTAATGTAATTCCATTGCAGGTAAATTGCCCACTTTTATTGGGAACCTTTTCTTGTGTTAACTATTCATTGAGTTGGATGAAGGATGATTTTGGCAGTATGGATCTTCTTTACTCTGGGAACCTAAATGCTGCTATTTTTAGGAACTTTTAGGTACCAAATTGTTAAACTATTTAATAATGATTTCAACTCTCAGAGCAGCTTGAATATTAAGCCCAAGAACTATGAAAAGTCTGCAAGCTCTGCAAGTCTTTGATTTTTATTTGTCTGGGTAAAGTAGACCATATGATCAACAGGAACTATGTTAATTTTATCCGTGCCCTAAGGTAACTGTCTTACAAAGGGAATTCAATCTCAAAGATTCTAAGGGAGCCAATAGTTGCACTCTTCTATATTTTACTGCAACACTTTAGGTTGAGTATTGTTTTTGATTGAGCGAGTGTATATACAATTGGTTATGTTGTGCAGTTGAAGCTTTGATTTCCTCGTTTTGTTTTTGTCATCTTTGGAAAGAGCTATGACACATCTTGATAACTATTTGGCTTATGGTACAGGCTGTAAAATTTCTTTTATTTTGTTGGTAGACCTTCACAAGAATTGCGTTTTTGTTTCTCATTGCTATAAAAGCTGATGCTTCCGCGGATAATAATCCTTCCCTGCAGTTGTTGGCCTACCATCTAACTGTTCTACGAGGTCATAATGTTGCCCAGACCCGAAATCTTGCAAAGAGTGTGACAACCCAATAGGAAAGCAGCTTAGGAAATTCCATGGGCATCTGAATTCTTAAGCTTCATGATCAGACTTTATTCTCATCTTGGCTGACCCTGTCTCTTGCATATATCTTTTTTCCTTTCTTTATTGCTGGACAGTGCGGTCTATGGCGTCTCATTTCTGTAAAATTGTAACTTTCTATGTAAAATATCTTGAGAAGCTTAGCAAGTTTTACATGTTTTTTTGATACATTTTCTTGTAACTAATATCTACGAACAATAAATTACTGTCGCTTCAATAGCTTCACCCTTTATCAATCTTGGCACTTTATTAAAGCTACATAGAATAATAGCAACAGTTGAATGATTAGTCAATTGAACATCAACAAACAAATCAAATTGCATCCCCATCGATAATTCACCAAAACTAACAATTAACCTTTCTGAAATGGTGACCCAAGCATTGCAGGCTACTATGAAAATGAAGGATGGAAAAATCAGATGAAAGAGTGCAATAAAGAGGCCGGCAGTTTTTTTTTTTTTGGCTTTTCATCCTCATAAAACACCAATGATTACTATGCATTTGTTAGTGAAACATATAAGGAATATGAATAAAATGGGTGGATTCTTAGGAAATGAATAGCAGGTAAAAATTTCACTCATGAAACTAATGATAACTTCTGCGTCCACATTGGTAACTTATTTTAAAATCAAACATAATGGACAAAATCATGAGTTCAGGCATGCCCAAATTTTCTGCAATAGCTAGATGGAATAGCTGACTCCACTATAGTAAGTTTACATCATACACGTGGATGTTATCGTCTGGCTTTGTGGTCAAACACAGTGACCAATTGAAACACTAAAAAAATCAAAATACGTAACCTCTACACAGCCGAGGTACATTTACGTTTCTTTCATCAGACACATGAATAAATAAGGAAGAAGTAGTGGTACAAATTAACAAAATGCCGTGCAGTATCTTCCATGTGTAAATATTGGCACACTAACTTTAATATCTTAGCCGCCTTAAAAGTTCGTTGCGCTCTTTTCTATTACTTCTCTTGTAATATCTTAGTTAGAGGTGTCAAACTTGCTGATCTGGATGAGTTTAAGCGGGTTATTCTCTTGTAATATTTTAGTTAGAAGTGTCAAAATAGGTGGTTTGGATGAATTTAGGCGGATCATAATTGAGCAATAGATAAAATTAGGTCAATCTATTTATTTCTATTTAAATAAATAGATCGAATGTCACCTTTCACAAGGAAAATTCTGTCGTTTTCTGTCCATATCTGTGTACGTAATACAATGTTTAATAGATGTGTAACTTTAGGATGCAAAAAATTAAAAATCATGAGTCAAAGGGGGAAAGTAAAAACAGTTGATAATTCTACGTAGGTAAAAGTAAAATAGTTGATCAATCATTTATGATTAATCTGGGGGTGGGACTTAATAGGAGGAAGGGGGTAAGAGGATTTGAACTAATGACCTCTAATTTTTGGGGTCTCGATCTTAATCACTAGATCAAGATCTTCCCCAACTGGCATAGCCAATCTTCTAAATACGCTACGTACAATTGCCATTTTTCCTTTTTTGCAACTTTAACATTTACTTGGAGCTTAGTCTCAACTACGTATGAGTAGTTTTGGAATTCAAATATGAAATAATTTCAAAACTTTGTTTGAAACAATGAAAAATCATCCTTGTTTTTAATGTTTTGAGAAGTTAAAAGCTGTTTTAAGAAACAATCAAAACTAATAGTTTTACTTTCACAAAGATGGTTATAATTTGTTTTAAATAGTTCAAAAGACTCTTACTAGCATCTTCTGCAAGGGAAGCTTCCCAAAAAGCCAAAATTTAGTGTTTTTAAAGTTAAAAAAAGCCAAAATTATGTATCCCTAAAGTTAAATCTACATCCTTTCATTTTACTTTATATATGGCATATTTTATCAATGTTCAAAAGGGGGGGTTCAGTTAGTCCCTCTCTTCCCCACAACTTCATCTTTCTTAGTGTAAATCACTAATAAGCCTATTGTGGTTCAATATATTACATGACTCTCCTAAGATTTTAACATATTCATAATATTCCTCTGTAGTTTTATGTAAAGTAAAAAAAGAAAGAAAATGCTACAGATTAAGGCGATTGAATACTTTTTTTTCAAATGATTAAGGTGATTGAATTGGATATGCTTTAAAAATACGTGTGATAAAATCATAATATCTGTTTAACTCGCATATGATTTAATGAAATATATATTTTACTCTTTCGTAGTTTTCACATTTATCTACATAATTTTACAGGGATTATATGCAAAATCTTCAGAAGAAGCCCCACTCGGATGTACCAGAACAAGGTAAATTCTGTAGTGTATTCACATATTTCAAAGACAGGTGTGGAAAGTAAATTATATGGCAAAGAAGCTGGCACGTAGCAACCTGACATGTACGGAGATGAAGGGAATGTTTCTAAAAAAGTAAGTGGTGACATATAACCGCGGTGAATGTAGCGTACGGCAAATGTTGGAAATGTATTGGGGTGAAACGGAATTAACATAAATATAATGGGGTAAGGAGTAAAAAAAAACCCGTTAACTTTATTAAAACAACCCCAATTTTCAACTCTTTCGTCCATAATAACAACGCAGTACCCATATTGGAATGCATTTTAGAATAAATAGCCAACTCTTTATGGCTTTCCTGCACTACAACTAAAGATTAAATCCATTTTGGATTGGTCAATCTTATATTCAAACGGGTGTCCCAGTTTAAAAGTTTCAGCTCCCCTTGGCTTTCTTCCATTACAACAACATAATACCGAAGGTGGCATAAAGACAGACTGATTTATCGGATAAAAAGAAATTAAACCCGTTGGTGAGTAAAAGACCAGCTCTTTGTGCCTTTCAACCATTACAGTGACAGAGTACCCAACGTGCCTTAAATACAAATGTTGGGTAATGGGATAAAATTTAGTTAAAACGGTTATCTTATAAACGACCTGCTGTTTACGGCTTTCGTCCATCAGACGTTCAGGAGAACCCAATTTCGTAGAATACAAAATTTTTGATCGAAAAGCATAAAAATTAACAGCCGGTGTCGGTTCTGTTGTATAAAACATCGAAGAAAAAGAGAAAGCAGTACTAAACAAAGCCATGTTGGGGCCACCGAAGAGGAAGCGTATTAGGTACTAAACACACAGCCATGTTGGGGCCCGCAGTGATGCGTGTGACGTCGGAATCGAAGGTAAAAATTTGGTAAAGAAGAAGTCAAGGCGGAATAGACAGAGGTGGTGTCTACTGGCGTAAATTTAGGCGCAGGCGGTGACGGTAGATATATCTGAGGAAGGCCCTTGCGAAGCTGTGGTGACAGAATGCAGCGGCGTGGAACAGAAGCAGAGAAATCAAAGGTGAGTACTTTTTTGAGTTTTTCCATAATTTTGAAAAATGGAGTAAAATAACGAGTAAAACACATGTACGTCTACTAGGGTGATTTCTACAGTTCTTGTAAGAGGCAATGATAGAGGAATAAGGAATTCGAACTACGGGGTGTAAGACCCTGCGTCTTCGAACGAAGATGTAACGAAACCGGGAAATTATCGCAGTTTATTTGTGCACGGAGCTTTGTGTACGTACGTAGGAAATGTTGGTCCTCTAATTTGTATTAAATAGTGCAAAGGAAATTAAGCAGAAATGAGTGAAGACGTGAAGAAGACGTTGTAACAGGACTAAAGTCTTAAAATAGAGTGATTTGGATGGCCGTGTGGACATCGATAATGGCCCCCATACTGCATTGCGCATGGTTATGTGAAAAGAATTAAAGAAACACACAGTAGAGGTTGAGTTTGTTGGTGTTAATGAAAATGCATGTCGATAGTGGTATTTTGTGCTAAAGGTTGATATAATTGCATCAGCCACACTTATAAAAACTGTGTATATGAATGTTAGAGTAATGTTTATCGTCTGCATTTTGTGAAAGTTGTGAGGTAAAGTATGGTTTGTTAAGTGAAATGATCGTGTATATATGTTTTGTTCCATTAGTAGACGATCAGTATTTATGTTACAAACGAAAGCATATGGGGAGGCTGAAAAAAAAATGTTAAGCGACCATGGTTAGAAAAAGCATTGAACAACCACACAAGGGTTGTAAGTATGGGGCAGGATGGGGTGCTTAAAACTCATGACATGGTGCAGGAAACAGAGAAGGGAAAAATAGGGATGGATGGTTGCGGCAGGTTAATGTCATTTGACCTTAACCAAGAACCTGAGTGTGACCGAGACACATGCAGTGAAGAAAGCGGTGGTTCAATAGGAGGACACGAAAATGAGGAGGCAGATGAATTGGTGGGCGCAATAGGCGTGGATGACGTAATGAAATTAACATTTGACACGGAAGAAGAAGCTGGGGGAATTTATAATTTGTATGCGAAACTAAGCGGATTTGGGATTCGTAAAAGTAATGCCAAACGAGATGAAGATGGCATTTCAAGATTTAGAAAATGGGTATGTTGCTGTGAAGGTTATAGGAATGAAAAGTGGTTTAATTATGAAGACCGGAAAAGAGAAGCAAAAGCAATCACAAGGACCGGGTGTGGGGCTTGCTTTCGCGTGAAATATGACACAGAATCGGTAAAATATGTGGTGACACGTTTCATTATGGAGCACAATCACCCGCTGGCATCAGAGGCAAGTGTGCAACACCTTAGGTCACATAGAAAAGTGAGCGATGCAGAATATGCGCAGGCAAAAAGTCTAAAGTTGGTTGGGGCCAGAATATGCCAGATAATGAAACATTTTGCTATCAAAGCCAGAGGGTATAGTAACGTGGGATTTTGCATTAAGGATCTGTATAACCGAATGGACGAGGAACGTAGAAAAGATATTTTTAATGGCGATGCAGAAGGGGCACTTGGGTTCTTGGCAGCAAAGAAAGATGCCGATGACATGTTCTTTTATAAATATCATGTAGATAACGAAGGAAGATTGGCAAGGTTGTTTTGGGCAGATTCTAAATCTCGTGTGGACTTCAGTGTATTTGGAGATGTATTGGTGTTTGATACAACATACAAAACAAATAAATACCGCAAGCCACTAGTTGTACTTGCAGGGGTAAACAACCATTTGAACAGTACTATTTTCGGCTGTGCACTGTTATCAGATGAGAGGATTGAAACATATGAATGGGTGCTAAGTACATTTGTAGAGGCTATAAAAGATAGAAAGCCAGTAGCAGTGATGACAGATGGGGACAGTGCAATGCGAAGAGCGATAAAGAATCTTCTCCCGAATGCTTGTCACAGGCTATGTTCGTGGCACTTGCATAGGAATGCACGGAGTAATATTCGCTGCGAGGAGTTTAATAACAGGTTGTATGACCTGATGGCGAGAAAGTTTAGCACTCTTGAGTTTGAGGATCGCTGGGCTAGGTTAGTTAATGAATGTGGGGTGGTAGAGAATGAGTGGGTGAAGAAGTTGTACCGTAGGAGAAGGTTATGGGCAGAGGCCTATTTACGCGGTCATTTTTGTGCAGGTATGAGAAGCACTCAAAGGTGTGAGAAAATGAATGCTTTTTTGAATGAGTACTTGAATGAAAAAATGCGACTATATGAATTCGTTAGAAGTTTTGATTTGGCAATAGCATGGCTTCGACATACTGAGAGCAAAGCAGTTCACACAAGCGAAAACACAAAACCAGTCTTAACCACAATCCTGCCCGAATTAGAGGGGAGCGCAGCGGAGGTGTTTACAAGGAATGTGTTCTTCATGGTGAGGAAGCATTTGAACAGGCAGGGACTTCTAATTTCTGAGGGCTGGAGCGAGGATAGAGGGAGTCGTACATATTATTACTCGAAATATGGTGGACACGAAATTAGTTGGAAGGTGGTTTATGATAGGTCAATGGAGAAGCTAATCTGCTCTTGCATGAAATTCGAGTCAAAGGGGATTCCTTGTGCTCACATGTTTCGCGTGATGGTGGTAGAAGGAATGAACAGGATCCCAGAAGCATGTATTTCGAAGCGGTGGACAAAGGGAGTTTACAGTACTAATAATGGAATGAAAGCATTTGTTGCAGATGAACAGCTGACACAAATGGCCAGATATGGCACTTTAAAGTCGAGCTGTAATAGTATGTGTTACTATGCGTCCTACATGGATGATGCGTTTAATGACCTGCAGCAGATGTTTGACAAGCATTCTGTGGACCTAAAGGAGAAGTGGATTGAAAGGGGATATGGGGGAGACGGATTTGCAATGGATTCAAGAGTGATGAACGATAGAAGTAGAAGAACATTCGGACTGTTAGATCCCAGGGTGTCCCGGTGTAAAGGTGATCACAAGCATGCAGATACAAAGAAGAAAAGAAAGTGTGGTCATTGCAGGTACTATCGAAAATGCATACGTAGTTATAAGCAATTTGTTAATTGATAAAATACATGAAATGGACAGTGAAGGTAATAATTATTATGTGGGTATTTTTCAACAGTAGCAAATAAACACATAATTGAAAGTGCATACAAAGTATACAAAGTTATTGGCAGTGCAAGAAAGTTGAAGTGGTGTAATGTTAGCAATGTGCTTAGTTGACGTGGTTACTTGTAGTCACAAATGATTTGACATGTGATATATGGGTTGAAGATTGCAGGCAGGCCACAACCAACGAACATGCCCATACAAAAAGAATTCGCACAACACAGCAGTTCATGATGATCATATGGAAAATTGTTTGGATGAATCACTGGAAAAATCATTTGAAATTGGTACGGGGCGGAGCGACTCAGGCGAATGGAGAGGATAAGCATTTGCACCACAAGCATGCGGTAGCGGTGGAAGGGACACAGGTGACCAACAAAGAAGTCCAGGAGAAAGATGAGGCACAACTGTTGTGATGGTTCGGTTTGCAGTTACGCAATAAATAAGGCAGGTTTTGGTGAGTAGAGGTGCAAGAGTATTGAAGGTTGCTAGCTAGGTCTAGATGGGTAAGTCACTGTAGTTCCACCAAAGGCGTCATGCACAGAAGGATCACAAGATGCATCACTGTCATGGTTGCGTCGTAAGCACTGTTGTAGCAAATAGTGCTGCTGCACTTGGTTAATAGGAGAGAGTAAGTAGTTGACAAATTGTGTATTACGGTCCTTTTTTGTAAATAGGAAATTAAGTGGAAGCGTATGTTGCGCAAAATCTCTTCGTGGGATAGACGTTTTCCGAAGTGGGTACTTGGGAATTATCTTCAGTTGCCCAGGTTTTGTAAACTGGTGCCTTACGCTGCTGCTATAAACTGTTTTTACGATATGGGCTGTTTGTTCGTCTCCTTGCTATCCTAACCAATGACCGTAAGGCCCAACGCCTTTTGTTTTGCCCATCGCTCCATTCTGGTGTAGGAACAGTAACTTTTGTTTCTCCCCATCTATTTTCATTGCTCACAATGCTTATGCGTCTCTTCAGTGTACCAATGACAATGGTATTATATATGTATTATATATGTATATTAAATTATGCAATATAATTAATATTATGAATTATACTAATAATTATACATATCTACTAATAGAAATTATTAATTAGTTCGAATAAGTTTAAGAATACATTTGTACTAATATATTTAATTAGCCAATAACTATCAGTTACGATTAATATTTTTTACATCATTTGTACATTTCTATTGGAGTTTACTATTTTACGTAACTTGTTGGCACACGATTAATGAATTTCTTATTATAACAATTATGCAATGTCCGCGTCATGTCCGTAATCTAAATTGCTATTAACATGTAGAAAAAATTCCACATGTTTACTGACACTCCATCCGAACAACTTTGATACCTCTGATGCTTTTTTGGTGACATAGTTAAACAAAAATTGGTATATCCTGTTGGAACAATCCACTTAGGTAGCAATGCTTCGTCAGCCTCCCTCACACTAATTACTGTACAACTGTGTGGAAGCTTGAACACACTAATTACTGTACAACTGTGTGGAAACTTGAACTCATGATATAATGTTGGAGTTGCATTCATACAAAAGGCTTTTCTGTCATGATATAAATAAGTCCGAAAAATGTAATGCAGTAAGTATGATAGATTTATAGTAACAACAACTTGCATTTAAATTGTTTTGTTGTAAATATTTAATTTCACTGCAAACTTCAATTGCAGGTGAAGAACAATCTTGGACAGACGAAAAATAAGAACAGGACTATAAATTAGTTGTGGGAAATTGACGGTGACAAATTTTCTATCGAAGCAGTGAAACGGTACAAATTTAGAGAAACAAGTTCAACGTTACCAATTATCTGTGAACTGTTAACATTTTCCGTGCTGGGTGTTCAAATTTTAAATTGTATTAGAAGTACACAACAGACGTGGCGATTGCTCACAGCTCGGCTTTGTTGCTGGGGACTCCCAACTAGTTTGCATGCTCATTCCTCCGGCTACACAACCTTGTTTGCGGTTATGGGCCATGGGTGCTCAGTTTTGGCATTATGAATTCCCTGACATTCGTGAGCTTTGCCTCTACCAAGGTCTTCCGTAAATGTCTCCGTCCCGGCACTTGTGTTCGGACGCTTAGAAAGACAGGATTCCCAACCACCAATTCCACCGCGAAGGCAGCGTTTCCCTGCCCCCTTTTGGAGCTTCAATGCACTTTCCAAAATTACCTGTATTTGATGTAGCCTTTGGTCCACCACTTGTGAGTTGTCCGACACATTGGATGCCAAACGAAATATTTCTGCACTTTTTTCTAAGACTTTTTTTCTGAGACCCATGCACTGAACAAGCAGGTCCTCGTACCAGTGTCTAGGCACCTAAGCGGAAACAACACAGATGGCTGTATTAATTTTACACAAATTGCTAAAATTAAATGCCGAGTGAAGTACAGGGCGAAAAATGCCATACCACATCACCAACAGCACATGGAAGAGGCAACCCTATTACATCGCCACCAACTCTGTGAATGCCCTCCTGCTGCAGTGATCCATCAGTTTGTATGCACAACACAGACCAGGGAGGGTAATTAATTGGATGTTTCAGTGACGGTGTTGTAGCCTCATTTAGTGGCAACTGGTCACATATATGAATTACGCACTCCTTCCCACTGGGTGGCAACGTGGAGGAAGTCATTGGTTTCATTAGCCTGCTGCGCACAAACTCGTCATACGTAGCATATGGAGGGGGATCTGGGTATAGGCTTGCAATGGGCAGTCCATCAAGCACATCATGTAGCGTGTTTCCCGAAATTGTATCAGCGCTGTACATATCTGATGGCCGATAGGGAGGTTGCTTTGCACATACACCTGCATACACCTGCCTAATAACCCTCTCGCCCAGGTAGTAAAATCGTCCCATGGGGCCATCCAAAAGCAATCTCGTTGCAGTTAGTTCCTTGGATTTGAGATACTGACTAGGCAATGCCATTGCAGGGAAGGGTAGCCAGTTGACCTATGACACACAATTAACAAGCGATGTAACATTGGTTTGTTGAACAGGCGGAACAAATTCATAACAACTATTAACACGTAGGCGGTAGAAAATGTAAGATGTCGTAAGTACGGGAACTAACGTTGTCCGGGTTAATGGTGTCAATTGCGCGGCGAAAATGTTCGACCGTAGACGATGATTGTCGGCTGGCTCTATTACACGAGCGCCATCGCCACATTCTGGGCAATACGTCCCTCTCGTCCTGTTTCGGTTTATACGGACTTAACTGAAGAATTTCATAAGCCCACACCTACACGTGGTTGTACAAATTATATCCAGCGTTGGAAATGAACACTAACTGCCTGAAAAGTTTATTTAACGGAACAGGGTAATGTCGAATTGACACAGAGTGAAGGCAATTCTGGACTTACCTCCCAAACGAAGCTGTAGCCGCCAAGGCTTTTCGTCCGGCGTCGGGAGACGGCGGACATAAATCTGTACAAGGTTGCCATCCCCGCCCCTCCCCAGTTATAATCCCCTATACGATCTACGTCCTCCAGCGCAGGCAGACAGCACAGGTGAATTGTTTCGGCCGTGTTGCTAAGTAAAGTGCGGCCAAGCATGTAGAGAAAGAAAACTCTAGTTAGATGTGCCAGCTGAACGTCGTCGTTCTCGTCAATGGCCTTGTCTTTGTAGAATGACAATATATCGATAACTCTGATGGCACCGGCAGAAGCAAAAGCTGGCACCCAACCCAATTGCTCGTTGATGTAATTGGCATTTTCCCTAACATTGTAATCCCACGGAATGGGCAACCCGTCCACTGCAACACCGGTTATACGGGTGAAGTCCAAGGGTGTCAGTGTCATCTCTCCGAAAGGCAAGTGGAACGAGTTTGTTGAGTCCTACCATCGCTCCGCAAGTGCGACAGGCAACTTCCTATCTCTATCGGCCACGGGCAAGTGGCTCAGAAAATCCCCAAACCCAGCAGTAACAACTTTCGCGGCCACCTTACGAGGCAGCCTCTTCCACCACTCCATAACTTCGACTGACGACCCTCTAGGATAAATTGAATAGACTTCCTGTGCATTAATGTAGAACCAATTCAGGCAGTTATATATAAGTATAAACCAAATGAGGGTTTAGGGCAAAATAAGCACAAGTAATTGTCGACATGGATTCTACAACATGTACCCCCTGTGCAAGGAAAATGTGTGATATGTGGGTTTTCCGATCAACCAGCAGTTCTTGCGAGTGTTCTTCATCAGGCGGTGGCCGGTACCGATGGAGCCTGCCCATCGCACGGCTTTTTTGGAGTTGGATTTTATTCCGAATATTGTGATGGCGCAGCTCTAGTTATCACAAAATCCCTGTCGCCCCACCCGCGATTATGAACAGCTTTGCCGTTAAGTGTTGCGGCCTTGTAGGTGCGTAGGCGTCTTTCTTCGCGAGAAATTTGAATTGTTAGACATTTTGGACGGCTGTCGCCAGGTTGGGCGTGCAATGGGCTTGTACCTGGTAATTAGGGTTGCAAATTGGGAAAAATGTGTTACAGTGACGGTCGCGCGTGTGCTATGCATGATTTCATTGGCCTTGACATACATACCCTTCTCAGTTTTACTTGGACGACTAAGGAAACAGTATTGTGGCCAACCTGCGCGTCGTAAGCAATGAAATGTCTCCGAACGTTTCATTATAGCGAGGGGGAAATTTGGATCAGATTGCCATGAAATAATTTGAATTTATAAACAGAAACCGCAACCCCAAGACATTAACAGCTAAAATTGAAAAGCACCCGTGATGGATGGTCCGGACGATAAACGAATACGGGTTGCCAGAACTGCAATGACACTATGTTGACACGGGCTGTGCAACGCACAGGCACGGCCCTCTAGAACATTAGTTAAATACATACCACCGGCAGTTTTAGTGCACAATGAATAGAAATATAGGAAAAATATTAAGTATAAAAATAATTAAAATTTGCTATGAAAATAACTTTCATATATAAAGTTAACCCCAATTTATTGTGATTTGGAAAAAGGATTTGTAACCAACATTATGTGTACGTAATGATACCAAAAAAGAAAACAAAGCAAATCCATTATGAGTGCATGATCGGTTTAAGAGCAGCATAGTTTTAATTGTAATTAAATAAACAGTAGTCATAATGTTTCAGAAATTTTAATAATTAGAAAAAATATAGAAAGGCACAAAAACCTGTGACCAGCTTCAACATCAATCAAAAAAATACAAACTTGCATATTTTTCTTTCTTTTTTGAGAGAAATAGCGAGTTAATCTATCCATTTAAATCATGTCTAATAGCATTACAAATAGATGAAAACATTATCTAACCAAATAGTTATAGAATATGTATAACAAGTTTAAATAAAAACATGAATTGCCATATTTGTAAATCTACATATGCAAATTCAAATTCAACAATTTGTTTGATTGCAAATATGTCTTCTTAATGAAAATAGAATTTTCTAATAATATTTTGTATAGTGACACTCTAAGCTAAAAGCCTCAATACTAACTTCCACCACCAAATGCATTCCTTTGAAAACTGCAACTGTTTTAGCTAGTCAAATCAACAAAATATTATTAACTTCTTTAGCCAAATAGTAATGACATGTCCATTTGAAGTTGCCTAACAATCATCTCAAACTCTAATTACATTATCTATCATTATGGGCAATAAAAAAGGATAAGAGTAAGTCATATAGAACCAAATACATAAGTTAAAGATTCTGAAGTCTAATTTTGCACTTTTTTTATTTCCAAGCTATCATTTGCTAAAATTAAAACCATGAAAATAAACTACCTATCATGGATACAAGCTAGTAATTCAAAATGTTGAATGAAGACATATAAAATATTATCTTCACATTCTAAATTGCTAGCCCCAACAAATATTTTACACGTCATCCACAGTAACCCCAGTTTGTAAGCATTTTTCACAATTGATAAACTTTATATAAATTAAAATATAATTATCTATCCATCAATTAAGAGATTGGGTTAATTTATAATTTAATAAGCATACTTTTTTTCTTCGTGATGATCGTTTACCTTGGATTTTCATGTATTAGATTTTTTTCTCCTCTATTGTAGTACTATCACCCTATTATCAAATAACAATTATAATAAAAAAAATTAGAAATAGAATGAATCTGCCCAAATCACTCTTTTTGATACCTCTAACAATTCTTTCATTGTTAGCGTAAAAATTTTTCATGTAATCACCACTCGTCCTGTTGTCAACCTTAGTTTACTTTTTCCAAAAATAAAAATATGAAAAAGTAGTGTGGCCATAAATAAAAAATGAAAAACTAAAAAAAAGTTTCTTTAGATTTGGGGAAAATATTCACAGCATCACATACGTCTTTTGGGCAGAAAAGAAAGTTAGATGAAGAAGAAATAGGTGACAAAACCAATAAGCAAAGGTTGCTCATCAAGACGGAAAAAATGACAAAAAAATATGAAATAGTATATACCAAAAAGAGACATTAAACGTAGAAGATTATGAATCATAATTTTTGGACTACGGACGAAAGGAAATTTCAAACCCATTCTTGATCTCCTTAAATGAACTCATTCATTTAGTTATTTATGGGGGAAAATGAAAGAAAGTGCATCAACTAATACAATAGAGAAAAAACAAGTTCAAATGATTAGGATGATAGGGGAAAAAACGGAGTACAAAGTAGAAAGTATATAAGAAACATGTAGTTCACATGAGGATTTGTTTAATTACCTTTATCTGCAATCAAAAAAGATAAAGGAAATAAAGCGAACAAAAGAAAAAACTAAGCAAAATGAAGAAAAGAAAAGGAATGGACCACATGTCAAAGAAAAAGAGATCCACTTGGCAATTATTGGAGTTGCTATAGTAACTCCACTATGTTCTTATATAATAGGTAGATTTTGTGGTACAAAATCTTGATTATTAATCAAATTTGCCATGTTATCAGTAATAATTACTATTTATGTATAAAAACTTACTACTACTTGAATTAAACTTACTAAGGTATATTATGAGTGCTTACTAACTAAGGTACTAAGTTTTAATCATTAATAAAAACATCTTATCATTATTTCAAATAAACTTCGTAATACTACTTTGAGATAAGGTTTTAATGTAAAAATTGTACATGCATTCCAAAAAATGGTAAATTTTGATCCTTAATCATTTTTATTGCCATGTTATTAGTAAGAATTACTATTTATGTATAAAAACTTACTGTTATTTGAACTAAACTTACTCTTTTAAATGTAAGTTTGGGATATCAAGTAGTAATCTATTTATTTAAAAATTAAGTTTAATATTTATTCCAATTTACCTTTTGAGGTATAAAAGTTACTAATCTATTACACTTAACTTACTATTTTAGATAGGAAACTTACTTCCATAATTTTAGGTGTTATTTTATTTAGGCGAATATGTTCAACAATAAATCAAATGATCGCTAAAAGTGCAACAACGTGTTATATCAGGTAAAAACTATTTCGCTATCATAACTATCGTTTAGTATCTATATCTAAATGTATTGCTGAGGGGGTTTTGGATAAGGAGCTTCCAAAATTATCAAAAGTCTGAATGCTATTTGAATAGAATTTTGTATTTTTTTAATTAAAAAATATTTATCTCTTAACTAATCATGTAACCGGCCCTACAAATCCTATAATCATACTTATATTTTTCCCACATTTCCCTTATGTTTTTTCCACTACCCCATAAAATTCAAACTCCTAAACTTTAACTAACGGATAATAACCACCCCTGTAAAATGATATCTGCAAATTCCAATTCACATCTCACATTTATTACTGACACTTACCATATCACTTAGAGTAATAACTAACTGTTAATTTAAGAAATTCGCAACTACGAAAGTCAAATATCCAAAATATAGGAGCCTGTTTAAATTACAATTTTCACAATTCAACGTATCTTATTGTCATAATATATTTTACTCTCACAATCATTCACAAATTATAAAGGCATTAAAAATAAAAAAAAATTTTAATAAAAATTAATTCAAAGGTAGTTAATTCACACGCACACACATATATACATACATATATATATTCTCATAATGCATATATATATAAGATTATCAAATCGAATGCATAATACTGGTAAGTATTTCATTTTAAAATAAAAAACATGCAATTACATTTATTTCTATCCATAGATCATTCATTTTCTAATATAAATTATTATTATTATTTTAAGATCCATCTTTTGCAAAAACACAATTCTTGAATGATTTACAGTTTTTGTCATATTTTGAACTATTGTTAGACAAATCTTAAATTTTAATTATGTTGGTATAATTTTTTTAACTTTTTTCAAATTAAAATGGTATAATTTTTTAATTTATTTTAATAATGTAAGTACCGTGCGTAGCACGGATATTCACACTAGTTGTCCTTGTATGACCGAGCCTGAGAGTTTGAGCATGTTTTGGTTGAATGTTATAATTCAAAATTTGGGGTTTGGAGGGAATAGGTTATATCCATTGTAATCAAAACTCAAACAAAAGTGGGGATAAGCCTGGTTGTCACAACGAACTATATAAAGTGGATTTTTTTCAATAAAAATAAACCCATTTTTCAATAAAATCCTAACTCTTTATACCTTTCCTCTATTATAAGAACCGTGAACCCATTTTACCATAAACAAATTTATTTATCGGATAAAAAAAATTTATTTATCGACAACAAAAAAATGAACCCGTTTCTCAATAAAACATCAGCTCTTTATGGCTTCCCTCCCTTATAAGAAAAGAGTATCCATTTTGCCATAAACAAATTTGTTTATCGCATAAAATAAAAATAAACTCTTTTTTCAATAAAAAACCAGTTCTTTATGACTTTCCTCCATTATAAGAATATAGTACCCACTTTTCAAAAAAAAATATTATTTATCGAATAATATAAAAATGAACCTGTTTTTCAATAAAACACAAGCTCTTTATAGTTTTCATCTATTATAAGAACAGAGTATCCATTTTTTCATAAATAAATTTATTTATCGGATGAAAAACTAAATATATTTTTCAATAAAACACCAATTTTTTTATGGTTTTCCTCCCTTCACTACAACAAAAAAGGGTATTAGCGACAACAACTTTAGGAAGAAATAGAAAGCTTGACGCTTTTAAGAGGCTTATAGCAAGGAAAAGGACAATACCTCACCAAAAATTGGAGCCATCATATACTCTGCGAGGGCAAGGAATTTTGTCGCTTAAAATTCTCACCAAAAGGAGAGCGGGAAAGCTTCCCTCCAAATACTAATTCTAGTGGGCCAAAGTTTCTATGTTATTGGTGAGAAATCATGGGTGCTTTTTTGTGAAAATTTCAAAATTTTGCTCCCTTCCAATTTTTAGCAGAGCCGCGCATTGAAAATTTGTTAACCATTCCCGGCACAGCACTTGTCAAGTCAATTCCAAGCCTTCCATACTTGCAAGGCTACTTTTCCAAATATTGTTCTCAGATCAGAGCACTCGAAAGTTCAATCGCAACCTCCCCTGCACCTTTCTCCTTCTATCTCTCTTGCCCTCTCTATCAATTTTCAGTTTTCCATAGACATATGGTTCCCCTCTTCGTCTCTAGCATCTAGATCTGAACTTATACAATCATGGACACACTTTAAAGACCCTTCCGATGCAATGGCAGACTTCAAGGAAAAGCGATGGTGTAGGTTTTTTAATATGTTATTTTCATCTCTGTTTTGTCAATTGCCTTTTTCTTGCATTTTTGGTCAATTTAACACAAACACAAGAAAAACTTTTTGAAATTGTAGACTTCTACTTCAGTGGATTAGAGTGAAATGCTTATCTCAGTTGGAGTAGAGAAATGGGTCTTACTGGAAGGCAAAATGAAAACGGCCCCGTCAAAATTGGATGTTGAACATCTATCAGTTTAGGAGTTTGTGTGAATTTTGGGTTTTTTTTTCCTGATTTTATTCTATGTGGTCTTGTCTGTATGATTGGAAAGTTCAATTTCTGATGTACTTTCAGGGGGGTTTGGCTGTAGCAGCAGGGAAGTGGGGCAGTGGGTGGCTTTCCGGTGGCACTGCCGGCTCAGTATAACCCATTAGACGTGCCGAGTCCATTGGGATTGAGGCTGAGGAAAAGTCCTTCCCTTTTGGAATTGATCCAAATGAGGCTTTCTCAAGCTAATTCACCTAAGGGTGCAAGTTCAAGTAAAAAAGAGCTTAAAGGGGCCGCTGCTTCTGGTTCGTCTGAGAAGCTCAAGGCTTCAAATTTTCCAGCAACTATTCTGTTAATTGGGACCTAGGAGATTTTAGAAACTTGTTTTATTGGATTGCTTATGATTTCGTTAATTTTGATTGCATGTCTTTGTTGTAATTTCTAGTATAAGTCAAGATATGAAGGGGATTTGGTAGCAAAGTGTTATTTTGCAAAGCATAAGCTTGTACGGGAGGTTCGTGATGGCGGGCTCAAGAAGTTGGGTCCAATATATCTACATTGAAATAACACTTATGATGGTCATTGCATTTATGGGCATTTTAAAAAATAAACTCTGCATAAGCTAAAATTTTTGTAACTAAAATTTTTTACATTTGTCATAACTTATTGATGGTTAAAATAATAGCAAGGATTTATGAAATTCTCCATCCCCACATTAATTTAAACTAAATATGAGACTGCATAAGCTGAGAAAACAAAGCTGCATTTGATTTGAACAATCATGAGATTCCCACTTTCTTCAACTTGAGGGGATGCAGCATCACCATCAGGTGGTCAATCATCATCTTCGAGGAATGAACAAGACATTGTTAGTAGACCTCGAGAAGACATGAAACACCATCACCCAGCTCAGGTAACCGGTCCTTTTAATAGTCTTGAACCAAAATTTGATATTCACTAAAAGTTTCTGACCAACAGAAATGTAAAATGTCATTTTCATTTGATTTATAATCTGTACAGAGTATTTCTTTTCCTCCAAGGAGGTTTATATATGTAGTCACGTCTCTCTAGTAGTATTTGACTCTGTGTTTTGGTTTATTCAGTAATGGATACGCATGTAATTGAAGAAATAAAAAATGGTGGAGGAGAGCAAACATGATATGGTTATGAAGCTCTTACAAGCTACTTCGATTATGGACTTCGCCAATTAATGCAAACATGATACTCATTGTATATTGGCACAGGGTCTATCTTAGCATTTGTTATCCCTAGCAATTTTGGTTGTACATATTAAAGCCCAATTACAATTTGATTTGAGTATCTTTGTGCTTTGTAGTGTTGATAGTATTGGTTGTAATATATTATTGCTCGTTTTGTATTTGTAATGACAAATTGGTTTGTTATTTGGTATACAAATTTTGCTATATCTCAATATTGACATTAATGATGATACCTCTTGCTAAAAAAATGGTTGAAAAAAAAATAGCAACTACAGTCACAAAGCTGCTTTCGGCAACTTTCTTGCAAGAAAATCATTTAGCTGCATTTGATCGTCTTTGGTAAGGGGTCGATGGTTTTCAATAAAACACCAGCTCTTTGTGACTTTCCTCCATAAATTTTCTATTTTTCCTTTTTCCCCTGAAATAATTTATTACTTGGATAAAATCAGAAACTCCATTATAAGAAAAGGTTTGGAGGGAATAAGTTGTAAGCAATCCATGACAATTACCGTCTGATAGTAACATGTGAAGGAACAGGGGCTATGACAATTTGCTATATGTACTGTGCAAATCTTATCCCATTGAAAATCACATTGAGAGGTGGGCCAGCATTTTGCTATATCTCAATATTGACATTAATGAGTTTATGTTTATTTTATCCGATAAACAAATTCCTTTTTGCCTTCAAAATGAGTACTCTATTCTTATTCTTATAATAGAGGAAAGTCATAAAAAACTGATGTTTTATTGAAAAAATGGGTTTATTTTTATTTTATCTGATAAATAAATTTGTCTAACAAAAAATGGGTACTCTGTTCTTAAAATAGAGGAAAGTCATAAAGAGCTGATCTTTTATTAAAAAACGGATTTATTTTAATTTTATCCGATAAATAAATTTATTTATGAAAAAATGGGTACTCTATTCTGATAATGGAGGAAAGCTATAAAAAGTTGGTCTTTTATTGAAAAATAGATTTATTTTTATTTTATTTGATAAATATTTTTATTTATGAGAAAATGGGTACTCTATTCTTATAATGGAGGAAAGCCATAAAGAGCTAGTCTTTTATTAGAAAATGGATTTATTTTTATTTTATTTGACAAATAAATTTAATTATGAAAAAATAAGTACTATGTTCTTATAATGGAGAAAATCCATAAAGAGCTAGGCTTTTATGGGAAAGTGATACTTTACGGAAAGTGACCACGATTTGGTTTATGAAATAATCCCAAATAAAAATTTAGAATGAATTTATTTGTTTTGAAAGTTGTATAACGGTCGTTAAAACTCCAAAAATATTATTTTCATTTTCAATACAATCCCAGGCCTAGAATTGAAATGAATACTTTAAAAGAAAAATAATATGCTCTAGAATAGTTTAAAAATATGAAGGAAAAACAAGGTCCACATACCATTAAACTATTACTATTATTTGTAAAGGGAAAATCCATAAATTATATAAAAAATAAAAAATGGAAAAATATTTAGAAAAAAACCCAATCCACCCCGTTTTTAATTCAGTCGGTGTCAAATAAAAAGTGCCATATAATTTTCCAAGGATTCAAGAAAAATCATTCGCCAAAATTGGCTAACGATTTCTAAAATTATCCTTTGAAATTTGAAATACATTGGTTTGTTTTAGTCCGAAAGGTTGAACTTGATTCGTTTGTATTGCTCAAAATAAATTTTTGTAAAATTCAAAATAAAAAATTAGAAGAAAACAAGTAAGGACATCACCAATTGTAAAATGTCATCTACACATTCCTTATAATTCTTTTTGATACCTCCAACCAATGCTTATTGTCCAAGGACAAGAAAGAAATCTAGTAGCTTTACTTTTTTTTTCTTACATTTTCTTGACGAAACCCAAGAAGCTTGACGAAATCTAGTAGCTTTACTTTACTTTACACCATCGAATTCTCACATTGGAATTCACATTGGAATTCACAGTGGAAGGTGGGCCACCGGCAACGAAATGAAACGTGGGCCACCAGCAATGAAATGACCGTTCACATATCTGTCCATCCGTCCACGAGGCTGTAATTCTTGTGCTATAAGAAAGACTGGCGCCAGTCTGCCGCCAATCTTGTCATCTTCGGGACTAACCCCGCCAACCGAGCTAAAAATCTTGGCGCCAGTCTTTGTTTACGTGAATTGAAGTAGATTCGCTTTGATACCTAAAAATGGGTACTCCGATTACAATGGAGCAAACCCAAGAAAACCGTATGTTGAAGTGGACAAGGGTTACTTTATAACTCAAATACATAATTTGGTGGTGTATGAGTACCGTCATCTTATAACTGTCGGGTTTATTTTCTGTATAGGTTTGTATTAATTGAATGAGCATTTTATCTAAAGAAAAAGATTAATAATCAAAACTGAAAATCTTGAATAGTTTAGGCATCACTTATTTTAAATTTTCTGTATATGTATACATATATACGTATGTATATATATTTTATTAATTATTCTGTAGCACAATATAAAAAGATGTAAAAATATTATTTTCATTTTCAATACAATCCCAGGCCTAGAATTCAAATGAATACTTTAAAAGAAAAATAATATGGTCTAGAATAGTTCAAAAATATGAAGGAAAATCAAGGTCCACATACCATTAAACTATTACTATTATTTGTAAAGGGAAAATCCAAAAATTATATTAAAAACTAATTAATGGAAAAAAATTTAGAAAAAAACCCAATCCACCCCGTTTTTAATTCAGTCGGTGTATGAATACATAATTTGGTGGTGTATGAGTACCGTCATCTTATAACGGAGGATTAACCCCCGAATAGGTGGTGTTTTATTTAGAAAACCTATTATCTGTGTTTTATCTCTTAAATTAAGTTGTGTATGGAACAATGGGTATGTAATTGGTTGTAATGGAGGAATGCCGTAAACAGCTGGTCATTTCTTCGAAAATGGTTGCATTGTTATTCGACCCACAGCTAAAAGGGGGAAAATGGGTAGCCTGTTGTTGTAATGCCGGAAACACATAAAAGGCTGGTATTTTATTGGAAAAAATCATTGTTATTATTGTATTAGGAAAAAAATGTCTGTCTACAGAAATGGGTACTCTGTTCTCATATTCCTGCCGAACCCGTGCACAGCTGGTTTTCTACAGCGGAGTAGTGTAATTCAGAAATATGCATCCGATTTGGTTCTTCTAATTTTCCCAAATAAAAATTTAGATGCAGTGCCAGCTGTGACTTATTATCGCACTAACCCAAGTTAGGTTGGTTAACCGTGGTCCGCAAAAGGATGCCTGAGAGGGGTCAAACTGCTCTTAACCACTCAGTCGATGCACTGCAAGCTCCTCCATTTAAACCCAGGTCCGTCATCCATATCTCCTCCTATAAGAGCTTCCCGAAACTAAACTTCTTCCTTGCATGCCCATTGACTTCCGCATTGGTTTCGTACAACAGCCTTCGCTATAAAGGGGCCGCTTCAGTTGTTTACCACCTGTAAGACGTAACTAGACGAAAGAATAGCTTCGTTCTGCATTTTCTAACCCCTGAACCGACCAGGCTCGTCGTACCAAAATCCTTTTCCAGACTGACTCATGGCACTTGGACGATTTCCTGAAATACATGTCCTCAACAACGGAGGCATGGTCGGCTACTTTCAAGATGAGGTGTTACCACTTCACCACATTGGAGTGAAGTGGATAGTTGAGGAAGCCCTGGTTCGGTTAGATAGGTTTCCCGGAGCGGAGTTTCCACAGTCGATGCTGGTGTCTTGCATCCCCGTTCGCAACCCCATTGCGAACGAGGAAGTATTCCGGTCGCTGGTCAAGTGGCGCCGCCGTCCACTCCCCCTTATGCAGAACCTAAAGGCGTTTTACATCATGACCTACAATGCATGGTTTGCGGGCAAGGAGGAATTTGTTGCATATTTCCTGGGTCTAAAACCACTGCTCCATACCGACGTCTGGATCCTCTTCGGCGCCAACTTTGAAGACTGGTCTGTAACAAGGTTTCTGGCTGACCAGGGGTACCCCGCTAGTATGACACGCAACGTTGCCATTGCGGACAACCTTCACACCGCAACCATTTGCTGAAATCCATCAGCTGTAGAGATCACGTTTGAAGACAGAGATGCTATTGACAGCCTTGTCCTCACTGTGCGGCGCAAAAAATACCGCAGCTTTCTGAGGGTATCTACCACGGTTGCCTCCTTAAACCCTATGTTTGGTCTTATTGTGGAGCGTTTCGAGTGAAGGTTCGCAGGTACGGCGGTGTGCTTTTAATTTTTTTGTTGAAGATCATATTTGGATGGTGGGTGGTTGTTTGCTCATGGCCCTTGCTGTTGTTGGGCGTACCATGCATGGTTTTGATTGTTAGCGTATGAAGGGTAGGGGTTAGGGGATGATAATATGCAAGGCCTGAAAATTAGGAGTGCACCGTTTGTCGGATATGTAAGCGATGGTACTTAGATCCAAATATATAAGTAAGAACTTGTTTCATCGTTCAACTCCACAAATTTTCCAATTTAACCTAACAATGCTGTGCCACATCCCAATTTGTTGTACGTAACCTTCAGCTTGTTCAGTTGTCTGGCTAAGCTGAAGTTCATATTGAACAACGCAGCGATTGCCATCCCACTGACTAATGACGTTCATCGATCAATCAACGATCCCTAGTACCTCATCCGCACACACATTTCGTGGGACAAAGGGAACAGGGCATGCCGAAAAATCACATAATGCAGAATGTCAAAATAAACCAAATACGGAAACCTAGTATGTTATATAACGCAAAATCACCATTTAAACAGTAACACTCCGCCGGTTGGGCGAACTCAGTGGCACATGCGGCAACCACCGGTTTACAACGGAGGGACAAAAGGCATAAGGAGCACAGCAGTGGCAACCACAAATACAAGAGGCTGTAAACGAGCCTTAATGGCCATTCTATCCTTACGGACACCATAGTCCAGTACTGTACGGGGGGGGGTTTGGAGGGAATGCAATCAACGCGAACACATTAATTCACGGTTTCAGAACCAGAAGAAGGACTACCGCCACCACAGCTACCACAGCAATGTTAAGGATGGTCACCTTCCTTTGCATGCTTCTCAGTTCAGCTATGATGGCAGACACCTCCGCCGCGGGTGTATTAGGAAAAACGGGGGAGGTACTTGACGGGGCGGGATCGGGAACTTCAAACCCCGTTGCTCGTGCAAACTCATCACACCAGCCAATGAACGTTCGACAGGGCCTCTGCAATACAACTACCTTAGCAATCCGAAATTAATGGAAGAAACAGTTCTACCGAAGAACATACCAGGGCGTTAGCGCAGCGATAGTAGTGGCGGCCCCTGTTTCCTTCAGACTTCCAGACAACCCGAACTGCACAGCTTCGACCACAATTGCAATATAATGTAGGCCACACCGTGCTATTGACTGACCCGGCTGAAGACGAAGAAGCCATTCGCAAAGGTTAATCTCCTCCGCGACACCGCCTAACTTTATCTCTGCCAAACACAAGGACACGGCGCTCCCACGGTGTCGACGGACAGCGGCTTTAACAAGAATTTGGGGGTTGGAGGGAATAGGTTTTCGCCAACAGTAGTCAACACATTTGTTTGCTTATTTGGGTGTGGATGAGGTTATTGCTTGGTTGAGTACTTGGAGTCTCCCATCATGTATAGTTGATGTTTCGGAACGAATACAATAAATATGAATAATCTCACTATCCTCCCCTGAGGTTGATTTAAATTTCACTGCCATCCCATCCCATTTAACAGAAATTTCACTGACCTCCCTTACTCTATTGCGTTTTTTGGTAACAACGCAGTCCAAATCTGATTACAATATTATTTTCATGTGTGAGAAGGTATTTTTATTCCATGGATGCCCCTTTGGTCCTTGTATTGATAGAAGATTGAAAGAAGAATAAATTATTAGAATGATTACTAAAGTTGAGGGGTTATAAGTACAAAAAAAAAAATTTTGTAAGCACCAGATGTGCCAGGAAAAATGCCGAGTTTCACAAATTTTAAGTGAACTAGTAGGTTATCTATTTAACATAAAATAAGTAAGTAATTAAACTAATTAAATGGAAGAGAGAGAGAGAACTAATTAAATGGAAGAAACTCGTAATAGAGGAAACCTATGCAAAACGAATATTAGTATATCAGCTTTTAAATTGTACTCACGTAAACTAATTGACAATTCCAAAAGCTGGTTGGTAATTACATTTAACGACAATAACAGAAATTTAATATGTAATGAAGGTGATTAAAAAATTATTACTGCTAGGCGGCAATAGAAGAAGTAATTTGGCGCCAATTTTTGAAAGTTAAATTTATGTATTTAACATAAATTGAATATGTGAAAGTTAAAATAAGAAAACGAAATTGCGTATGACATACCAGCTCTATATGGCAAACATTGTACCTTCTTTTTATGGAAAACATACCAACTCTTTATAGGAAATATTGGTTAAATAGCTGACAAAGGAAAACTAGTATGTTTTGAACCAAATTTTTGTGGGCAACATACTAGCTGTTTATAGCAGCAACTACCGGCCAAGACAGAACTAGTATGATTTTTATTTCACATAACATTAATTATATGACGGTTTAGGAAAATTTGAACAAACAACGCATACTATACCAGCTCTTAAAAATAAAGTGGCATGTTTTGTAGTACGTTAAGTTTCAGATTTTTTTTTGGAAACATACCGAAACTTGTTTAGGGAAAAAGGGTTTAGTAGCGGCCAAAATGTAACCTAGTATGTTTTCAATTCAATTATAGTATTTAATTTTATTAGTTTTATAACAAAAGTAATACTGCTGGAAAAGCCTTACCAAATCGTGGTCCCAGTCTGTAAAGTATCACTTTGTAGTAAAAGACCAGCTCTTTATGGTCTTCCTGCATTATAATAACAGAGTACCCTTTTTTCCATAAATAAATATATTTATCGGATAATATAAAAATTAAACTCGATTTACAATAAAAGTGATGCTCTTTATGGCTCTCCTTTATTATAAGAAAAGAGTACCCATTTTTTCGTAAACAAATTTATTTATCGGATTAAATGAAAATAAACAAGTTCTTGAATAAAACGCGAGCTCTTTTTGGCTATCGTCCATAAATTATCCATTTCATGATTTTTCCATAAGGTAATTCGGGGGAGGTTTCTGAGGGTATCCCTTATAATATATGTGTATATAATATTACATTTGTTATTACATTTGTTATTATCAATAGATTGTAATCTGCTGCCAAAGTAATTTGGCTTCCGCATAACCCGATTCGGAATACACGCTCCAATACCGAAACGGATTGATTTTCCAATATGTAAATCGGGTTTGCCTCCCCTCCACGCCCGTCCCCGCCACATCAATTATCCCACAAAAAGCTTGTCTTACTTGAACTTCTCATCGTTTCTCCTGTTTAGCCCATCAACGGCTCCGCCGTTGTGTAAACACACTGAAGAGTTTCGGTTTAAACTTTCCCCCCCCAAAGTGTGGAATTTCGAGCGTTACAGAGGAAAAACACCAGCTCTTTATGGCATTTACCCAAACATTTGTCAACACCAGCTCTTTGTGCGTCTTCTCAATTAATGGGTTCGGGTTACGACGTTCGTGGCAGCATACGAGGAATCAGTCTGGACAAGTTTGAAGGACGCGACCTTTTGGTTGCCATTTACCCCGTTCGTGGCAGCATACGAGGAGTCAGTGTGGATATGCATCGGACGCGACCTTTTGGTTACCATTTACCCCGCCCGACCTGTCTGCCAAATCTGTGCTACCGGCTTCTACGAGTTGGTTGACGACCACAGGTACGAACTAACCCTCCCTGTTTATCACTGTGGAACCTCCTTTGCTATGCGATTAACGCCCGTAAATTTACGATGTACGTGTAGTTCATGACTGTTCATCTTCCCTTGCTATCGGTGTATTGTTACGGTTCTGATGAATTGACCGTATTGACACATACGTTGGTTGGTTTGAAAAAATGTTACGGATGACAGTTTTTTGACGACAGAATGTTGCGTCGTTTGCAGGAGAAGTCGCCACTTTCCCATTTCTGTTCGAACGAACGCTAAGGTTAGTCGAATGTCCAGAAACAGTGGGATATTACACCTGATCTATCATTTTTGGATTTTATGAGGAAGTAGTTTTTGTTTGAAGTTTACTCCATTCTTGGGGCTTTCAGGGATTCACTAAACTGTGCCCAGTAAAAGGAGTTAACCGGTCATGGCCAACGCACAAAAACGGAGTTCAGGAACCTCCATCCTCTCCCTTCCGACCGAGGTGCTATCCGAGGTGCTTGCACGTGTCGCATCTTCTTCATCCACTGATCTTTTCCGGGCAAAACTGTGGTTCGTTCTGCTATGGATGATACAAACTGGAAGAGGCGTATTCTTGTTCCATTCTGTGCTTTTCGTTTTAGTTTAATGGATCATTTCTATTATTTTGCAGCTGTAAGTTGTTCAACGAAGTTTCCGACGCAAAGAACATTTACCAGCGGGTGTCCCTCGACAGGTTTGAAATCGTTCCGTGGCAAAAAAACCACAAAGTGTCGAGGTTCTTGAAGAAGTGCAGACAAAGCAAAAATCCAGAAGCCTTGTACCGAAAAGGAGTGGTAAGCATCGGGCCGATAAAACTCAGTTCCTTGAATATTCTACCATTTCATTTGAAGTTGTTAATGAACAATTTAGTCATGTACAGTATAACTCCTGGTCAACGTTACGGCAAGTTGGGTTGCTTTGGAACGTAAGACGCAATAGTTGTGGGAAAATTCGGTAATGTTTTAAATGGAATAGTAATGAACTAACATTCCATAACCATACTTGAGTTACAAAATTTCTACACCAAGCTCACATCATCTCTTTCATTTGAACTTCAATGTGATTTTGGTCAGCACACTTCACCCAAAAGATTGGCCTACAACAGGTTACTGCAGCTTTGGGCCCCAGTAAATAACTGTTGTCTCGCCGCCACTGTTCTGCCTGCACTTTTAAACTTTTTCGTTACTCATACATTTCGCAAGACTGTAATATCAACCTTGGAACTGCTTAGGTTGATTTTTTTTCGGATAAGCACGAGGACTCAGCATTGGAAAACCTGGAAGAAGCTGCTAATTCAGGCCATGCCGATGCTGCATATGCGTTGGGAATAATTTACATCTTTGTTGGTGGGAACGAGTTAAAGCGCAAAGGTATGAGACTGCTCATGAAATTCAGAATTCTTAAAGGCAGAGTGAATCTTTGCCGTCAGAATTTGCGAGCGCTGCTGAGGATGATATGGGTCAAGAATCCTGTGTTTCTAAACCCAACGCCCATTTGTTGTGCCATGACACATGAGAGGAAAACATCTTCATGGCCTATGGATGCGGATGAAGTGGAGGAGAGTACATGTGAAGGGTGCGCTTGCGATGAAGAAATTTGAGCAATTTGTGCTGCCCTGCCATATCGTTAGTGTGTAAGATTGAATGTTGACAACACATCGTTACGCTTTTTTTATGTTTGCCAACTGAATTGACCGCTACTTCTTACTCTCTTAATATTACTGGTATGAAAAGATAAATAGCTTATCTTGGCCCTTGTATGTTCTGACTTTTTCTCGACAAAACGCCGTTGTAGAGAAACGTGTATGAAATGTAAGAATAAAGGATGATAGTTAGAAGGTAAAGAGGGAACTCCTCAGCAGTGATCTACGTGACGGATACTGTAGTGAAGTGAGAAGTTTACTAAGTACATACGAAATGGTGGTTGATTAGATACTGCAAAAAAATTTACTTATGGAAAAAAGGGTACTCTGTTCTTATAATGGAGGCAAGCCATAAAGAGCTTGTCTTTTAAGACAATGTGATACTACGATGAATAGACCACGATTTGATTTATGAAATTATCCAAAGAAAATTGCTGAATGATTTTGTCAACTTAATTAATTAATTATTATACATATTCATATAATGCATTATATAATTATGCTAATCTTTAATTTTATATTACGATATACACATATATATTATAATTATATGCACATATAAAATACATTTATAAATATATTTAAATAGTAATATGTAAATATATATTATAACAGTATTTATAATATACATTTATAAAAAATTTTAATTAATGTATAATATACTTTATAGTGATATAATATATTAGTATAATTATACAATGCATAACATAAATATATATAATAATGACATAATTTTCTTTGCATAATTTGATAATCCAAATCGTGGTCCCAGTCTGTAAAGTATCACTTTGTAGTAAAACACCAACTCTTTATGGTCTTCCTGCATTATAATAACAGAGTACCCTTTTTTCCATAAATAAATATATTTATCGGATAATATAAAAAATAAACTCGATTTACAATAAAAGTGATACTCTTTATGGCTCTCCTTTATTATAAGAAAAGAGTACCCATTTTTCCGTAAACAAATTTATTTATCGGATTAAATGAAAATAAACAAGTTCTTGAATAAAACGGGAGCTCTTTTTGGCTATCGTCCATAAATTATCCATTTCATGATTTTTCCATAAGGTAATTCGGGGGAAGTTTCTGAGGGTATCCCTTATAATATATGTGTATATAATATTAATTAATTATATAAAAGCATAATTACATTTGTTATTATATAGATTGTAATCTGCTGCCAAAGTTATTTGGCTTGCGCATAACCCGATTCGAATACACGCTCCAATATCGAAACGGGTTGATTTTCGAATATGTAAATCGGGTTTACCTCCCCTCCACGCCCGTCCCCGCCTCATCAATTATCCCACAAAAATCTTGTCTTTCTTGAACTTCTCATCGTTTTTCCTGTTTAGCCCATCAAAAGCTCCGTTGTTGTGTAAACACACTGAACAGTTTCGGTTAAAGCTTTCCCCCCCCTTCTGAAATTTGGAGCTTTTCGAAAAGTTGTTCGCGGCAAGGTCCAAAAAGAAGTAGATTTATCGCGTTCGCTTCCTCTGTTGCTCAAAGTACTCAACAATTGAATCGCATCCCGGAGCAAGCATAGGCAGTAACATGGAGGCCTGTATGAGTCTTCCAGTGTATGCAGGCATGTGGGTCGACGTAGAAGCTCTCGCTGGTGAGTGTATTGATATCACGGAATATCTGAATGCCCAAAATTTGTTAAATTTGCTGGCAAATAATGACAAGTGCTATGATGCGATGGTTAGGGAATTCTATGCTAACTGTAGGGCAAATAAGCAGAAGTCAGTTCTGTGTTCAGTCGTTAGGAATGTAGAAGTGTCAGTGTCTACTGAGGTTTTGTGTTCAGAGTTTGGGTTGGTTGACAGTGGATACACTGTTGACTATAAACGGATTAGCGCAAAGAATGTAGATAAGGTTGCTGTGAAGGGGTACAATGACCTAGAATTTCTTGGAGAGATTAGGCAAAATGGTGACAGAGTTATGAACACGGGGAAAAAAACTAAGTTTTATGCGCCGTATATGAAAGTGTTGCCACGGGTGTTACATCTGATAATAACTCATAACATTTTACCCAAAGCCGGAAGTATCACTTCCATTAGTGCATTAGAAAGAGTTATATTGTGGCATATGTTACACAAACAACCCGTCAACATAGCCAATTTGATCATTGCAACAATGCTCAACAGGATTAGGAAGATTAAGAGCAGGGAGAATAAGAGAACACATCTCCCATTTGGTATGTTGCTGACCAGGCTCTTTAGGCGCTTTAATGTGTCATTCTTGGTTGACCATGTTGACAGAGGATTTTACGCCCAAAATATGGGAGTATCGTACTTCAAAAAACTGGCATTCAAAGCTGAAGATGGTGGTTGGATGTGGAAGAAATCCTATACCTCTGATGCTGTCATTGGTGAGACTGGGGACGCGAATAGAAAAGTTGAAGAAATAAATAAGATGGATAAGGGGGGGAAGTGTGCTGGGGTCGAGGTGGGGCCGGTTGTGGGGGAAAAGGCACACCTTCAAGATGTTGTCATACTGTCTGAACAAACCAGAAAAGGGGCAAGTGTATGTGACAAAGTTATTTTACTCCTTTTTGTTTCTTCTTCTCGATGGCAACACAGGAGCATAACCCAATATTTGTATGACTAGGTTGCGGATAAAGTGACACAAATTTTACAAAGGGTTGGTGCCATCGAAGTGAAGGACTGCGGAATTGAGAAATTGCCATTTCTACGAGATGTAAGACATGCTCTTGCGCTCTCCTGTAATCCCCTTTATATATGCTAATACCTTTATTGTCCAGTGTCTACCACAAGCTTCCGGCGTAGCACCTGATGAATTGAAAGAAGCCGTACGCTTTCATGTCAAAGAACTCGTCCCGCAGATGTATGTTAAAGTATCGGTATTTTCTTTGGCTAACACTGATCTCGCTTTCATCTGATTATTGTAATCATGTCAATCATTGTTCACAGCTGTGTGAGTACACTAGATAGGCAGCATCTCTTTGATATTACAAGAGAAGAACTGGAGGAAGTGATGCTTCAGGACACACTAATCAGTGACAAAGTAAGTTTTTTATGCGATTGCACAGGCCTACCTTGTTCACTAATCTCGCTAAAAATTGTCCACTCGATGTTGAATGTTTGAATTTGTTCCATTCTGTGAAGGTTGTGACCCAGTACCTTCACTTACTCCAGAAAGAATATAAGCAATTCGTTTTCTTCAATCCAATATTTTGGGTACGTAACGAAAATTATTGTATGTGCTGTTGTGCCTTGCAAAATGTGGACCTAATACTTGCTTCTCAATCACTTCGTTGTAGCTTAAATGCGTGTTAGACTATCCATGCATATCTCCCGCAACCAAAAAGGCATTCGTTGATCAAAACAATGACGACTATCAGTCAAATCCTGAAAAGGTAAACATTAGCTATCATTCTCGCCTTAACATTCTTATACAATATGAGTAGCAGCTGCATGTTAGTGGAATTGGATTTAGCCTAACATGCCTTAGCTTTTAACACATTCAACATTGCTTGTTGTATGCGATTGCAGATTTTTTTTCCCAATCATTTATTCAAATCATTGGTTGCTCATGATTGCACATGTCAAGGACAAACAGGTGTACATTGTTGATTCTATGGTCAATTACAAAACCATCTACCAAGGTTTGATGCAATCTGTGGTGAGTATACTCCAAAAGCGTACCTTAGCTTCGTTTCCGAAGAAGGTAATATTTTTCTAACATTCGAAACTTGCTGTATTTATTTCCTTTTTTAGGAATGGATTTTGATGGAAATTTTCCACGAAAATCAACCCTGGACATTTATTCTTGTAAAACACAAACTAAAACAGACAGACGGGCCGAGTTGCGGGGTTTTCACTTTGAAGTTTGCGCAATGTTGGGCAAAGGGGTGTCGGCCAGAATTTGTAAGTGCACACATTGACAACCCCTTGTGGCAAGCTGACTCTATTGCGTCTGACATTGTTTCTGAATGTATGTACAGCTTGATGTTGTCATTGCTAGAAAATTTATTGCCTGGGAGATCGCTTTGGGTAAACTTGCGGACCCGTTCGCTTATGCTGCTTTCCTGATAGAAAATAAACAGGCACATGAGGCTGTAACCAGAGGAGATTTGCAAGATGATGCTACCAAGGATGTGGGCCATCAGGAAACAGGGAACGGTACATTATGTCTCGCCTTTACTGTAATTGGTTCGTTGCATATGAAGGCAATATTAAATTTTAAATTCTTTAGGGCTGTAGCAAATTATTGGTACGAAATTAATCATTGTATAAAGGAAACCATAAAAAGTGTATGTACCTCTGTTCCGATGCATCTCCTTGTGACCATCGCATTCACAAATTGCTTTTCTACTCCAGTTATTCCATTATTGCAGGGCTGTTGCTCACAACATTGTAATAAATCCTCGGCCCCAGAACTTTGCTTTACACTTTCCAATTCCTCTTGTTTGATTTCTCATTATGACATTCAAATTTGATCTCACATGCACAATCCATGTGCTGAAATGCTGTATGCCTTCAATTTTTCCCCAACCGAAGGTACAAGGGTGAAAAAAAACCAGCCAGAACTTGCGTCCAGCAATGATTCAAAGAAGAAGCTTCTTATTCTTGATTTGAATGGAGTGCTTCTGGGCAGTGCATTTACAAGGATGACCAGAAATCGGGACTTTAACTTCAGACCACATTGCTGTGAATTTTTGCAGGTCTGTCTGTCATATTTTGAGATGGTTGTTTGGTCATCAAAGCTAAGGTATCCGCCAACCTATATTTCAATTACTTGATTAACTACAACGTCCACAAGTTTTTCTGTTGTTCCCTTAATTCAAGACAGTTGTGTTTTCTGCAGCCACAACATTCAACCAGTGTTGGACAGTCTATCCAAAAAAATGAATGTACGTTTGGAGCAGAGACTGTTATTTGTTTGGGTAAGATGTCATTCACAAATTACTTCGATTGTGTGTAGTCAGTCCGTGTGTAAGACTTCTGATAAATGAAAGTCGGGAACAATCAATATTGTGCAGGATCAGTCGCGGTGCACTATGACACAAACCAGGCTTAGGGAAAATCCAGACAAAACGGTGATGTTTAAGGACCTGAAACGTGTGTGGGGAGAATATAAGTCGCACAACAGCTCTAACACGATATTAGTCGATGATTTTCCGTATAAATCCGTCCTTAATTCTGTAAGTGCACCATACGGGAACTGATCGTTATGTTGTATATGTTCCAGTATGCACAAACAACATGATCAGGCCTAACTGTTTCCATATTACTCGTTCTTCAGCCGTACAATGCCATCTTCCCCACCTCTTATACATGTTACACTGTAGAAGACAATTATTTGGGTAAGACCTGGTCTTTTTGGCTTTGAAATGTGGCTTTTGCTACGGAAGAGCATCCGTTCAAAGATTGGCCTGACACAAAACTTATTTGCAGATCCTGAAGGAGATTTTGTAGGACACCTGAAGAAATTGGCCCGTGCTGATAATGTACAAGATTTCATTAAGCAAAACCGTTTTGGACAATCACCCGTAACAGAAGGCAGTGTGGATTGGAACTTTTATGTTAATGTTGTCAGCAAGCTTGGACTGCAGAACACAGCAAAGCAAGTGACGCGCAAACGGGAAGCCCCAAACATATATCCTCCGGAGGTATTTAGATGCATTCATGTTCAGGACTATATTGACAATAGTTCATTTCGTTTTTTTGATAGCTAAAATTGCGTCTGATCATATGCATAGACCAAGAAAAAAAAGGAAATTTTGAAAGCATGAGCAAGATCAGTTTATAGGCCGTTCACTGTACGGAAGCTTCTCCAAACCATTGGAAGGAGAGAACCTATCTTCTGATTGGACACACAGGTTAAAAACTTTTGTGCTTTAGTCAGACACTGGGTCTGTCTAATTCATATATGTTGGTACTACTTTCTTCCCTTCTGTTTTTGTTTGCAAAGGGCCATCGCTGAGTTTTTTAATGCAAATTCTAAAAATGTCGAAGTTGGGAATGACGTATGTTGTATGCAGGTTCCCGAATGCACATGAGGAAAAATTATCAAATAATGCCTGTAATTGCTGTCAAATGCAGGATGCGTTAGCCATATACTTCAGACCACATTGGCATGTAGTAAGTTTAGCCTGTTTTCATTCTAATTGTTTGTTGGCAACTTATCGTCTAAACATTAAGGATCTAAATGTCACTCACTAAATCTGTCCGTCTGGTTAACCTCTCGGATACGTGCAATACTAACAGTTGGTCAGGGAGCAATGGTTGACATTAATTGAGCTAGGCTCCTTGCTTTGCGTCTGTACCAAAATAAAGTCCAGCAATGGAATCTTCAAACCCAACACGAAGTCTGTATGAGTAATGTATTCCTTTAGCTAACCCCTGGTTGAATATGTCATTCGATAGGGAAAATTAGCTGCTGGACTAGGAGTTTAAGATTGCCTCACTTTTGAATGGGGATATCTATGCTGCTGATAGGCTTGGAGAACTTACAATACATTTGTGGGCCTGTATTGGTGCATTCGTTGTACAAATTGGAATACGTTATTGAAGGGATGCACATGACGCAGGCACAGATGTTTCCCATCATGCAAATATATATCCATATATTTATAATATATATGTGTATGTAGTAATAATATATTATATAATTATATTTGTCATTACAAATATAGTAATATATACTAAAAATTATACTTATTAATATATAATATTCTCTATAATTATAAAAAATATTAGTACAATTACACAGTGTATTAAATAAAAATATATTATAATTTTTTATATAAATAAATAAACTAATTCTAAATTTTTTGGGATAATTTCATAAACCAAATAGCCGTCACTTCCGTAATGTATCATTTTCCCATAAAAGACCAGCTCTTTATTACCTTCCTCCATCATAAGAACAATGCACCCATTTTTCCATTAATATATTCATTTATCGGATAAAATATATGATAACTCGTTGTGCAATAAAACCCCAGCTTTTTATGGCTTTTCTCCAATATAACAACAGAGTACCATTTTCCATAAAACAATTTTTTTATCGAATAAAATTAAAATCAATCAGTAAATTATACTAAAATGTATATTATAATTTTTTATATAAATAAATAAACTAATTCTAAATTTTTTGGGATAATTTCATAAACCAAATAGCGGTCACTTCCGTAATGTATCACTTTCCCATAAAAGACCAGCTCTTTATTACCTTCCTCCATTATAAGAACAATGCACCCATTTTTCCATTAATAGATTCATTTATCGGATAAAATATATGATAACTCATTTTGCAATAAAACCCCAGCTTTTTATGGCTTTTCTCCAATATAACAACAGAGTACCCTTTTCCATAAAACAATTTTTTATCGAATAAAATTAAAATCAATCAGTAAATTATACTAAAATGTATATTATAATTTTTTATATAAATAAATAAACTAATTCTCAATTTTTTGGGATAATTTCATAAACCAAATAGCGGTCACTTCCGTAATGTATCACTTTCCCATAAAAGACTAGCTCTTTATTACCTTCCTCCATTATAAGAACAATGCACCCATTTTTCCATTAATAGATTCATTTATCGGATAAAATATATGATAACTCGTTTTGCAATAAAACCCCAGCTTTTTATGGCTTTTCTCCAATATAACAACAGAGTACCCTTTTCCATAAAACAATTTTTTTATCGAATAAAATTAAAATCAATCAGTAAATTATACTAAAATGTATATTATAATTTTTTATATAAATAAATAAACTAATTCTAATTTTTTTGGGATAATTTCATAAACCAAATAGCGGTCACTTCCGTAATGTATCACTTTCCCATAAAAGACCAGCTCTTTATGACCTTCCTCCATTATAAGAACAATGCACCCATTTTTCCATTAATAGATTCATTTATCGGATAAAATATATGATAACTCGTTTTGTAATAAAACCCCAGCTTTTTATGGCTTTTCTCCAATATAACAACAGAGTACCCTTTTCCATAAAACAATTTTTTTATCGAATAAAATTAAAATCAATCAGTAAATTATACTAAAATATATATTATAATTTTTTATATAAATAAATAAATTATCGAACAATGCACCCATTTTTCCATTAATACATTTATTTATCAATCACTTCTCTAGTAAAACCCCTTTTCCAATAAAATACCGGCTCTTTATCGATTTCCTCCACTATGACACAGAGTACCAATATCCCATACGTACTAATTCACTTATCGGATAAAATTTAATTGAACACGGTTTGCAATAAAACACCAGCTATGTATGGCCACTTTATTTGTTCGATAAAATCGGATCGATATTATATTTGAGTGCCATTTACCCGTTAGCATAGAATGCAAAGCAAGAAACTAACCTATTGCAGGTTAAAACTCCGTGTTAAGACAAATTGTTTCGGATACGTCAAGACACCTAATTCATAAACTCTCGCGATACATAAATTTAATTACCACAAATCAAATATTTCAATCTTTTTTCATTTATTTCTAATGACTGCATACCATGGATCACTGTACGTTACTCATAACCAACCACAAATCTTCTCTTAACTCTCGACCACATGAAGATTGTGGTACTCGTTATCCCCATGGCAAGGTCTCCCCGCACCACCACCGGCGAGTTTGCTCGGTTGAACTTTGCTTTCCCTTCCTCTAATGAAACTCATAGATACACACCAACCGCTTGCCTTACTATGGCAGCTTTTGGACTCTCTGTCTCCGTCTTCTACATTTTAGGCTACGACGACGTCCATCCGACTATGACACCGCCTAAAACATGGCCCTTTCCACAAAATGCCGCTACTTTGTCTCTTTATCTTGCCACCTTCATCGAACCTCAACTTTATTCATCTCCAACCTCCTGTGCGTGTTAGCTTCCGCATAATTTGATGACGGACAACGTTGGCATCATCCAGAACCAAAGACAGTGCTACTTTGCGCCGCTCCTGCTCCGAATTGTACTGCACCGATAAATTTGTTACTATCTCCATCGTTCGCAACCAATGCAAGCATACACACTTACTGTTACAGCATACGACGCCATTCCTTTTTCCTTACCTGATTCCATTTCCAGCTTCCAATTCCACTTGATAACATATTCATGTACTTCAGCATGAATAACCCACAATCCCACCTGCATTACAAACCATAACCACATATTTAGATAACCGTTGCTGAACTATGGAAAAAACTTCCAAACCTATGCACATGCAACTTACGCATTCCGTTGCTGTGGACATGTGGCTGCAGCTTTTATTTTGTACAGCCAAAGGCATGACGAATACTGCCCCTCCAAACCATAAGTCAGCGCTGCTTCCAACCTTTCAATCTGACGGCCATACAAGAAAAACATATGCAATTTTAAGTTTACTGCCACCAATTGTAAAGGTGATGGTCGTGTTCATGAAATGTTTGACAAACCAACTTAGTTTACCACTGTCTCCACGGAACTGCGCCTATTCATATCCGTTTGCTCGTCTCCTCTCATTGAATCATAAATTAATACTTCTTCGCTTCCCATGTCCACCACACACATATACCAATGCTCATCGTGCCACATTGGCATGAATATCTGAAGCATAGCAGCGGTTAGTTAGTCATCATCATGGCAATCTGTATCTATTCCATTATGCTACATAACAGGGCAGCTGCTCGTACCTTCTCACACTTTTTTATATTACCTCCTACTTTACATTCCTGTAGATATGTACAGTACAGCTCGTCTGCTGATTTGTTGAACTCCAAAATCTCTTGCTACAACACGACAGTAAAATATGACATTTTAATATGAATGTACGTACTCACACCCCCCAACTTTGGCCGAACACTTGTACCTGAAACCAAGTTGGCATGAACCACCATCGCATTGACTGATCGTCAGGACGCCTTTGCTGCCTTGCTGTTTTCATCGCACAATAGCAATTGATTATCTGCACCAAACTCAAGTCATATCACTTCGTCCTCCGTGAAACAGTCCACACAACACCACCCAATTTCAATCCCTCGATTTACTCACATCACATGCCATGGGTTTTTCAGGAAGCAAGGACCCCATTGCATCCCGACTTGCTGTCTGCCCCTTAATTGACACCAGTACTTCCCTGTCATTACAACAGCGTACATTAATCTTTTCCCTATGTGTATTACGGTTTCATAATCTACAAACTTGATATCATCATTTTCAATGACTCGAGTTAAAACGGCCATAGTAGGTTCGGTCTTCCTCACTAATACAGCCAGCAATCACGGTTTCAATGACTCAATCGGTCCTTAGGGTCATTGAGTTAGCCTAAGGCGGTTATGTACTCACCATAAGGGTCATTGAGTTATCATTGTACTTCCATTCTCAAACTTCTGGAATACTCACCTTTTATTCTATATGCAACCATGTTACCTACCCTTGCTTTTTATATAAGGTGGCATGATTGACAGCACACAAATTGTAAGTTTTATGCTCACTTGTAAACCAATTTTAACTGCTTCGAAGATTTTCGTTCCTATGCCCTCTCCCCTATGGGGATAATCATACTACATATTTAGTCAACCTTATAATTGCAAATACTTTTCTGTCCCCTTTCCCATTGCAATTTCAAATAAAGGATAAAACAAAATAGAACTGTTGATTTAACAAATCCATGATCCAGTACATACCCTTGCGACAGCTGAGTGTCAAACAAGAACCTCAGTATTTTTGCTCGTCCCTCACTCAATTTTTTCCCGATAGATGCCAGCCTCGTTTCCTGCTACCACAAAAATATGTCATCTTTCATTGTCTATAATTTCCCATACTTTAGTAATTCTGGAACGTTGGAATACTCACCTTTGCCAATAAAGCAACGATCTTCGTTTGACACTTGTTCATCACACTGCTATCCATCTGTACATAAAACTACAATTTATACTTTACTTTTCTAATGCTAGAAATACCTTGGCACAAACCGATGCATACCTTTATTCTTTTACCTTGCCTTCTGTTTTGTTTGTCTTCCCCCACAGGTTTCTCCGTATTGTCCATCCTTAGTCTCTTTCTACTCCTCCACTTTGTAATTTTCGATGCACTCTTTTCACCCATTACAGTACTATTCGTAGTGACTCTATCATTTTCACTCCTGCTTTTGGACCTAACATCTGGCGTTGTAGGACTCTATCCAACTCTGTCAGTGTATATACTGGCAGTGTAGAAAATATTAATCCTATTAATTTTCTCATTTTATTTGATCAAAATTTTGTACTTCTAAAAGTCATAAAAAGCCAAGAAATGATATACGTCTTGGATATTTCGACAAACCATCAATTCTCTACAAAATCAATGTGATAAAGTCTCTAACAAATCGAACACAATTGCCCTAAACTCCACAAGAATTATAAATTGAAATACCTTGACATTAGCAATAATACTTAAGTAAACTCATGAATTATAAATTCATTGTCCTGTTGAAATGTTGGTTGTTTATAGTAATGTATAATGATTTGAGAAAATACTAATGAACAATACATGATAATACAATATAGCTATATTAAAAATTGATTTTTACTATGAGAGTTTGTCAGATAATATCATAAGTGTGTTGACTTACATCTGTTGCCAAACTTTTGTTGTCTTTTTTTGGTAAAGAAACTAGACACGTTGATTTTAGCTTTATTTCTCTTAAGCATATTTATGTAACCTGTAATGTAATCATTATTTGAATGTTTTGCTTCAGGTGATCAAAGCGTGACTTTCAGTCAAGTTGTTCTTGAAGTGATGCGGCATTTGGAAGGAGCTTATGCTCTTATATCCAACAGTCGACATTATCCAAATGAATTAATTGCTTGTAAACGGTGTAAAAGTAAGTATATGTATTTTGGATTTTGACGAGTAAATTTTGATCCAGCACAGTGTGCTTAGTGAACTTTTTGTTGATAAATCTTTGTTCTGTTAATATCATTTTGGAGTTGACAATTTTACACAACAGAAACTTATGCATACAACTTTTAGGACAATGAATATCAGTTACCTGATATGATATTATTAATTCATTTGAAATTTATTGCTTTATATCTCTAGAGATGAAGTTATCCTGTTAATCTTTTCTTACTGTCTTCAAGCACCAAAGTAGTATTACTGTTTTCTTTTTCTTCTTCTTTCTTTCCGATGTCTTGGACACAAATGAAAAGGAACTCTTCAAATAAATTCAATGGACTGCTAGTTTTGGGTAATCACTTGAATTGCCATATTAGATTGGAAGTTCAAGTAATCATTATGTGTTAGACAGCGAATAATATGTCAATAGTTATAGGAAAGCACATATTGCCTATTTTTCTAGGAAAGATGCTGTAAGAGAACTGGAAACACTTTAGAGTTCATTTTTATGTTGGTGATAAAAGGTGTGAAATCGTTATTGATTACAGTGCTGTGCTATATTTCTCCTTGATTTTCCTTGGCCCCCAGTATATAGTCCCTGTATATTCCTTAGCAATTTACTGCTCATTGAACTCTTGCTTTATTAATCTTCAGTTTCTTCTCTAGCAGATAACGAGGTTATGATAAGCTCACATTCTGCTTTTTACTCCTAAAATTTCGGTCTTTAAATTCCTTGGCCTCTTAATATTTCTTTCCCAAATTTGTCTGATTGTTCCAACCAATATAATAACACTAGAGGACTTACCCTAGAGATAATTATTGTCTGCACAGAGTGAAGATCTGTTGCCATTTCACACACTTGCTGAGTTTGTCTACTTTAGCACTACTAAATGAGACATATCTATTCCCAACCATGCACTTTATCCACAAAATGAATTTGTAAAAATACATAAAACAGTTTGCCTTGACATTAGGTGCTCCATGGGGATGACAGAGGGAAATTGGAAAAATAAAAAGGACCTGTTTTTTTGTGAATGAATTTAGGTGCTCCATGTTGATGACAGAGGGATGACAGAAGGAAATTAGGTGCTCCATGTTGATGACCTGTTTTTTTGTGAATGAATTTGCAAGCAGGACCTTGAAGATGAGGGCAGCATCGGAGCATCATTTAATGATGCAAAATTTCTTTCAAACAATCAGCAACCCCGGGAATTTTTTTTCGCAAGTGATGCAAATGCACTTGTTGAACACACAAAAAAGGTTTTGGTAATCGAGGATGGGGATGTTATTCATCTAAAGGTATGTTATTCTTCAGTAGTTAAATTGATTTCCCAGTTTAGTAAATGTATATGTATATTTTGATTTTAACTTTTTGGGACAACTAGCTAAATTTTGATGGATGGTTTTCGTATGCATAGATAATGGTGTTATGCACATATGGCATTTCTTCATGACATGCAATATTTGTATTGTATGACCATTGTGACTTTCACTGTTCAGGATGGAGGTGTGTCTATTTTCAAGTTTGACCATGCCAAGGGTAGATGTGGTGGCACTCTTGCTAGGCCTGCTTCTGTTGAGTGTGCATTATCTGTTCTTGAAATGGAGGTTGAGCAAATAAATAAGGGGAAGTATATGCATTACATGCAGAAAGAGATTCATGAGCAACCAGAATCTTTAACGACGACAATGAGGCTAATACGTGGAGGGGCATGCAAATCCAAGACTGTGCTGTTACGTGGACTGAAAGATCATCTAAAGACTATCAGGAGAAGCAGAAGGATTGTCTTTGTGGGCTGCGGCACAAGTTATAATGCAGCTTTAGCGTCAAGACCTATTGTGGAAGAACTTTCTGGTACTAATTGTTAGCTGTTGCTATACTGTATGGATGATGACATCTGGTAAACTGATTCTTTCACTGATTTCTCCTGTATATAGGTGTTCCGGTTACGATGGAGGTTGCTAGTGATTTAGTGGATCGACAGGGGCCAATATACAGGGAAGACACAGCTGTTTTTGTCAGTCAGTCTGGTGAAACTGCTGATACTTTACAGGCATTAGATTATGCTTTAGAAAATGGTGCATTATGCGTTGGAATCACAAACACTGTAGGAAGTGCGCTTGCTAGGAAAACCCACTGCGGTGTGCATATTAAGGCTGGTTGTGAAATAGGTGTGGCGAGTACTAAGGCAAGTAATTGGCACTTTGTGTTTGGCCTATTTTCTTCTATTCTTTTTTCTTTTGGTTTTACTATTATGTGACTTGTTATGTTGTTGCCTTGATCAACAGGCATACACCAGTCAAATTGTAGTTATGGCAATGTTGGCTCTTGCTGTTGGAGGAGACATGATTTCAAATGAAACAAGGAGAGAAGCAATAATAGATGGTCTATTGGACTTGCCAAGTATGCATCTTGCTTGTTTCTTGCATTGCAGCTACAGCAGTTTTTCTGCCTACAAAAGTGTGCTTTCTAGTATATATTTTTTGAGGTATCTAATTCTATTATATTATGCTTTTGAAAACGGTAGGCAAAGTGAAAGCCGTTCTCAAGCTGGATGAGGAAATGAAAGATCTTGCCGAACTGCTCATTAGTGAACAATCACTATTTGTATTTGGAAGAGGATATAATTATGCAACAGCTCTAGAAGGCGCCTTGAAGGTAAAGGAGGTTGCTCTTATGCATAGTGAGGGAATTCTTGCAGGTGAAATGAAACACGGACCACAACCTTCCAATTGTTGTGATTGCTACTCGTGATGGTTGTTTCAGGTTAGTTGAATGTTTTGATAAACTAGTAGTTTCGTGTTTATCATATCTGTTCCATAAACATCTCTTTTGCTGCAGCAAACAGCAGTCAGTCATTCAGCAACTTCAGGCTAGGAAAGGTCGACTAATAGTTATGTGCACGAAAGGAGATTCTGCATCTGTATCAGTTGGTGGATCTTGTCGAGTAATTGAAGTTCCTCATGTTGAGGACTGTCTCCAGCCTGTACTTAATGTAATTCCATTGCAGGTAAATTGCCCACTTTTATTGGGAACCTTTTCTTGTGTTAACTATTCATTGAGTTGGATGAAGGATGATTTTGGCAGTATGGATCTTCTTTACTCTGGGAACCTAAATGCTGCTATTTTTAGGAACTTTTAGGTACCAAATTGTTAAACTATTTAATAATGATTTCAACTCTCAGAGCAGCTTGAATATTAAGCCCAAGAACTATGAAAAGTCTGCAAGCTCTGCAAGTCTTTGATTTTTATTTGTCTGGGTAAAGTAGACCATATGATCAACAGGAACTATGTTAATTTTATCCGTGCCCTAAGGTAACTGTCTTACAAAGGGAATTCAATCTCAAAGATTCTAAGGGAGCCAATAGTTGCACTCTTCTATATTTTACTGCAACACTTTAGGTTGAGTATTGTTTTTGATTGAGCGAGTGTATATACAATTGGTTATGTTGTGCAGTTGAAGCTTTGATTTCCTCGTTTTGTTTTTGTCATCTTTGGAAAGAGCTATGACACATCTTGATAACTATTTGGCTTATGGTACAGGCTGTAAAATTTCTTTTATTTTGTTGGTAGACCTTCACAAGAATTGCGTTTTTGTTTCTCATTGCTATAAAAGCTGATGCTTCCGCGGATAATAATCCTTCCCTGCAGTTGTTGGCCTACCATCTAACTGTTCTACGAGGTCATAATGTTGCCCAGACCCGAAATCTTGCAAAGAGTGTGACAACCCAATAGGAAAGCAGCTTAGGAAATTCCATGGGCATCTGAATTCTTAAGCTTCATGATCAGACTTTATTCTCATCTTGGCTGACCCTGTCTCTTGCATATATCTTTTTTCCTTTCTTTATTGCTGGACAGTGCGGTCTATGGCGTCTCATTTCTGTAAAATTGTAACTTTCTATGTAAAATATCTTGAGAAGCTTAGCAAGTTTTACATGTTTTTTTGATACATTTTCTTGTAACTAATATCTACGATCAATAAATTACTGTCGCTTCAATAGCTTCACCCTTTATCAATCTTGGCACTTTATTAAAGCTACATAGAATAATAGCAACAGTTGAATGATTAGTCAATTGAACATCAACAAACAAATCAAATTGCATCCCCATCGATAATTCACCAAAACTAACAATTAACCTTTCTGAAATGGTGACCCAAGCATTGCAGGCTACTATGAAATGAAGGATGGAAAAATCAGATGAAAGAGTGCAATAAAGAGGCCGGCAGTTTTTTTTTTTTTGGCTTTTCATCCTCATAAAACACCAATGATTACTATGCATTTGTTAGTGAAACATATAAGGAATATGAATAAAATGGGTGGATTCTTAGGAAATGAATAGCAGGTAAAAATTTCACTCATGAAACTAATGATAACTTCTGCGTCCACATTGGTAACTTATTTTAAAATCAAACATAATGGACAAAATCATGAGTTCAGGCATGCCCAAATTTTCTGCAATAGCTAGATGGAATAGCTGACTCCACTATAGTAAGTTTACATCATACACGTGGATGTTATCGTCTGGCTTTGTGGTCAAACACAGTGACCAATTGAAACACTAAAAAAATCAAAATACGTAACCTCTACACAGCCGAGGTACATTTACGTTTCTTTCATCAGACACATGAATAAATAAGGAAGAAGTAGTGGTACAAATTAACAAAATGCCGTGCAGTATCTTCCATGTGTAAATATTGGCACACTAACTTTAATATCTTAGCCGCCTTAAAAGTTCGTTGCGCTCTTTTCTATTACTTCTCTTGTAATATCTTAGTTAGAGGTGTCAAACTTGCTGATCTGGATGAGTTTAAGCGGGTTATTCTCTTGTAATATTTTAGTTAGAAGTGTCAAAATAGGTGGTTTGGATGAATTTAGGCGGATCATAATTGAGCAATAGATAAAATTAGGTCAATCTATTTATTTCTATTTAAATAAATAGATCGAATGTCACCTTTCACAAGGAAAATTCTGTCGTTTTCTGTCCATATCTGTGTACGTAATACAATGTTTAATAGATGTGTAACTTTAGGATGCAAAAAATTAAAAATCATGAGTCAAAGGGGGAAAGTAAAAACAGTTGATAATTCTACGTAGGTAAAAGTAAAATAGTTGATCAATCATTTATGATTAATCTGGGGGTGGGACTTAATAGGAGGAAGGGGTAAGAGGATTTGAACTAATGACCTCTAATTTTTGGGGTCTCGATCTTAATCACTAGATCAAGATCTTCCCCAACTGGCATAGCCAATCTTCTAAATACGCTACGTACAATTGCCATTTTTCCTTTTTTGCAACTTTAACATTTACTTGGAGCTTAGTCTCAACTACGTATGAGTAGTTTTGGAATTCAAATATGAAATAATTTCAAACTTTGTTTGAAACAATGAAAAATCATCCTTGTTTTTAATGTTTTGAGAAGTTAAAAGCTGTTTTAAGAAACAATCAAAACTAATAGTTTTACTTTCACAAAGATGGTTATAATTTGTTTTAAATAGTTCAAAAGACTCTTACTAGCATCTTCTGCAAGGGAAGCTTCCCAAAAAGCCAAAATTTAGTGTTTTTAAAGTTAAAAAAAGCCAAAATTATGTATCCCTAAAGTTAAATCTACATCCTTTCATTTTACTTTATATATGGCATATTTTATCAATGTTCAAAAGGGGGGGTTCAGTTAGTCCCTCTCTTCCCCACAACTTCATCTTTCTTAGTGTAAATCACTAATAAGCCTATTGTGGTTCAATATATTACATGACTCTCCTAAGATTTTAACATATTCATAATATTCCTCTGTAGTTTTATGTAAAGTAAAAAAAGAAAGAAAATGCTACAGATTAAGGCGATTGAATACTTTTTTTTCAAATGATTAAGGTGATTGAATTGGATATGCTTTAAAAATACGTGTGATAAAATCATAATATCTGTTTAACTCGCATATGATTTAATGAAATATATATTTTACTCTTTCGTAGTTTTCACATTTATCTACATAATTTTACAGGGATTATATGCAAAATCTTCAGAAGAAGCCCCACTCGGATGTACCAGAACAAGGTAAATTCTGTAGTGTATTCACATATTTCAAAGACAGGTGTGGAAAGTAAATTATATGGCAAAGAAGCTGGCACGTAGCAACCTGACATGTACGGAGATGAAGGGAATGTTTCTAAAAAAGTAAGTGGTGACATATAACCGCGGTGAATGTAGCGTACGGCAAATGTTGGAAATGTATTGGGGTGAAACGGAATTAACATAAATATAATGGGGTAAGGAGTAAAAAAAAACCCGTTAACTTTATTAAAACAACCCCAATTTTCAACTCTTTCGTCCATAATAACAACGCAGTACCCATATTGGAATGCATTTTAGAATAAATAGCCAACTCTTTATGGCTTTCCTGCACTACAACTAAAGATTAAATCCATTTTGGATTGGTCAATCTTATATTCAAACGGGTGTCCCAGTTTAAAAGTTTCAGCTCCCCTTGGCTTTCTTCCATTACAACAACATAATACCGAAGGTGGCATAAAGACAGACTGATTTATCGGATAAAAAGAAATTAAACCCGTTGGTGAGTAAAAGACCAGCTCTTTGTGCCTTTCAACCATTACAGTGACAGAGTACCCAACGTGCCTTAAATACAAATGTTGGGTAATGGGATAAAATTTAGTTAAAACGGTTATCTTATAAACGACCTGCTGTTTACGGCTTTCGTCCATCAGACGTTCAGGAGAACCCAATTTCGTAGAATACAAAATTTTTGATCGAAAAGCATAAAAATTAACAGCCGGTGTCGGTTCTGTTGTATAAAACATCGAAGAAAAAGAGAAAGCAGTACTAAACAAAGCCATGTTGGGGCCACCGAAGAGGAAGCGTATTAGGTACTAAACACACAGCCATGTTGGGGCCCGCAGTGATGCGTGTGACGTCGGAATCGAAGGTAAAAATTTGGTAAAGAAGAAGTCAAGGCGGAATAGACAGAGGTGGTGTCTACTGGCGTAAATTTAGGCGCAGGCGGTGACGGTAGATATATCTGAGGAAGGCCCTTGCGAAGCTGTGGTGACAGAATGCAGCGGCGTGGAACAGAAGCAGAGAAATCAAAGGTGAGTACTTTTTTGAGTTTTTCCATAATTTTGAAAAATGGAGTAAAATAACGAGTAAAACACATGTACGTCTACTAGGGTGATTTCTACAGTTCTTGTAAGAGGCAATGATAGAGGAATAAGGAATTCGAACTACGGGGTGTAAGACCCTGCGTCTTCGAACGAAGATGTAACGAAACCGGGAAATTATCGCAGTTTATTTGTGCACGGAGCTTTGTGTACGTACGTAGGAAATGTTGGTCCTCTAATTTGTATTAAATAGTGCAAAGGAAATTAAGCAGAAATGAGTGAAGACGTGAAGAAGACGTTGTAACAGGACTAAAGTCTTAAAATAGAGTGATTTGGATGGCCGTGTGGACATCGATAATGGCCCCCATACTGCATTGCGCATGGTTATGTGAAAAGAATTAAAGAAACACACAGTAGAGGTTGAGTTTGTTGGTGTTAATGAAAATGCATGTCGATAGTGGTATTTTGTGCTAAAGGTTGATATAATTGCATCAGCCACACTTATAAAAACTGTGTATATGAATGTTAGAGTAATGTTTATCGTCTGCATTTTGTGAAAGTTGTGAGGTAAAGTATGGTTTGTTAAGTGAAATGATCGTGTATATATGTTTTGTTCCATTAGTAGACGATCAGTATTTATGTTACAAACGAAAGCATATGGGGAGGCTGAAAAAAAAATGTTAAGCGACCATGGTTAGAAAAAGCATTGAACAACCACACAAGGGTTGTAAGTATGGGGCAGGATGGGGTGCTTAAAACTCATGACATGGTGCAGGAAACAGAGAAGGGAAAAATAGGGATGGATGGTTGCGGCAGGTTAATGTCATTTGACCTTAACCAAGAACCTGAGTGTGACCGAGACACATGCAGTGAAGAAAGCGGTGGTTCAATAGGAGGACACGAAAATGAGGAGGCAGATGAATTGGTGGGCGCAATAGGCGTGGATGACGTAATGAAATTAACATTTGACACGGAAGAAGAAGCTGGGGGAATTTATAATTTGTATGCGAAACTAAGCGGATTTGGGATTCGTAAAAGTAATGCCAAACGAGATGAAGATGGCATTTCAAGATTTAGAAAATGGGTATGTTGCTGTGAAGGTTATAGGAATGAAAAGTGGTTTAATTATGAAGACCGGAAAAGAGAAGCAAAAGCAATCACAAGGACCGGGTGTGGGGCTTGCTTTCGCGTGAAATATGACACAGAATCGGTAAAATATGTGGTGACACGTTTCATTATGGAGCACAATCACCCGCTGGCATCAGAGGCAAGTGTGCAACACCTTAGGTCGCATAGAAAAGTGAGCGATGCAGAATATGCGCAGGCAAAAAGTCTAAAGTTGGTTGGGGCCAGAATATGCCAGATAATGAAACATTTTGCTATCAAAGCCGGAGGGTATAGTAACGTGGGATTTTGCATTAAGGATCTGTATAACCGAATGGACGAGGAACGTAGAAAAGATATTTTTAATGGCGATGCAGAAGGGGCACTTGGGTTCTTGGCAGCAAAGAAGGATGCCGATGACATGTTCTTTTATAAATATCATGTAGATAACGAAGGAAGATTGGCAAGGTTGTTTTGGGCAAATTCTAAATCTCGTGTGGACTTCAGTGTATTTGGAGATGTATTGGTGTTTGATACAACATACAAAACAAATAAATACCGCAAGCCACTAGTTGTACTTGCAGGGGTAAACAACCATTTGAACAGTACTATTTTCGGCTGTGCACTGTTATCAGATGAGAGGATTGAAACATATGAATGGGTGCTAAGTACATTTGTAGAGGCTATAAAAGGTAGAAAGCCAGTAGCAGTGATGACAGATGGGGACAGTGCAATGCGAAGAGCGATAAAGAATCTTCTCCCGAATGCTTGTCACAGGCTATGTTCGTGGCACTTGCATAGGAATGCACGGAGTAATATTCGCTGCGAGGAGTTTAATAACAGGTTGTATGACCTGATGGCGAGAAAGTTTAGCACTCTTGAGTTTGAGGATCGCTGGGCTAGGTTAGTTAATGAATGTGGGGTGGTAGAGAATGAGTGGGTGAAGAAGTTGTACCGTAGGAGAAGGTTATGGGCAGAGGCCTATTTACGCGGTCATTTTTGTGCAGGTATGAGAAGCACTCAAAGGTGTGAGAAAATGAATGCTTTTTTAAATGAGTACTTGAATGAAAAAAATGCGACTATATGAATTCGTTAGAAGTTTTGATTTGGCAATAGCATGGCTTCGACATACTGAGAGCAAAGCAGTTCACACAAGCGAAAACACAAAACCAGTCTTAACCACAATCCTGCCCGAATTAGAGGGGAGCGCAGCGGAGGTGTTTACAAGGAATGTGTTCTTCATGGTGAGGAAGCATTTGAACAGGCAGGGACTTCTAATTTCTGAGGGCTGGAGCGAGGATAGAGGGAGTCGTACATATTATTACTCGAAATATGGTGGACACGAAATTAGTTGGAAGGTGGTTTATGATAGGTCAATGGAGAAGCTAATCTGCTCTTGCATGAAATTCGAGTCAAAGGGGATTCCTTGTGCTCACATGTTTCGCGTGATGGTGGTAGAAGGAATGAACAGGATCCCAGAAGCATGTATTTCGAAGCGGTGGACAAAGGGAGTTTACAGTACTAATAATGGAATGAAAGCATTTGTTGCAGATGAACAGCTGACACAAATGGTCAGATATGGCACTTTAAAGTCGAGCTGTAATAGTATGTGTTACTATGCGTCCTACATGGATGATGCGTTTAATGACCTGCAGCAGATGTTTGACAAGCATTCTGTGGACCTAAAGGAGAAGTGGATTGAAAGGGGATATGGGGGAGACGGATTTGCAATGGATTCAAGAGTGATGAACGATAGAAGTAGAAGAACATTCGGACTGTTAGATCCCAGGGTGTCCCGGTGTAAAGGTGATCACAAGCATGCAGATACAAAGAAGAAAAGAAAGTGTGGTCATTGCAGGTACTATCGAAAATGCATACGTAGTTATAAGCAATTTGTTAATTGATAAAATACATGAAATGGACAGTGAAGGTAATAATTATTATGTGGGTATTTTTCAACAGTAGCAAATAAACACATAATTGAAAGTGCATACAAAGTATACAAAGTTATTGGCAGTGCAAGAAAGTTGAAGTGGTGTAATGTTAGCAATGTGCTTAGTTGACGTGGTTACTTGTAGTCACAAATGATTTGACATGTGATATATGGGTTGAAGATTGCAGGCAGGCCACAACCAACGAACATGCCCATACAAAAAGAATTCGCACAACACAGCAGTTCATGATGATCATATGGAAAATTGTTTGGATGAATCATTGGAAAAATCATTTGAAATTGGTACGGGGCGGAGCGACTCAGGCGAATGGAGAGGATAAGCATTTGCACCACAAGCATGCGGTAGCGGTGGAAGGGACACAGGTGACCAACAAAGAAGTCCAGGAGAAAGATGAGGCACAACTGTTGTGATGGTTCGGTTTGCAGTTACGCAATAAATAAGACAGGTTTTGGTGAGTAGAGGTGCAAGAGTATTGAAGGTTGCTAGCTAGGTCTAGATGGGTAAGTCACTGTAGTTCCACCAAAGGCGTCATGTACAGAAGGATCACAAGATGCATCACTGTCATGGTTGCGTCGTAAGCACTGTTGTAGCAAATAGTGCTGCTGCACTTGGTTAATAGGAGAGAGTAAGTAGTTGACAAATTGTGTATTACGGTCCTTTTTTGTAAATAGGAAATTAAGTGGAAGCGTATGTTGCGCAAAATCTCTTCGTGGGATAGACGTTTTCCGAAGTGGGTACTTGGGAATTATCTTCAGTTGCCCAGGTTTTGTAAACTGGTGCCTTACGCTGCTGCTATAAACTGTTTTTACGATATGGGCTGTTTGTTCGTCTCCTTGCTATCCTAACCAATGACCGTAAGGCCCAACGCCTTTTGTTTTGCCCATCGTTCCATTCTGGTGTAGGAACAGTAACTTTTGTTTCTCCCCATCTATTTTCATTGCTCACAATGCTTATGCGTCTCTTCAGTGTACCAATGACAATGGTATTATATATGTATTATATATGTATATTAAATTATGCAATATAATTAATATTATGAATTATACTAATAATTATACATATCTACTAATAGAAATTATTAATTAGTTCGAATAAGTTTAAGAATACATTTGTACTAATATATTTAATTAGCCAATAACTATCAGTTACGATTAATATTTTTTACATCATTTGTACATTTCTATTGGAGTTTACTATTTACGTAACTTGTTGGCACACGATTAATGAATTTCTTATTATAACAATTATGCAATGTCCGCGTCATGTCCGTAATCTAAATTGCTATTAACATGTAGAAAAAATTCCACATGTTTACTGACACTCCATCCGAACAACTTTGATACCTCTGATGCTTTTTTGGTGACATAGTTAAACAAAAATTGGTATATCCTGTTGGAACAATCCACTTAGGTAGCAATGCTTCGTCAGCCTCCCTCACACTAATTACTGTACAACTGTGTGGAAGCTTGAACACACTAATTACTGTACAACTGTGTGGAAACTTGAAACTCATGATATAATGTTGGAGTTGCATTCATACAAAAGGCTTTTTCTGTCATGATATAAATAAGTCCGAAAAAATGTAATGCAGTAAGTATAATAGATTTATAGTAACAACAACTTGCATTTAAATTGTTTTGTTGTAAATATTTAATTTCACTGCAAACTTCAATTGCAGGTGAAGAACAATCTTGGACAGACGAAAAATAAGAACAGGACTATAAATTAGTTGTGGGAAATTGACGGTGACAAATTTTCTATCGAAGCAGTGAAACGGTACAATTTAGAGAAACAAGTTCAACGTTACCAATTATCTGTGAACTGTTAACATTTTCCGTGCTGGGTGTTCAAATTTTAAATTGTATTAGAAGTACACAACAGACGTGGCGATTGCTCACAGCTCGGCTTTGTTGCTGGGGACTCCCAACTAGTTTGCATGCTCATTCCTCCGGCTACACAACCTTGTTTGCGGTTATGGGCCATGGGTGCTCAGTCTTTGGCATTATGAATTCCCTGACATTCGTGAGCTTTGCCTCTACCAAGGTCTTCCGTAAATGTCTCCGTCCCGGCACTTGTGTTCGGACGCTTAGAAAGACAGGATTCCCAACCACCAATTCCACCGCGAAGGCAGCGTTTCCCTGCCCCCTTTTGGAGCTTCAATGCACTTTCCAAAATTACTGTATTTGATGTAGCCTTTGGTCCACCACTTGTGAGTTGTCCGACACATTGGATGCCAAACGAAATATTTCGCATTTTCTCACTTTTTTCTACAGCACTTTCTAGTGCACCATGCATGAACAAGCAGGTCCTGTACCAGTGTCTAGGCACCTAAGCGGAAACAACACAGATGGCTGTATTAATTTTACACAAATTGCTAAAATTAAATGCCGAGTGAAGTACAGGGCGAAAAAGCCTACCACAATCACCAACAGCACATGGAAGAGGCAACCTATTACATCGCCACCAACTCTGTGAATGCCCTCCTGCTGGCAGTGATCCATCAGTTTGTATGCACAACACAGACCAGGGAGGGTAATTAATTGGATGTTTCAGTGACGGTGTTGTAGCCTCACTTAGTGGCAACTGGTCACATATATGAATTACGCACTCCTTCCCACTGGGTGGCAACGTGGAGGAAGTCATTGGTTTCATTAGCCTGCTGGCGCACAAACTCGTCATACGTAGCATATGGAGGGGGATCTGGGTATAGGCTTGCAATGGGCAGTCCATCAAGCACATATGTAGCGTGTTTCCCGAAATTGTATCAGCGCTGTACATATCTGATGGCCGATAGGGAGGTTGCTTTACAATACACCTGCATACACCTGCCTAATAACCCTCTCGCCCAGGTAGTAAAATCGTCCCATGGGGCCATCCAAAAGCAATCTCGTTGCAGTTAGTTCCTTGGATTTGAGATACTGACTAGGCAATGCCATTGCAGGGAAGGGTAGCCAGTTGACCTATGACACACAATTAACAAGCGATGTAACATTGGTTTGTTGAACAGCGAACAAATTCATAACAACTTTAACACGTAGGCGGTAGAAAATGTAAGATGTCGTAAGTACGGGAACTAACGTTGTCCGGGTTAATGTGTCAATTGCGCGGGGAAAATGTTCGCCGTAGACGATGATTGTCGGCTGGCTCTATTACACGAGCGCCATCGCCACATTCTGGGCAATACGTCCCTCTCGTCCTGTTTCGGTTTATACGGACTTAACTGAAGAATTTCATAAGCCACACCTACACGTGGTTGATCAAATTATATCCAGCGTTGAATGAACACTAACTGCCTGAAAAAGTTTATTTAACGGAACAGGGTAATGTCGAATTGACACAGAGTGAAGGCAATTTGGACTTACCTCCCAAACGAAGCTGTAGCCGCCAAGGCTTTTCGTCCGGCCGTCGGGAGACGGCGGACATAAATCTGTACAAGGTTGCCATCCCCGCCCCTCCCCAGTTAATCCCTATACGATCTACGTCTCCAGCGCAGGCAGACAGCACAGGTGAATTGTTTTCGGCCGTGTTGCTAAGTAAAGTGCGGCCAAGCATGTAGAGAAGAAACTCTAGTTAGATGTGCCAGCTGACGTCGTCGTTCTCGTCAATGGCCTTGTCTTTGTAGAATGACAATATATCGATAACTCTGATGGCACCGGTAGAAGCAAAAGCTGGCACCCAACCCAATTGCTCGTTGATGTAATTGGCATTTTCCCTAACATTGTAATCCCACGGAATGGGCAACCCGCCCACTGCAACACCGTTATACGGTGAAGTCAAGGGTGTCAGTGTCATCTCTCCGAAAGGCAAGTGGAACGAGTTTGTTGAGTCCTACCATCGCTCCGCAAGTGCGACAGGCAACTTCCTATCTCTATCGGCCACGGGCAAGTGGCTCAAGAAAATCCCCAAACCCAGCAGTAACAACTTTCGCGGCCACCTTACGAGGCAGCCTCTTCCACCACTCCATAACTTCGACTGACGACCCTCTAGGATAATTGAATAGACTTCCTGTGCATTAATGGTAGAACCAATTCAGGCAGTTATATATAAGTATAAACCAAATGAGGGTTTTAGGGCAAAAATAAGCACAAGTATTTGTCGACATGGATTCTTCCTACAACATGTACCCCCTGTGCAAGGAAAATGTGTGATATGTGGGTTTTCCGAATCAACCAGCAGTTCTTGCGAGTGTTCTTCATCAGGCGGTGGCCGGTACCGCGATGGAGCCTGCCCATCGCACGGCTTTTTTGGAGTTGGATTTTATTCCGAATATTGTATGGCGCAACTCTAGTTATCACAAAAATCCCTGTCGCCCCACCGGATTATGAAAGCTTTGCCGTTAAGTGTTGCGGCCTTGTAGGTGCGTAGGCGTCTTTTTTCTGTCGCGAGAAATTTGAATTGTTAGACATTTTGGACGGCTGTCGCCAGGTTGGGCGTGCAATGGGCTTGGTACCTGGTAATTAGGGTTGCAAATTGGGAAATGGGAAAAAAATTGTTTACAGTGAACGGTCCGGACGCGTGTGCTAAATGCATGATTTCATTTTTGGCCTTTGACATTACATACCCTTCTCAGTTTTACTTGGACGAACCTAAGGGAAACAGTATTGTGGCCAACCTGCGCGTCGTAAGCAATGAAATGTCTCCGAACGTTTCATTATAAGCGAGGGGGGAATTTGGATCAGATGCCAAATGAAATAATTTAAATTTATAAACAGAAAACCGCAACCAGACATTAATAGCTAAAATTGAAAAGCACCCGTGATGGATGGTCCCAAAGACGATAAATCGAATACGGGTTGCAAGACTGCAATGACACTATGTTGAACACGGCCCTGGTGCAACGCACAGGCACGGCCCTCTAAGAACATTAGTTAATACAATACCACCCGGCAGTTTTAGTGCACAATGAATAGAAATATAGGAAAAATATTAAGTAAAAAAACAAATTAAATTTGCCTATGAAAATAAACCCTTTCATAAATAATTTTTAAAAGTTAACCCCATTTATTGTGTTTGGGAAAAAGGATTTTGTAAACCAACATTATGTGTACCGTGCCGCC